>JAVRKA010000196.1:202500-344879 GCA_034508555.1 Venustoraphidia nigricollis | reverse complement strand
TATATCTGAAATGCCTATCGGCACCTATTTTTAAAATGCCAATCGGCAACTATATCTGAAATGCCTATCGGCACCTATATCTGAAATGCCTATCGACACCTATATCTGAAATGCCTATCGACACCTATATCTGAAATGCCTATCGACACCTATATCTGAAATGCCTATCGACACCTATATCTGAAATGCCTATCGACACCTATATCTGGAATGCCTATTGACACCTATATCTGAAATGCCTATCGACACCTATATCTGAAATGCCTATCGACACCTATTTTTGAAATACCTATCGGAAACTACATCTGAAATGCCTATCTGCACCTATATTTGAAATGCTTATCGGCAACCATATCTGGAATGCCTATCGGCACCTATATTTGAAATGCCTATCGGCTTCTATATCTGAAATGCCTATCGGCACTTATTTTTAAAATGCCAATCGGCAACTATATCTGAAATGCCTATCGGCACCTATATCTGAAATGCCTATCGACACCTATATCTGAAATGCCTATCGACACCTATATCTGAAATGCCTATCGACACCTATATCTGAAATGCCTATCGACACCTATATCTGAAATGCCTATCGACACCTATATCTGAAATGCCTATCGACACCTATATCTGAAATCCCTATCGACACCTATATCTGAAATGCCTATCGACACCTATATCTGAAATGCCTATCGACACCTATTTTTGAAATGCCTATCGGAAACTACATCTGAAATGCCTATCAGCACCTATATTTAAAATGCCTATCGGCAACCATATCTGGAATGCCTATCGGCACCTATATTTGAAATGCCTATCGTCTTCTATATCTGAAATGCCTATCGGCACCTATTATTAAAATGCCAATCGGCAACTATATCTGAAATGCCTATCGGCACCTATATCTGAAATGCCTATCGACACCTATATCTGAAATGCCTATCGACACCTATATCTGAAATGCCTATCGACACCTATAATTAAAATGCCTATCGACACCTATATCTGAAATGCCTATCGACACCTATATCTGAAATGCCTATCGACACCTATATCTGAAATGCCTATCGACACCTATTTTTGAAATGCCTATCGGAAACTACATCTGAAATGCCTATCAGCACCTATATTTGAAATGCCTTTCGGCAACCATATCTGGAATGCCTATCGGCACCTATATTTGAAATGCCTATCGGCTTCTATATCTGAAATGCCTATCGGCACCTATTTTTAAAATGCCAATCGGCAACTATATCTGAAATGCCTATCGGCACCTATATCTGAAATGCCTATCGACACCTATATCTGAAGTGCCTATCGACACCTATATCTGAAATGCCTATCGACACCTATATCTGAAATGCCTATCGACACCTATATCTGAAATGCCTATCGACACCTATATCTGAAATGCCTATCGACACCTATATCTGAAATGCCTATCGACACCTATATCTGAAATGCCTATCGACACCTATTTTTGAAATGCCTATCGGAAACTATATCTGAAATGCCTATCAGCACCCATATTTGAAATGCCTATCGGCAACCATATCTGGAATACCAATCGGCACCTATATTTGAAATGCCTATCGGCTTCTATATCTGAAATGCCTATCGGCACCTATTTTTAAAATGCCAATCGGCAACTATATCTGAAATGCCTATCGGCACCTATATCTGAAATGCCTATCGACACCTATATCTGAAATGCCTATCGACACCTATATCTGAAATGCCTATCGACACCTATATCTGAAATGCCTATCGACACCTATATCTGAAATGCCTATCGACACCTATATCTGAAATGCCTATCGACACCTATATCTGAAATGCCTATCGACACCTATTTTTGAAATGCCTATCGGAAACTACATCTGAAATGCCTATCAGCACCTATATTTGAAATGCCTTTCGGCAACCATATCTGGAATGCCTATCGGCACCTATATTTGAAATGCCTATCGGCTTCTATATCTGAAATGCCTATCGGCACCTATTTTTAAAATGCCAATCGGCAACTATATCTGAAATGCCTATCGGCACCTATATCTGAAATGCCTATCGACACCTATATCTGAAGTGCCTATCGACACCTATATCTGAAATGCCTATCGACACCTATATCTGAAATGCCTATCGACACCTATATCTGAAATGCCTATCGACACCTATATCTGAAATGCCTATCGACACCTATATCTGAAATGCCTATCGACACCTATATCTGAAATGCCTATCGACACCTATTTTTGAAATGCCTATCGGAAACTATATCTGAAATGCCTATCAGCACCCATATTTGAAATGCCTATCGGCAACCATATCTGGAATACCAATCGGCACCTATATTTGAAATGCCTATCGGCTTCTATATCTGAAATGCCTATCGGCACCTATTTTTAAAATGCCAATCGGCAACTATATCTGAAATGCCTATCGGCACCTATATCTGAAATGCCTATCGACACCTATATCTGAAATGCCTATCGACACCTATATCTGAAATGCCTATCGACACCTATACCTGAAATGCCTATCGACACCTATATCTGAAATGCCTATCGACACCTATATCTGAAATGCCTATCGACACCTATATCTGAAATGCCTATCGACACCTATATCTGAAATGCCTATCGATACCTATATCTGAAATGCCTATCGACACCTATTTTTGAAATGCCTATCGGAAACTACATCTCAAATGCCTATCAGCACCTATATTTGAAATGCCTATCGGCAACCATATCTGGAATGCCTATCGGCACCTATATTTGAAATGCCTATCGGCTTCTATATCTGAAATGCCTATCGACCCCTATATCTAAAATGCCTATTGACACCTATATCCGAAATGCCTATCGACACCTATATCTGAAATGCCTATCGACACCTATATCTGAAATGCCTATCGACACCTATATCTGAAATGCCTATCGACACCTATATCTGAAATGCCTATCGACACCTATATCTGAAATGCCTATCGACACCTATTTTTGAAATGCCTATCGGAAACTACATCTGAAATGCCTATCAGCAACTATATTTGAAATGCCTATCGGCAACCATATCTGGAATGCCTACCGGCACCTATATTTGAATTGCCTATCGGCTTCTATATCTGAAATGCCTATCGGCACCTATTTTGAAAATGCCAATCGGCAACTATATCTGAAATGCCTATCGGCACCTATATCTGAAATGCCTATCGACACCTATATCTGAAATGCCTATCGACACCTATATCTGAAATGCCTATCGACACCTATATCTGAAATGCCTATCGACACCTATTTTTGAAATGCCTATCGGAAACTACATCTCAAATGCCTATCAGCACCTATATTTGAAATGCCTATCGGCAACCATATCTGGAATGCCTATCGGCACCTATATTTGAAATGCCTACCGGCTTCTATATCTGAAATGCCTATCGACCCCTATATCTAAAATGCCTATTGACACCTATATCCGAAATGCCTATCGACACCTATATCTGGAATGCCTATCGACACCTATATCTGAAATGCCTATCGACACCTATATCTGAAATGCCTATCGACACCTATTTTTGAAATACCTATCGGAAACTACATCTGAAATGCCTATCAGCACCTATATTTGAAATGCTTATCGGCAACCATATCTGGAATGCCTATCGTCACCTATATTTGAAATGCCTATCGGCTTCTATATCTGAAATGCCTATCGGCACCTATTTTTATAATGCCAATCGACAACTATACCTGAAATGCCTATCGGCACCTATATCTGAAATGCCTATCGACACCTATATCTGAAATGCCTATCGACACCTATATCTGAAATGCCTATCGACACCTATATCTGAAATGCCTATCGACACCTATATCTGAAATGCCTATCGACACCTATATCTGAAATGCCTATCGACACCTATTTTTGAAATGCCTATCGACACCTATATCTGAAATGCCTATCGACACCTATAACTGAAATGCCTATCGGCTTCTATATCTAAAATGCCTATCGGCACCTATTTTTAAAATGCCAATCGGCAACTATATCTGAAATGCCTATCGGCACCTATTTTTAAAATGCCAATCGGCAACTATATCTGAAATGCCTATCGGCACCTATATCTGAAATGCCTATCGACACCTATATCTGAAATGCCTATCGACACCTATATCTGAAATGCCTATCGACACCTATATCTGAAATGCCTATCGACACCTATATCTGAAATGCCTATCGACACCTATATCTGGAATGCCTATCGACACCTATATCTGAAATGCCTATCGACACCTATATCTGAAATGCCTATCGACACCTATATCTGAAATGCCTATCGACACCTATATCTGAAATGCCTATCGACACCTATATCTGAAATGCCTATCGACACCTATATCTGAAATGCCTATCGACACCTATATCTGAAATGCCTATCGACACCTATATCTGAAATGCCTATCGACACCTATTTTTGAAATGCCTATCGGAAACTACATCTGAAATGCCTATCAGCACCTATATTTGAAATGCCTATCGGCAACCATATCTGGAATGCCTATCGGCACCTATATTTGAAATGCCTATCGGCTTCTATATCTGAAATGCCTATCGGCACCTATTTTTAAAATGCCAATCGGCAACTATATCTGAAATGCCTATCGGCACCTATATCTGAAATGCCTATCGACACCTATATCTGAAATGCCTATCGACACCTATATCTGAAATGCCTATCGACACCTATATCTGAAATGCCTATCGACACCTATATCTGAAATGCCTATCGACACCTATATCTGGAATGCCTATCGACACCTATATCTGAAATGCCTATCGACACCTATATCTGAAATGCCTATCGACACCTATTTTTGAAATACCTATCGGAAACTACATCTATAATGCCTATCAGCACCTATATTTGAAATGCTTATCGGCAACCATATCTGGAATGCCTATCGGCACCTATATTTGAAATGCCTATCGGCTTCTATATCTGAAATGCCTATCGGCACTTATTTTTAAAATGCCAATCGGCAACTATATCTGAAATGCCTATCGGCACCTATATCTGAAATGCCTATCGACACCTATATCTGAAATGCCTATCGACACCTATATCTGAAATGCCTATCGACACCTATTTTTGAAATGCACATCGGAAACTACATCTGAAATGCCTATCAGCACATATATTTGAAATGCCTATCGTCAACCATATCTGGAACGCCTATCGGCACCTATATCTGAAATGCCTATCGACACCTATATCTGAAATGCCTATCGACACCTATTTTTGAAATGCCTATCGGAAACTACATCTGAAATGGCCTATCAGCACCTATATTTAAAATGCCTATCGGCAACCATATCTGGAATGCCTATCGGGCACCTATATTTGAAATGCCTATCGTCTTCTATATCTGAAATGCCTATCGGCACCTATTTTTAAAATGCCAATCGGCAACTATATCTGAAATGCCTATCGGCACCTATATCTGAAATGCCTATCGACACTTATATCTGAAATGCCTATCGACACCTATATCTGAAATGCCTATCGACACCTATAATTAAAATGCCTATCGACACCTATATTTTGAAATGCCTATCGACACCTATATCTGAAATGCCTATCGACACCTATATCTGAAATGCCTATCGACACCTATTTTTGAAATGCCTATCGGAAACTACATCTGAAATGCCTATCAGCACCTATATTTGAAATGCCTTTCGGCAACCATATCTGGAATGCCTATCGGCACCTATATTTGAAATGCCTATCGGCTTCTATATCTGAAATGCCTATCGGCACCTATTTTTAAAATGCCAATCGGCAACTATATCTGAAATGCCTATCGGCACCTATATCTGAAATGCCTATCGACACCTATATCTGAAGTGCCTATCGACACCTATATCTGAAATGCCTATCGACACCTATATCTGAAATGCCTATCGACACCTATATCTGAAATGCCTATCGACACCTATATCTGAAATGCCTATCGACACCTATATTTGAAATGCCTATCGACACCTATATCTGAAATGCCTATCGACACCTATTTTTGAAATGCCTATCGGAAACTATATCTGAAATGCCTATCAGCACCCATATTTGAAATGCCTATCGGCAACCATATCTGGAATACCAATCGGCACCTATATTTGAAATGCCTATCGGCTTCTATATCTGAAATGCCTATCGGCACCTATTTTTAAAATGCCAATCGGCAACTATATCTGAAATGCCTATCGGCACCTATATCTGAAATGCCTATCGACACCTATATCTGAAATGCCTATCGACACCTATATCTGAAATGCCTATCGACACCTATATCTGAAATGCCTATCGACACCTATATCTGAAATGCCTATCGACACCTATATCTGAAATGCCTATCGACACCTATATCTGAAATGCCTATCGACACCTATTTTTGAAATGCCTATCGGAAACTACATCTGAAATGCCTATCAGCACCTATATTTGAAATGCCTTTCGGCAACCATATCTGGAATGCCTATCGGCACCTATATTTGAAATGCCTATCGGCTTCTATATCTGAAATGCCTATCGGCACCTATTTTTAAAATGCCAATCGGCAACTATATCTGAAATGCCTATCGGCACCTATATCTGAAATGCCTATCGACACCTATATCTGAAGTGCCTATCGACACCTATATCTGAAATGCCTATCGACACCTATATCTGAAATGCCTATCGACACCTATATCTGAAATGCCTATCGACACCTATATCTGAAATGCCTATCGACACCTATATCTGAAATGCCTATCGACACCTATATCTGAAATGCCTATCGACACCTATTTTTGAAATGCCTATCGGAAACTATATCTGAAATGCCTATCAGCACCCATATTTGAAATGCCTATCGGCAACCATATCTGGAATACCAATCGGCACCTATATTTGAAATGCCTATCGGCTTCTATATCTGAAATGCCTATCGGCACCTATTTTTAAAATGCCAATCGGCAACTATATCTGAAATGCCTATCGGCACCTATATCTGAAATGCCTATCGACACCTATATCTGAAATGCCTATCGACACCTATATCTGAAATGCCTATCGACACCTATATCTGAAATGCCTATCGACACCTATATCTGAAATGCCTATCGACACCTATATCTGAAATGCCTATCGACACCTATATCTGAAATGCCTATCGACACCTATATCTGAAATGCCTATCGATACCTATATCTGAAATGCCTATCGACACCTATTTTTGAAATGCCTATCGGAAACTACATCTCAAATGCCTATCAGCACCTATATTTGAAATGCCTATCGGCAACCATATCTGGAATGCCTATCGGCACCTATATTTGAAATGCCTATCGGCTTCTATATCTGAAATGCCTATCGACCCCTATATCTAAAATGCCTATTGACACCTATATCCGAAATGCCTATCGACACCTATATCTGAAATGCCTATCGACACCTATATCTGAAATGCCTATCGACACCTATATCTGAAATGCCTATCGACACCTATATCTGAAATGCCTATCGACACCTATATCTGAAATGCCTATCGATACCTATATCTGAAATGCCTATCGACACCTATTTTGAAATGCCTATCGGAAACTACATCTGAAATGCCTATCAGCAACTATATTTGAAATGCCTATCGGCAACCATATCTGGAATGCCTACCGGCACCTATATTTGAATTGCCTATCGGCTTCTATATCTGAAATGCATATCGGCACCTATTTTTGAAAATGCCAATCGGCAACTATATCTGAAATGCCTATCGGCACCTATATCTGAAATGCCTATCGACACCTATATCTGAAATGCCTATCGACACCTATATCTGAAATGCCTATCGACACCTATATCTGAAATGCCTATCGACACCTATATCTGAAATGCCTATCGACACCTATATCTGAAATGCCTATCGACACCTATATCTGAAATGCCTATCGACACCTATATCTGGAATGCCTATCGACACCTATATTTGAAATGCCTATCGACACCTATATCTGAAATGCCTATCGACACCTATATCTGAAATGCCTATCGACACCTATTTTTGAAATGCCTATCGGAAACTACATCTGAAATGCCTATCAGCACCTATATTTGAAATGCCTATCGGCAACCATATCTGGAATGCCTATCGGCACCTATATTTGAAATGCCTATCGGCTTCTATATCTGAAAAACCTATCGGCACCTATTTTTAAAATGCCAATCGGCAACTATATCTGAAATGCCTATCGGCACCTATATCTGAAATGCCTATCGACACCTATATCTGAAATGCCTATCGACACCTATATCTGAAATGCCTATCGACACCTATATCTGAAATGCCTATCGACACCTATATCTGAAATGCCTATCGACACCTATATCTGAAATGCCTATCGACACCTATATCTGAAATGCCTATCGACACCTATATCTGAAATGCCTATCGACACCTATTTTTGAAATGCCTATCGGAAACTACATCTGAAATGCCTATCAGCACCTATATTTAAAATGCCTATCGGCAACCATATCTGGAATGCCTATCGACACCTATATCTGAAATGCCTATCGACATCTATATCTGAAATGCCTATCGACACCTATATCTGAAATGCCTATCGACACCTATTTTTGAAATGCCTATCGGAAACTACATCTGAAATGCCTATCAGCACCTTTATTTGAAATGCCTATCGGCAACCATATCTGGAATGCCTATCGGCACCTATATTTGAAATGCCTATCGGCTTCTATATCTGAAATGCCTATCGGCACCTATTTTTAAAATGCCAATCGGCAACTATATCTGAAATGCCTATCGGCACCTATATCTGAAATGCCTATCGACACCTATATCTGAAATGCCTATCGACACCTATATCTGAAATGCCTATCGACACCTATATCTGAAATGCCTATCGACACCTATATCTGAAATGCCTATCGACACCTATATCTGAAATGCCTATCGACACCTATATCTGAAATGCCTATCGACACCTATATCTGAAATGCCTATCGACACCTATATCTGAAATCCCTATCGACACCTATATCTGAAATGCCTATCGACACCTGTATCTGAAATGCCTATCGACACCTATTTTTGAAATGCCTATCGGAAACTACATCTGAAATGCCTATCAGCACCTATATTTAAAATGCCTATCGGCAACCATATCTGGAATGCCTATCGGCACCTATATTTGAAATGCCTATAGTAGTATGTTAATGAGAGAGCAGTGCCCCTCCAGTTAAGCTCCTCCGACTTGAGATCGAACTTGCTGTGAAAACTTGCTCGCATGTTGAAATATGGTAGTGTCGTTACGTCTGCGACGTTTGTTTGGTCTTATTCCTCCACTTTTCACGTAAAGGGAGGGGGGTACGCTTATAAACCGCCGCCACCGACTTCACTGGTTGTTTTTTTCCATAAAAATATGGCCGCTTTGAAAACGTGACGTAAGAAAGGTTCGAGCCACCCGCCGCCGCCGCCCGCACTCACAACACACGCAGAGAGAGATACACACACACACACACACACACACACACACACACACACACACACACACAGCAGACAGACACCAAAGAGACACCAAACAGACACCAAACAGACACCAAAGAGACACCAAACAGACACCAAAGAGACACCAAAGAGACACCAAAGAGACACCAAAGAGACACCAAACAGACACCAAACAGACACCAAACAGACACCAAACAGACACCAAACAGACACCAAAGAGACACCAAAGAGACACCAAACAGACACCAAAGAGACACCAAAGAGACACCAAACAGACACCAAAGAGACACCAAAGAGACACCAAAGAGACACCAAAGAGACACCAAAGAGACACCAAAGAGACACCAAAGAGACACCAAAGAGACACCAAAGAGACACCAAAGAGACACCAAAGAGACACCAAAGAGACACCAAAGAGACACCAAAGAGACACCAAAAAGACACCAAAAACACACACACGTATGCGAGACACATACTTGTAGTATATAATATCTTTTTTGCACAATTTTCATGCCGAAACATTCTTTTTCTACGTATTTTGGTCAAAAATTTACATGGCCGCGTTAGAAGATGGGGGGGGGGTTACATTGGTAATCATATTACTTATGGGGTAATTCCGAGATAGATGGCTATAATTATTATGGAAAAAAAATGACGTTGACGGCATGAGTTTTGGTCGTCATTATTTTGAAAATGAAAACATTGAAGATATTTTTAAAAAAGTATTTTATTGAATCATAATTAATAATATACATAAGTATTGTCTTACATACAAAAGTTGTCTTTTCATAAATATATAGACACAATGTTGTTTTATGTGATAAATTGGGTCTCTCTCTCTTCTAATAATTCGATGTGCAATTGGTACACGCTTTCACCACCATTGCAGTCATGTTCTCTCGTAAACTGTGCACGTTCCACGTCAGCAGCCGGAGCAGATAGGTGGTAGATTGATCGACTTGTTTGCGATAATCTTTGAGCGTTTCGTTGACTCGCTTCATCGCATCGAGTACATAGTTGACGTTTTCATTTTGAAACTTATGAACGAGGCGAGTGTAAGTACTGTGGACTTTATCGAGCCGCCCGCACTTGTCGTTTAAATGTATAAGACTTGCTACGACTGTTGTTTCGATTACTACATAGCAAACGAGATAGCAACAAAAGGTGAGCGCGAAAGTTTTTAATGTTCGCTCGACGACGTCCATTTCAACACTGCACTTTTCACAACACACATACCTATTAAATAGTTTCTGAAAGTATAAAAGATCCCCAAGGTGTTTTTTTAAATAAAAAGACATGTAAAATACGTTTTAAATATATTTATTGTAAAAAAAATACATTATTAATAATATTGCTTAAATCTAATTTACTCTATCAATGCTAAACATTTCAGCATCTACACAATCATACGTGTTATCGTAACCTTCATCATCATCGTCATCGTTGTCGTCATCGTCGTCCTTGTCGTCGTCGTCGTCTGAATCTATGACTATATCCTCATCAGTTTCAAATATAATTTTAATTTTTAAATCTTCAAATATAAGTGTTTCTTTTTGCGACTTTAAATCCGTACAATCGATATAGTTGGAGGATAACAGCTCGTTTGTGTGTTTATCCCTTATTATTACTGTAATACCAGCTTCACACATTTTGTATTATAATACACCAAAATAGATAGAGAGAGGGAGAGAGAGATAGCTCTGTGTTCTAGTCGACGGACGATGATGAATTGACAATTTTTAGCACCGGACTGAGAATATGAGAGACTGCTTCTATTCTTCTTTTAAATCGATCGCGATCTCTAGCAATCTGTTCCCATATCCCCACCCGTGCTTTGCGATATGCAAAATTCCAACAAACCATATAATTAATCTCTACCTTATCGTTAAAATGCACATTTTTTATTTTTTTAATCATAGCAACCATTAAAGTCAATTGCAATTTTTTCACTACAAATTAGTGGGATTTCGTAGAAGAGTCTTTCGTAATTAATAGTATGTAAAATATCGTTAGGTGTAAAGAAATCGCTGTCGCTTAAGCGTAAACAATTTAAAGTCTTGCACTTATCTAAATACGTATTATAATATAATTTCACTGTATTTGAATAGTATACGTATGAACACAATAAACTATAGACAATGTCCTTCAAGTCCAACAGACTTTCCCACTCGTCTTGTGATAATATCAGCGATGTATGAGAAGTTGATCTTTTAAATTTTAAATGTTTTATTTTCTTTAAATAAACTTCTCTTATTTCCACGTCTCCGCCAATCACTGAATAGAATCGTCTGTGACTGTCCTCGTTAAAGTACTTGTTTATATGATTACACAACAACATTAGAGCGCACCAGTCGATCTGTTCCATAAAAATGCTAGTAGTTTTCACGTCTCTCAATTCAAGCATCGCGTGAAAATTTTGCGGTAGCCAACCGACGTTTACGTATTTACTTCGCTTTGCGTCGATAAAGAACACATTTTGCAGCAAGAGTTTTGTTTCAGAGGTCAACGCTGCACTTGCTGCTGCTGCAGTTGTCGATGAAGTTGTAGTAACATTTTCGGTTTCGATGTCTTCTTCTTCTTCTTCTTGACGCACCAACGGAAACTCTACAATGTCTTCACCTCTCTCCTCATCCACCAACTTTTGCATGTTGTTGTAATCGATATTCACATCACACGGCTCTGCGGTATCAGAGTTGTAAAACCGGAATATATTCAATGTATTAGTCATGTTGTCTCGCAACAAAGTCTTGCATTACACTGAATATTTCTTGCTTTTCTTGTGAATTGATTTTTATTATGTTTTTTTTTTCAACAGCTGCTGTCTAAAATTGTCTCATCGCTCCCACTCTCCATCCTACGACCCCTTCTTATAAGATCCATATCAACCTTGTCTGCAGCCGTACAAATTGATGTCGTTCCCTTCTCAATTTTTAATAAAATTGAATCATCATCAAATCTTAATCTCTGTTTCAGTTTATGCGTAAGATTGTAGATGTCGTTTTGAAAGTCCATACCGGCATGCAACAGTTTCAATCGCTTCAAATTGGAATGCGCTTGTTGGTAGAGCTGCTCAAACATTCTTTTATCGTTGACCACGAGCGAAAAGAACTTTGTATGATAAGTATGTTTAATAATCGCTTTAAAAACTATACGTCCATCGTCTAAAACAAATCGCATGTAGCGCGGATCCATTTTTAAAAATCTTATACCCTCATTCCAGGGGATGGGTGTTTGTTGCACTACATTGTTTTCATCGAAGCCAAATCCCCATTCTTCTAATTTTTGTTTCTTATCTGCAGAGAGATTTGAAAAACGTCTGCTCTGATTGAACAACTCTACGCCGATAATTTCTTCTAGAGTGGTAGCCGATGATTTGTCAGGCACAAAGCCAATACTCCAAAGATTATCATCACTATAACTACCACCACACTCGTCACTACTTACACTCTGCATGTTTTTTCCTTAAAGACTGAATAATTTAAAAATAACTTTGTCTTATATACATTATTCGAATCTCCCCTCCCCCCACCATAATGTTTGCACAGCAACCGCCTTTGTTTTATTCATTTAGATATTTTTGCAGCTTGAGTACATTTATGCATGCGCAATTGTTTACGAATTTCATGTTTGCATGCAGATTACACTCGATTTTGTCATCAATTATTGACGACAGTGACAGCGGCAAAACTTTCAACGAGGGACAACAGTTTGAATCTAAGTCTACGTAAAGTAAATCAGGTCCGTTCTTTTTTAGAAATCTTTGTTTTTCGAGTCCTTTAACTAAAATTAGAGGTGAACCTTTAAAAATGTTTGTCAGTTGTTTATTTAGTTCACGATATTCAATGTTGCCATAGTTCCAGTCGAGACCGTTTATTCTACTTTTATTGTAAGCATTCTGTTTTCTATACTTTTCATCGAGCCAGCGTTTCTCGTACGGCGGCTCAAACACTACTTGTTTTATATTGTCACTCGACAAATTGCAAAACGCCAATTCTTTTGCAAAATATTCATGCTCGTTACCGACAACGAATTGAATATCGCATATTCCAATTTTATGTGTCATAATCTCCCCTTTTTACACAATTTTTGTGACGGTATTTTGCAGGGGATGGTAGGTGAATAGTTTATCGTGTATAATCAGACAGAAGGCTGTCGTGCTCGCATGGAAATTTTCATGAGATTCAATCATCAACTTGATATCTACAACGCCCTTTTTGATAGCTTCCGGTTGTCGCGAGCAATCGAACACAATGAGCGGCGATATGGTTTTGAAGTCGTTTTTATTGAAAAGAGGTGCGTTTTTAGTTCCATTAAAATAGGTCTCCTGACCCTTCAGATACTTGTCGTAGACGATGTTGAAATCGTTTTTATCAAAATTCATCGTGAGCGGCTCGTAGGGATACGATTCGGAATTTAAAAAGAGTTTTGCCGACCGCAGTTTACAGTGATCAAAGACGCTGCTATCTTTCAGTTGAGTGCCGTCGCGTTTCGTCTGAAAACCTACGATGATCAAACGCGGCGTTTCGACTTGATTGGTAGTCGTCACGGTCCATACGTGTTTTGTGGAAAACGGCAGCGCAGGAAATTCATACAGATCCCACGCTCTAAACACAATGTTTTTATCTTTGTTCGCCGTCTTCAACAGTTTAATTTTCATTTCATTAGACGGTATGACGTAGGGTACGTTCCATTTGATGGACGTTAATTCTATTTTACCCGTTTTTTGAGTTGTTCCGGCGTCAGCTTGTTTTGTTAAAATTGCCGAATGATCGTCTCTTTTACGTATCAATATCAGTTCTTGTTTACCGTTCACCATCACCCGCTTGTGATCGTGTGCAAAACCCAAAATGTATTTCAAAGGTATGCTGACGCTAAAATTCCCTTCCGAATCCAACAGGTTGGCATTGTTTGTAGTCAAATCCCAACCGCAGTTTGAAAGCGCTCTTACTTCGTCGGGACTGTGCAACACATAACCGACCATGGTGGATGAGATGCCTACATTTTTAGTCGAGTCGAGTTGCATACCCCACAATTCATAGCGAATCTCCTCAAACAGATGCGCTATTCCGTTGTTAACGATGCTCGAAGTTGTAGCAGCTGTGTCGTCCTCGTAAGTCAATTTACCGCGCACTTCGAGCGTGCTGTCGTGAGGAAACGTGACGGCATCCTGATTTTGAATGGCTATGCGAATTTCATCGTTTTTTTTCAACTGATTGATGTTGTAGGGTTCTTGCGAATGTATGCGAATCGATTCTATACTTTCGTCTAGAACGATCGGAAAGTCAACGGCTAGAATATCTTGCATTTTTCCTCCCCTTTCTATTTTAATGCAAGTCCAATTGATCTTAGAAAATTTAAATTCTCACTACTGATTTTATTTTGCTTCCTCCCTTTATGACCAGAACCTTTTAATTTTATCTTTCTACTTTTCTTTTCAGATGTTGTTGTTGTTGTTGTTGTTGTTGCTGCTGCTACTGACTCATCGGTGGACAACGCTCGACTGATTCCGGTTGACGTTTGCAAACACTCTTTAAAATAATCTCCGTAATATACGCCCATTTTTTACAAACGTTTGAGATGCAATCGCACAGTAACGGACTCGCCGTTGAAATCCACTAAACGATCGTCTTGATCGACAATAGTTATGCTAATGTAGTCTATAACTCGACGATTGATGGGCAAATAAATAACATTGCTCGGTGTTATGGATATTTTATAGCCCGGCTCCTCTTGCGGATAGAACTGAAAGAGAGTGTGTTCGGGCTGTCCGTTTAAATAGGAACCGCTCACAATATTACACTTTACTCTGATTGCGTTAATTTTTGTAATGTGAGCCTTAAAATCCGATTTGTGTACGGTGTTTGCTTCTAGCATATTGCGCTTCTTGCTGAAACCTAGCAGAGATCCCACGCTACCTTCGGCGCCAATATCTATAATCACATCGCTCTTTATTTCCGTTTTCAACGTGTTGTTGTTTGCCATAATTCGAATGTTTCTATTCTCCTTTTTCAACTCATCGAGTAGGTAGTCGTTGATGTTTGTGATTTCGTACGCTCCCTTAGGTATCTCGATTGTTTTCCTATTGTTGTCGAGTATCGGAAAGTCGGGGTCATAGTAGAAAAACTTGTTGTTGGTTTCGTCGATGTTTGGAATCGAGTGCCACGACTCAAATTCAATCAGTCCCAGTTGATATTCTTCATTCTCATCGAGCACGATCGACGGATAAAACGGACTGTTCAACACCGACTCGTTTCCGCTCAGGGTGAATGTGAACGACATTGTCCTTCTCTCTCTAATTGTTCAATAGGAAAGACAAACAGTGATGTCCGCACAAAACTGAATTGAATTTTTGTCTTCTCTCGTAGTTATATACTATGCTGCAACCTTTCAAATAATCCACCAACTCTCTCGGCGGCTGCAAGTTGCCGAAACTGTCAAAGTACTTTACGTTTTTGCCAACTTTTTTGTACGCGACCCAATGCGTTCCGGGACCGTCTCTATCGTCCAGATTTACTACGACGCTCTCGTTCTTTTTAGGTTTTTTTGGCAGCGCGTTTCTCATGTACACGCCTCTGAAAAATTTGACATTTAACATATTCGCGTATCGTTCAATCTCAGCATCGGTGAGCGCGTGTTTCGGCAATATTTTTAAAAGTTTTTTGAAGCCGTGCGAAAGGGTCTTAAAAAAAGACCATAGCCTCGCCGATAGGGTTTCAAGTAGAGTCCGCTTCCTTTTTTACCGATGGCTATGGCTTCCATTGTTTCGTTGTGACGATTCGCTTCAGCAAGTTTATCTCTGGCCTCCTTAGCATCTATGACGGTTTTGGCAACGCTCGCAGCTCCTCCGGTCAGAGCTCCCAATGCCGACAGACCGGCGAATAGCGGAATTAGCGGTAAAAATCCTCCCGTTCTAGGTACGGGTATTACTCGATCGTCTTTCACTGCTGCAGTCGCATATTTGTTTACACCCGTCGAGTTTATCGAATCGAGTTCCAGCTGTGCTTGTTTAATTAGACTGTTCTTTATGGTAGAATTTTTAGTTTTCACACTTCTCCTTCTTCCGGTTGATTTTGCTCGCCTGTTGACGCGTATGCGTTTTGGTGCAACAGCAGCAGCGGATGAAGCTCTCTTTCTTTTCCTACTACCCATGCCGAGTTTAGTTTTAATTTTCATCGCGTTTGTCGTGAGCCAAGCGGCTGTCTTTTCGCTTAAACTAGCGTCCTTTGCCTTGACGCGACTCCAAACTGTCTCGAGAAGTTTGCGATCGGCTAAGTGACGTTCTTTTAAATTCTTTGTGTTTGCGTAGGCTACGTCGTGCTCTTTGCAACCTTCGTCCAGCGGATTCACGCCGACGTCGCCTCTGTTCAAACGCTTCTCTAACTTTGTTCCGGGTCCGCAGAAACGATAGCCGGGTATGTGTAATTCGACCGGTAGTTTGTTGATTAAAGTATTGACGAGTCCACGTCCAGTGCGGTTATCACTTGTGGAATGAACGACGACCATCTTTTATACCTAACTGCGCAGCGTCTTCTTTTTATTCTAAAAAAATATTTCTAACAGAAAAAAAAACGTAAAAGAAACAAAAAAAAACAAACTATACCACGTCTTTTTTGAGTATCCACGAGTTGTGAGTGTCGTCAAGGCCCAACCACTTGACGTACAATCTATTGCCTTGTGTTTTCAAGACCTTCTCCACTAAATAGACGCTGTGATCGGGAACTTTTTGTAATTCCTCCTCGTAAAACCCACCCTTGATTGGTACGTTGTTTGCGTCCGCCAACTCGTAAGTGCGCGGATTTGTGGTCAGTTTCACCTTAGACACCGTAAAAATTTCAGTAGTCCAATTGGGCAGGTAGCCTTTGTCAAACACGTGTTTATACTTGCTGATACGTACGTGATCGCCCGCGTGTATTTTCTGTTTTCTCACATCTACTATTTTTAAATTAGAGTAGACAGTTTTCAGTAATTTCTTTTCATTTTTTGCATTCACCTCATTGGGTTTCATTTTTATCGTTCTGTGTCTGGTGTTGTTGTACTCGCTCACAATGTCCGGCAATATCTTGAGCCATTTATAATTTCCCTCGATGCTGAAGCGTTTCCACAGTCGCGCCTTCAACGTTCTTATAAGTCGTTCGACAATGCTGCTCTTTAAATTGCTAAAAGTCGAATAGTGATTGATGGAATATTTTTTCATTAAATTTTGAAAATTCACGTTGTAAAATTCCGTTCCGTTGTCCGTTTGCAGGTGTCGCGGTGGCTTTTTGAGTTTCTTTAAAATTTTCAACATTGCGTCCGCAACTTCCTTCCCGCGCTTGCTTTTCAACGGCACCGTCCACGCATACTTTGAAAATGCATCGATTACGGTTAGAATGTACTTGTAATTCTCATTCACGCCGGCGTACGGAATCATTTCGGCAAGATCGGCCTGATAGAGATCGTAGAGACCCTTGACGAGCACGCGTCTGCGCCGATAGTTTTTTCTCGCCGGTCTGTGCAGCTCGTTGACGATTCTAATTTTTTCCACGGAGACTTGTGTGCGGTTACTTTGCTTTCGGGGACGACGGCCGCGTTTCATTGTAAAATAGCGGATTTAAAAATATTTTTCTGTGTCGTACTTTTGATAGCGGCGATGATAAGGAGGAGGAGGAGGAGGACGTTTTTACAAAGGGACTCTGCAGTCTCTCTTTAACAACAGATGCTACTTTCAAGTTTGTATTAGTTAATATAGGTTCCAATTTACTAGAGTCATTGACAAAATAAGAAGTATTTATAGTAGACTCTGCTACTGCTTTTTTTTCATCGCAACGTGTTGAATCCTCACCGAAATATGGAGGTCTCAAATCTGCATACGGAATGTTTATTATTGTGTCGAGATAGCGCGTAACATGTTCAACCGCGGACACGTTTCCTTTTCTCTTCAACTTTTTTGCTTCACTAAAAGAAGAAGAAGAAGACGATTCCACAGCCGGTGGTGGTTTTCTTTTTTTATTGAAATATTCAAACAGCGGATTTCTAGTCGTTGTCGTCGTCGTCGTCGGAATCGTTTCATACACAGTTTCCCGATCGCTGAGAAAACTCACAGATTGTTCTTGATCACTAATGTCTGTATCGTCATAATAATAATAATTATCATCAGCATAATCGTTTTCACTTTTTATATCAGTATATTGCAATAATGTCATCAGTTTTTTTTCTTCTTCTTGTTGCGCATTATTGTATTGCCTAGTAGAATTTTCTCTGTTTCTTTTGTTCTGTTTTTTTTTCTTTTTTATTGGTGGCAAATTATTGAACGGTGATGAAGCAAACTGTTTTCTCTTGTACAATTCCGCTTCCACCATCTGCTTTCTAAGAATGCTGTAGATCTTTCTAATCGCATTTTCTGCATTTATCAATTTCTTTGTAAGTATTATTTTTTTGTTGCTGTTATAGCTTTTCATTGAGAGCAATTTACTATCGTAACAACGGATATCTCAAGTATATTTCCACGCCTAGCGTCACTCTGTCTTTGATTTTTAACGCTTTTTGTGCCGCACTAGCTAAAAATTTTATGCGATCGCCCGTCTTGATTTTAGTCGACTCGAGCGTCGTGTATAATTTATCATTTATAAATATATTCGTGTCTATGGGTGACGTTCTTATAGATAGAATTTCCATGCCGTCGACCTCCCGACCGAATATATACTCTACGAATCCTTCGGCCAAAGTATAATAATTTTGTTGTGTTAATTTAGCGTCTCGACTGAACAGACGAAGCATTAACTGCCCGCGATATTTTTTCAAAAAATCCTCTGTCAGAAGCGGAAAAGTTTCATTTTGAAAGCGCCACAACACTTTTTGTAAAATTCCGTTCAAAGCACTTACACTAACAGCGTCCTCTGTGTTTTTCGCCGCGCCGATGTTCATCAATCTTCTGCCAGCGATGTCCAAATTATTATCTACAATTTTAAATCCTACATCGAGAGCGGTAGTGTTAGCAGCAGAAGGAGCGTCGTTTAACTTCCACTGCTGACGACGTCGACTGTGTCTACCAAACTTATCTACGGGCATGTTGAGAGGACACTGACGATCGAGCGGCAAACAACACGCAATTTATTGAATGACGTTTGCCTCTCTCAATTCTTCCAGGATTGAAACTATTTCGTTCCTATGAGACGTGTTGCCGGCCTCCTGAGACGCGTACAGCAATTTGAGTCTGCTGACCAATTCGTTCAAATCGTTCCAGTACACGTACTCTTTTTTCTTGTTTCTGTGCACTTTCAAAAATAGTCCATCTCCGCTTAGCTGTTGTGGCGGTGCTGCTGCTGTTACCGCTTGTGTATTGACATTTTTGTTTGCATACAGCGGCATGATTATGTTTTTGTATTTGTAGCCAACGTTGCTTTTGATCCTACCGTCTGCTTTCAGATGAGCGCGCGTATAGTCTAAAATCTTCTTGTATATTGCTCTATCCTTTTGTGTATACTCTTCGGGGTTTTTCATGAAAATCAGTTCATAAAGTCCCAGAGTGCCGACGATCTTGTAACTATCGATGACAAAATCGTCCGAGTCCTTAAGAAAGGCTATTTCTTTATCTCCAATCATGTATTTTCCATCTATAGATTTAACACCGTAAGTGTAGTCCTTTTCTCTCGCAGGCTTTTCATTTAAATATAGTTCAGAAAGAGTGGTGGCGGCGGTGGTGTTGGGGGTGTTGGTGCGAGTCGTTGGCGTACTAGAAAATAGCGGTTCGTCGATTGTACGCTTCAAAACACTTTTATCATTTGCTTTGCGTGGAGTTTCATCATAATCACTATGCTGCACTTCTCTGTTTGATGTTTTAAATTCTCTCTTAAGATGCCGTTGTTGGTGTTTTTTTTCATCGCCTTCTTCTTCCTCCTCCTCCTCTTTTTTCACTCGATCGATTAGAACTTTTTTTAGCGGTTCAATGAGCGGCTTCAGTTGCGCTTCGACAGCTCTGCTCTGCTCAAAAGCACCCGATTTTATTAGATTATATTTATTTCGCACAGACTTAATGGCTCGTCTCAATCGTCTTCTAACTGAAATTTCATTCCTTTTCTTCCTATTCATAGCTACTAATACTACGGCACTGTGCAGAACACAGAGAGAGAGAGAAAGACAAGAGCACGAGCACCGTAATAACTGAAAGGGTCGCGTTTCAATTATATTTATACTTGCTGTTTCACTACTATGAATCTATCGAAATTAACTCTATATCTACCGGCGTTCATGTCCGAGTCTTTATCTATTATGAAAAAATTGTACTTGCCACCGACCCAACACTCGACGCAGAGATTTTTAAAATCATGAAAAGACATATCGGTGTTCACAAAGTCGTCGTACGCGTGACGTAAGTTCATATCGTCCTGTTTGAAAAGCACAATAAGATTCGCATTGTCTCTGACCAACTGTTTAGGTATTTTACTGTACGACTGACACAGGTAAAAACTATCAACGCTGGCGTGTCGTCCCATGCTAAAATATTCGCGAATATTGCTTTGGTTTTCACAGGCAACGTCGTCGAAAATAAAAACAGAGTTGGGCTTGACCTCGCTGGGATGGAGTATAGTTTCACGGTCAGTAAAAGTGTAAAAGCCCATTCCGCTAACACCGCTTAAAATATCTGCAAGCAGTTGATACTTGTACTGCTGTAGAGAGTTTGAATAAACGTAGACATTTTCAAATTTGAGTCCGTTGGTGTCAATGAGCAGGGAAACCATTACATTGGTCTTGCCGCAGTTAGAGGGTCCAACAATAATACACCTGACACTTGTGGGAAGTAAAATTCCATGTTTTTTTATCTTCGATGACTTTTCACTTTTTTCATCTAAATTTAAAATTTCAATTTTTATTGGTTGTTGTACAACTTTCATTTTTTTTCTATTCAACTTTCAAAACAACTGCACCACCACCTTTCAAAGCCGACTGAGGAAAAAGAAAAGGTTTAAGGTACTTTATTACTATCACACAGCCTACATAGCTCAGTTGGAAGATCGTTGAACTTTTAATGGAAAGAAACGTCTGCAGGGTTCGAGTCCATTCAATTTATTCAATTTGAAAATTCAAAGAAAAAACAAGACAGATACACAAACGGGCTGCTATATTTTTTCTACAAAAATTATTATTATGAATTTAACGAGTTCACTAACACACTAGTTAAAGCAAACAAGTTTAATTTATCGGTGTTTGGAGTCAATTGTGGGGTTATTGAAGAAATTAAAACACTACTTTATAAGCTCATGCAACTTGAAACATACAAGTAAAAAGGAAAAAAACTCTATAATTTTCAATTCTGACGATGATGACTAGACTCACACACACACACACACACTATTGATAGACTATAGATAGAATGCGTTTTCTGTGTAAATCACCATATGCAGTGACATTATTGTCACATCTACCCACTTATATTATGATAATAATAGTTTTTTTACTATAAAAGAAAAAAATAGTAGCAATGGTGGAATCGGTTTAAAGTCGTTTTTTTTTTTTTTTAATTTTTAATTTATAAATTTAAACAGCTAGAAGCGACAGACGTCTCATCGTAAACAAAAAAGATTTCTTACAAAAATCTCAAATTTTGAAAAATAAAAAAGTTATAGGCATTTGTGTAAAAAGACCCGTCCCACCACCATATCGACCCGTTACTTCCACCACATCCTTGAAAACATCCTTTTCTAAAGTGTCCTTAAAAAGTAAATATTCGTTAAAAAAAAATTTTCCCAAAATTATTTTTCCAAATTTTCAAAAATTTTCCGGGCACTATTCTTCACCGTCAAATATTAAACACATATGGTCTCTTGAAGAATTGGTGAAAAACGAAAATTTAGTTCTCGCGCAGAAAGATGTGCGGTTACAATTTTATATATCATGAAATCACTCAATAAGACATAAATATTACTTAATTAATCAATTATCTATTAATTAAAAAATAAATACAGTCTATCACAAAAACAATATTATCTAATAGAGCGTTATTAAAATGTAAAAACCAGATATTTCTAACAAGTACTATGTTTATCTCGTACATAATGGCATTATGATTTGTATGCAGACCTCGTTTTTTTTTTTTTAAACATATCTAGTCGTAATAAGCCCATTTTCGCAACTAGACATACAATCTATTATTACTTGTGAATTTTAGAAGCAAATTCAGCATTTAAAACAGTTCTATTGTTCACATGTTAAATATGAGCAGTTTTTTAAACACGATTATTCATCGTTTAATTACGACTGCACACCGAGTGCAATAATTGAACACAAAACGGCTGTCGCTCAGATCTGATGGAAGAAGAGATTAGCTGTATATATGTGGCGTTTCAAATCGCCCCCGCTAGATAACGCCAACAGTTCAAGACGCAAGCAACCTCATCCCACGCTTCTACTTCTCGCCACAAGGCTGCGCCGCTGAGGGCAAGATGTGGCCGCATTGAACATTCAACAGCGCCTTGTTTTATGAAATCTAACTTACCGACCATCAGAACGTAACTGTACCGTTGTTGGAATGCGACATTACCGACAAAGAAGTTACCGCCATAATTATTAATAAAATGGATGGACATATTTCATGTATAAGGCGACAGCGGTAGAAAAAACTAATTATTATCATATTCAATTGATTATTTTTTATATTGTCTAAATAAACGGTTATTTTGTGAAACTATTTGTTAATAAATTTATTGTAGTGGCAACCATTATAAGTATGCCGCTACAAAGAGCGCGTCACCCATCGAACGCCACTAGGTCAAGATTCACCGATGACGTCAGATCAAACAGCTAACAGTTAAAAAATGTCGTTTCATGTTATGAGTGCAATATCAGTGTTAAGTGTTGTTTATTAGTTCTTAAATATAAGTAAATAGAAGTGTTGATTCTACCTAATGCTAGCAAGCCTTTTCTGTTCTCAAATATTATATAAATATATAACGTATTATTTTAAACTATGGAAACATTGCAAGTTTCTTTGTACAACATTCATTTTTTCATTAAGATAAGAATCACGAGAAGCTGATTTCTTTTTTGAAGACCACCCCAGCCGGTTAGGTGCACGTCTTGGGCCTAGCACCAATTCATATTTTCAAATAATCATTCGATTGACACTTTTAAAGGCTCTCAGACTCGCACCCGGAAACTGAGAGCTTGTAATAGTATATAAGTAAATCGAGAATTATAAGGTGTGAAATTTAAATAATATTTGACATTGGGTAATAGTGAAATGCCCCCTCCCATTGACTAGTATTCACCTTTTTAAAACGCCTTTTCTTGAAATTTTATTTTGTTCTTCTGACACGACGGCTGTCTCGCTTATTTAATTCTATAAACATTCACGTATAGAAGTGTGATGGTTATATGACGTATAATTTATAAATTTATAAAATCATTGCTGACAATATTTTAAACTAATAAGTAAAACGAGAGGAACATTTAACGTAAAGTTCAAAAAATGATGCCAAATAGCTTTGAATTAAATGTGAAATGTTGAGAAATTGTGGTTTGGACCGCCCGCCGCATTCGACTCGACGTCAATAGAGATTATGTGTCATAATATAGAAAATACATTAAGAATATCAGTACCTTCCTGGTTTTTATTAACTCAACGGACCACTGTTCAGAATGCGTTACGTGCCACATTATTACCGGTGTATGGCAAAAAAGACATGACTTGAATGAGTTAAGTACGAAGAGTCTTCGCTGAGAGAAGGGATTTTCTCGTTGTTATTATTGTATCTAAATGCGTCTATTGTATTATAAACACTAAACTCTTTTCTATGGAAACTGTACAGTGAATTAACACACAAGACGTGAAGTCGCGATTTGAAGCAGTCATACCAAACTGGTGTATTATAATACAAAATGTGCGATGTAATAATAAGAGATAAAAACACAAAACTAGCTCAGTTATACTCCAACTATATCTCGATTGTACGGATTTAAAGTCACAAAAAGAAAACACTTATATTTGAAGATTTAAAAACTTAAAATTATATTTGAAACTGACGAGGATATAGTCCTAGATTTGTAAAATAACCTGCGTTGTTCCTTATAAGAGAATAGCAAATTTCAAACTCCACAATATTTTAATTATGAACAGTTTATTTTGGATAAAACCTTTTATATATTTACTAACGGCCCAGGTCCCATCACTTCATCCGAATGCAAATTTAATATAAATAGATGTAATAAAACCTTCGCCCGCGATTTGTTATTATTGTTTTTTTTTTTGGTGTAATAATATATTTTATGCCTAGTATGGTTTTGTGTCTCTGTAAATTTAATTCTCCTATCTCTCGAAAAAAAAAACAACAACAACCTTTAAATAAGTTTTTTTAAATGTGCGTCGTTCATTAAATCGATACGTTACACACTCGCTTTATTCGCTCGCTAACTTTGAATAAATCCTATTTTCAGTAGGATAAAACCGGGCTTATAAATCTTCCTCAAAAAATAGCTATCGAAAAAATGTTAAAAACTACATTCAAATCTGATCAATATTACAATGTGCGGATGTTGTCAATAAAAAACTGATATATTTGTTGCTCGGGGGGGGCGAAAAAGGAAAAAAAGCGGTGATCGCAAACAAGACAAAGAACCTGTATTGTTTACTATATAACGCGTCTTAGAGATCCGGTCACGTACATATAAACAGGCACGTACCCGCTCAATGTCAGACGATTCTTTGCATTAATAAGCAGCCAATCCATTAAAAATGCTCTATACCTGATATGCATATATTTGTCTCTATTCAAAGCTTTACGAGTATCTGCACGTATCATTGAAGACCGTATTGTATAATTTTGTTGATAAATCTTAATTCATAGCAATTACTAGAGCGAAAAATTCAATAATTAAATGTATTTATATTGTTTAAAATTAAAACTCTTAATTAATGCAAAGTGTTAGAATATAAAAAAGATAATCTTTTATATTATCGTGTATTTTATAAATGCTAAATGTTTTAGACGCTTGAATAAAAAACCCACATTGTTAGGTACGAAATGTGATATTCGACTTACCACCATGTAAGATTATTACGAATTTGCTGAAATATTTATTTGTTTGAATAATTCTTAATGTTAAAAACCTGTTTTTGTTGTGTGTAGATATACTGCTGCATATATTACCATTGTCAACATTGTAAGATACCTCAGTCAGTCATCGTGTGCGAAAGGCAAATGGTCTCTCTCCAGAGTCGGACTATATAAACGGAAAAGTTTTTTTTTCTCGTTCAAGGAAAATGGTGTGTGATTGTGCATGTCTGCTGTGTGTGTGTGTGTGTGTGTGTGTTGGTGTGTGTGTGTGTGTGTATCTCTCTCTGCGTGTGTTGTGAGTGCGGGCGGCGGCGGCGGGTGGCTCGAACCTTTCTTACGTCACGTTTTCAAAGCGGCCATATTTTTATGGAAAAAAACAACCAGTGAAGTCGGTGGCGGCGGTTTATAAGCGTACGTCCCCCTCCCTTTACGTGAAAAGTGGAGGAATAAGACCAAACAAACGTCGCAGACGTAACGACACTACCATATTTCAACATGCGAGCAAGTTTTCACAGCAAGTTCGATCTCAAGTCGGAGGAGCTTAACTGGAGGGGCACTGCTCTCTCATAAACATACTACTGCCTATCGTCTTCTGTATCTGAAATGCCTATCGGCACCTATTTTTAAAATGCCAATCGGCAACTATATCTGAAATGCCTATCGGCACCTATATCTGAAATGCCTATCGACACCTATATCTGAAATGCCTATCGACACCTATATCTGAAATGCCTATCGACACCTATATCTGAAATGCCTATCGACACCTATATCTGAAATGCCTATCGACACCTATATCTGAAATGCCTATCGACACCTATATCTGAAATGCCTATCGACACCTATATCTGAAATGCCTATCGACACCTATTTTTGAAATGCCTATCGGAAACTACATCTGAAATGCCTATCAGCACCTATATTTGAAATGCCTTTCGGCAACCATATCTGGAATGCCTATCGGCACCTATATATGAAATGCCTATCGGCTTCTATATCTGAAATGCCTATCGGCACCTATTTTTAAAATGCCAATCGGCAACTATATCTGAAATGCCTATCGGCACCTATATCTGAAATGCCTATCGACACCTATATCTGAAATGCCTATCGACACCTATATCTGAAATGCCTATCGACACCTATATCTGAAATGCCTTTCGACACCTATATCTGAAATGCCTATCGACACCTATATCTGAAATGCCTATCGACACCTATATCTGAAATGCCTATCGACACCTATATCTGAAATGCCTATCGACACCTATTTTTGAAATGCCTATCGGAAACTACATCTGAAATGCCTATCAGCAACTATATTTGAAATGCCTATCGGCAACCATATCTGGAATACCTATCGGCACCTATATTTGAAATGCCTATCGGCTTCTATATCTGAAATGCCTATCGGCACCTATTTTTAAAATGCCAATCGGCAACTATATCTGAAATGCCTATCGGCACCTATATCTGAAATGCCTATCGACACCTATATCTGAAATGCCTATCGACACCTATATCTGAAATGCCTATCGACACCTATATCTGAAATGCCTATCGACACCTATATCTGAAATGCCTATCGACACCTATATCTGAAATGCCTATCGACACCTATATCTGAAATCCCTATCGACACCTATATCTGAAATGCCTATCGACACCTGTATCTGAAATGCCTATCGACACCTATTTTTGAAATGCCTATCGGAAACTACATCTGAAATGCCTATCAGTACCTATATTTAAAATGCCTATCGGCAACCATATCTGGAATGCCTATCGGCACCTATATTTGAAATGCCTATCGTCTTCTATATCTGAAATGCCTATCGGCACCTATTTTTAAAATGCCAATCGGCAACTATATCTGAAATGCCTATCGGCACCTATATCTGAAATGCCTATCGACACCTATATCTGAAATGCCTATCGACACCTATATCTGAAATGCCTATCGACACCTATATCTGAAATGCCTATCGACACCTATATCTGAAATGCCTATCGACACCTATATCTGAAATGCCTATCGACACCTATATCTGAAATGCCTATCGACACCTATATCTGAAATGCCTATCGACACCTATTTTTGAAATGCCTATCGGAAACTACATCTGAAATGCCTATCAGCACCTATATTTGAAATGCCTTTCGGCAACCATATCTGGAATGCCTATCGGCACCTATATTTGAAATGCCTATCGGCTTCTATATCTGAAATGCCTATCGGCACCTATTTTTAAAATGCCAATCGGCAACTATATCTGAAATGCCTATCGGCACCTATATCTGAAATGCCTATCGACACCTATATCTGAAATGCCTATCGACACCTATATCTGAAATGCCTATCGACACCTATATCTGAAATGCCTATCGACACCTATATCTGAAATGCCTATCGACACCTATATCTGAAATGCCTATCGACACCTATATTTGAAATGCCTATCGACACCTATATCTGAAATGCCTATCGACACCTATTTTTGAAATGCCTATCGGAAACTACATCTGAAATGCCTATCAGCACCTATATTTGAAATGCCTATCGGCAACCATATCTGGAATACCTATCGGCACCTATATTTGAAATGTCTACCGGCTTCTATATCTGAAATGCCTATCGGCACCTATTTTTAAAATGCCAATCGGCAACTATATCTGGAATGCCTATCGGCACCTATATCTGAAATGCCTATCGACACCTATATCTGAAATGCCTATCGACACCTATATCTGAAATGCCTATCGACACCTATATCTGAAATGCCTATCGACACCTATATCTGAAATGCCTATCGACACCTATATCTGAAATGCCTATCGACACCTATATCTGAAATGCCTATCGACACCTATATCTGAAATGCCTATCGACACCTATATCTGAAATGCCTATCGACACCTATTTTTGAAATGCCTATCGGAAACTACATCTCAAATGCCTATCAGCACCTATATTTGAAATGCCTATCGGCAACCATATCTGGAATGCCTATCGGCACCTATATTTGAAATGCCTATCGGCTTCTATATCTGAAATGCCTATCGACCCCTATATCTAAAATGCCTATTGACACCTATATCCGAAATGCCTATCGACACCTATATCTGGAATGCCTATCGACACCTATATCTGAAATGCCTATCGACACCTATATCTGAAATGCCTATCGACACCTATTTTTGAAATACCTATCGGAAACTACATCTGAAATGCCTATCAGCACCTATATTTGAAATGCTTATCGGCAACCATATCTGGAATGCCTATCGTCACCTATATTTGAAATGCCTATCGGCTTCTATATCTGAAATGCCTATCGGCACCTATTTTTAAAATGCCAATCGGCAACTATATCTGAAATGCCTATCGGCACCTATATCTGAAATGCCTATCGACACCTATATCTGAAATGCCTATCGACACCTATATCTGAAATGCCTATCGACACCTATATCTGAAATGCCTATCGACACCTATTTTTGAAATGCCTATCGGAAACTACATCTGAAATGCCTATCAGCACCTATATTTAAAATGCCTATCGGCAACCATATCTGGAATGCCTATCGACACCTATATCTGAAATGCCTATCGACATCTATATCTGAAATGCCTATCGACACCTATATCTGAAATGCCTATCGACACCTATTTTTGAAATGCCTATCGGAAACTACATCTGAAATGCCTATCAGCACCTTTATTTGAAATGCCAATCGGCAACCATATCTGGAATGCCTATCGGCACCTATATTTGAAATGCCTATCGGCTTCTATATCTGAAATGCCTATCGGCACCTATTTTTAAAATGCCAATCGGCAACTATATCTGAAATGCCTATCGGCACCTATATCTGAAATGCCTATCGACACCTATATCTGAAATGCCTATCGACACCTATATCTGAAATGCCTATCGACACCTATATCTGAAATGCCTATCGACACCTATATCTGAAATGCCTATCGACACCTATATCTGAAATTCCTATCGACACCTATATCTGAAATGCCTATCGACACCTATATCTGAAATGCCTATCGACACCTATTTTTGAAATGCCTATCGGAAACTACATCTGAAATGCCTATCAGCACCTATATTTGAAATGCCTATCGGCAACCATATCTGGAATGCCTATCGGCACCTATATTTGAAATGCCTATCGGCTTCTATATCTGAAATGTCTATCGGCACCTATTTTTAAAATGCCAATCGGCAACTATATCTGAAATGCCTATCGGCACCTATATCTGAAATGCCTATCGACACCTATATCTGAAATGCCTATCGACACCTATATCTGAAATGCCTATCGACACCTATATCTGAAATGCCTATCGACACCTATATCTGAAATGCCTATCGACAACTATATCTGAAATGCCTATCGACACCTATATCAGAAATGCCTATCGACACCTATATCTTAAATGCCTATCGACACCTATATCTGGAATGCCTATCGACACCTATTTTTGAAATGCCTATCGGAAACTACATCTGCAATGCCTATCAGCACCTATATTTAAAATGCCTATCGGCAACCATATCTGGAATGCCTATCGGCACCTATATTTGAAATGCCTATCGGCTTCTATATCTGAAATGCCTATCGGCACCTATTTTTAAAATGCCAATCGGCAACTATATCTGAAATGCCTATCGGCACCTATATCTGAAATGCCTATCGACACCTATATCTGAAATGCCTATCGACACCTATATCTGAAATGCCTATCGACACCTATATCTGAAATGCCTATCGACACCTATATCTGAAATGCCTATCGACACCTATATCTGGAATGCCTATCGACACCTATATCTGAAATGCCTATTGACACCTATATCTGAAATGCCTATCGACACCTATTTTTGAAATACCTATCGGAAACTACATCTGAAATGCCTATCAGCACCTATATTTGAAATGCTTATCGGCAACCATATCTGGAATGCCTATCGGCACCTATATTTGAAATGCCTATCGGCTTCTATATCTGAAATGCCTATCGGCACTTATTTTTAAAATGCCAATCGGCAACTATATCTGAAATGCCTATCGGCACCTATATCTGAAATGCCTATCGACACCTATATCTGAAATGCCTATCGACACCTATATCTGAAATGCCTATCGACACCTATATCTGAAATGCCTATCGACACCTATATCTGAAATGCCTATCGACACCTATATCTGAAATGCCTATCGACACCTATATCTGAAATCCCTATCGACATCTATATCTGAAATGCCTATCGACACCTATATCTGAAATGCCTATCGACACCTATTTTTGAAATGCCTATCGGAAACTACATCTGAAATGCCTATCAGCACCTATATTTAAAATGCCTATCGGCAACCATATCTGGAATGCCTATCGGCACCTATATTTGAAATGCCTATCGTCTTCTATATCTGAAATGCCTATCGGCACCTATTTTTAAAATGCCAATCGGCAACTATATCTGAAATGCCTATCGGCACCTATATCTGAAATGCCTATCGACACCTATATCTGAAATGCCTATCGACACCTATATCTGAAATGCCTATCGACACCTATATCTGAAATGCCTATCGACACCTATATCTGAAATGCCTATCGACACCTATATCTGAAATGCCTATCGACACCTATATCTGAAATGCCTATCGACACCTATTTTTGAAATGCCTATCGGAAACTACATCTGAAATGCCTATCAGCACCTATATTTGAAATGCCTTTCGGCAACCATATCGGGAATGCCTATCGGCACCTATATTTGAAATGCCTATCGGCTTCTATATCTGAAATGCCTATCGGCACCTATTTTTAAAATGCCAATCGGCAACTATATCTGAAATGCCTATCGGCACCTATATCTGAAATGCCTATCGACACCTATATCTGAAATGCCTATCGACACCTATATCTGAAATGCCTATCGACACCTATATCTGAAATGCCTATCGACACCTATATCTGAAATGCCTATCGACACCTATATCTGAAATGCCTATCGACACCTATATCTGAAATGCCTATCGACACCTATATCTGAAATGCCTATCGACACCTATTTTTGAAATGCCTATCGGAAACTACATCTGAAATGCCTATCAGCACCCATATTTGAAATGCCTATCGGCAACCATATCTGGAATACCTATCGGCACCTATATTTGAAATGCCTATCGGCTTCTATATCTGAAATGCCTATCGGCACCTATTTTTAAAATGCCAATCGGCAACTATATCTAAAATGCCTATCGGCACCTATATCTGAAATGCCTATCGACACCTATATCTGAAATGCCTATCGACACCTATATCTGAAATGCCTATCGACACTTATATCTGAAATGCCTATCGACACCTATATCTGAAATGCCTATCGACACCTATATCTGAAATGCCTATCGACACCTATATCTGAAATGCCTATCGACACCTATATCTGAAATGCCTATCGACACCTATATCTGAAATGCCTATCGACACCTATTTTTGAAATGCCTATCGGAAACTACATCTCAAATGCCTATCAGAACCTATATTTGAAATGCCTATCGGCAACCATATCTGGAATGCCTATCGGCACCTATATTTGAAATGCCTATCGGCTTCTATATCTGAAATGTCTATCGACCCCTATATCTAAAATGCCTATTGACACCTATATCCGAAATGCCTATCGACACCTATATCTGAAATGCCTATCGACACCTATATCTGAAATGCCTATCGACACCTATATCTGAAATGCCTATCGACACCTATATCTGAAATGCCTATCGACACCTATATCTGGAATGCCTATCGACACCTATATTTGAAATGCCTATCGACACCTATATCTGAAATGCCTATCGACACCTATATCTGAAATGCCTATCGACACCTATTTTTGAAATGCCTATCGGAAACTACATCTGAAATGCCTATCAGCACCTATATTTGAAATGCCTATCGGCAACCATATCTGGAATGCCTATCGGCACCTATATTTGAAATGCCTATCGGCTTCTATATCTGAAAAACCTATCGGCACCTATTTTTAAAATGCCAATCGGCAACTATATCTGAAATGCCTATCGGCACCTATATCTGAAATGCCTATCGACACCTATATCTGAAATGCCTATCGACACCTATATCTGAAATGCCTATCGACACCTATATCTGAAATGCCTATCGACACCTATATCTGAAATGCCTATCGACACCTATATCTGAAATGCCTATTGACACTTATATCTGAAATGCCTATCGACACCTATATCTGAAATGCCTATCGACACCTATTTTTGAAATGCCTATCGGAAACTACATCTGAAATGCCTATCAGCACCTATATTTGAAATGCCTATCGGCAACCATATCTGGAATGCCTATCGGCACCTATATTTGAAATGCCTATCGGCTTCTATATCTGAAATGCCTATCGGCACCTATTTTTAAAATGCCAATCGGCAACTATATCTGAAATGCCTATCGGCACCTATATCTGAAATGCCTATCGACACCTATATCTGGAATGCCTATCGACACCTATATCTAAAATGCCTATCGACACCTATATCTGAAATGCCTATCGACACCTATTTTTGAAATACCTATCGGAAACTACATCTGAAATGCCTATCAGCACCTATATTTGAAATGCTTATCGGCAACCATATCTGGAATGCCTATCGGCACCTATATTTGAAATGCCTATCGGCTTCTATATCTGAAATGCCTATCGGCACCTATTTTTAAAATGCCAATCGGCAACTATATCTGAAATGCCTATCGGCACCTATATCTGAAATGCCTATCGACACCTATATCTGAAATGCCTATCGACACCTATATCTGAAATGCCTATCGACACCTATATCTGAAATGCCTATCGACACCTATATCTGAAATGCCTATCGACACCTATATCTGAAATGCCTATCGACACCTATATCTGAAATGCCTATCGACACCTATATCTGAAATGCCTATCGACACCTATTTTTGAAATGCCTATCGGAAACTACATCTGAAATGCCTATCAGCACCTATATTTGAAATGCCTATCGGCAACCATATCTGGAATGCCTATCGGCACCTATTTTTAAAATGCCAATCGGCAACTATATCTGAAATGCCTATCGGCACCTATATCTGAAATGCCTATCGACACCTATATCTGAAATGCCTATCGACACCTATATCTGAAATGCCTATCGACACCTATATCTGAAATGCCTATCGACACCTATATCTGAAATGCCTATCGACACCTATATCTGAAATGCCTATCGACACCTATATCTGAAATGCCTATCGACACCTATATCTGAAATGCCTATCGACACCTATTTTTGAAATGCCTATCGGAAACTACATCTGAAATGCCTATCAGCACCTATATTTGAAATGCCTATCGGCAACCATATCTGGAATGCCTATCGGCACCTATATTTGAAATGACTATCGGCTTCTATATCTGAAATGCCTATCGGCACGTATTTTTAAAATGCCAATCGGCAACTATATCTGAAATGCCTATTGGCACCTATATCTGAAATGCCTATCGACACCTATATCTGAAATGCCTATCGACACCTATATCTGAAATGCCTATCGACACCTATATCTGAAATGCCTATCGACACCTATATCTGAAATGCCTATCGACACCTATATCTGAAATGCCTATCGACACCTATATCTGAAATGGCTATCGACACCTATATCTGAAATGCCTATCGACACCTATTTTTGAAATGCCTATCGGAAACTACATCTGAAATGCCTATCAGCACCTATATTTGAAATGCCTATCAGCACTTATATTTGAAATGCCTATTGGCAACCATATCTGGAATGCCTATCGGCACCTATATTTGAAATGCCTATCGGCTTCTATATCTGAAATGCCTATCGGCACCTATTTTTAAAATGCCAATCGGCAACTATATCTGAAATGCCTATCGGCACCTATATCTGAAATGCCTATCGACACCTATATCTGAAATGCCTATCGACATCTATATCTGAAATGCCTATCGACACCTATATCTGAAATGCCTATCGGCAACCATATCTGGAATGCCTATCGACACCTATATCTGATATGCCTATCGACACCTATATCTGAAATGCCTATCGACACCTATATCTGAAATGCCTATCGACACCTATTTTTAAATTGCCTATCGGAAACTACATCTGAAATGCCTATCAGCACCTATATTTGAAGTGCCTATCGGCAACCATATCTGGAATCCCTATCGGCACCTATATTTGAAATGCCTATCGGCTTCTATATCTGAAATGCCTATCGGCACCTATTTTTAAAATGCCAATCGGCAACTATATCTGAAATGCCTATCGGCACCTATATCTGAAATGCCTATCGACACCTATATCTGAAATGCCTATCGACACCTATATCTGAAATGCCTATCGACACCTATATCTGAAATGCCTATCGACACCTATATCTGAAATGCCTATCGACACCTATATCTGAAATGCCTATCGACATCTATATCTGAAATGCTAATCGACACCTATATCTGAAATGCCTATCGACACCTATTTTTGAAATGCCTATCGGAAACTACATCTGAAATGCCTATCAGCACCTTTATTTGAAATGCCTATCGGCAACCATATCTGGAATGCCTATCGGCACCTATATTTGAAATGCCTATCGGCTTCTATATCTGAAATGCCTATCGGCACCTATTTTTAAAATGCCAATCGGCAACTATATCTGAAATGCCTATCGGCACTTATATCTGAAATGCCTATCGACACCTATATCTGAAATGCCTATCGACACCTATATCTGAAATGCCTATCGACACCTATATCTGAAATGCCTATCGACACCTATTTTTGAAATGCCTATCGGAAACTACATCTGAAATTCCTATCAGCACCTGTATTTGAAATGCCTATCGGCAACCATATCTGGAATGCATATCGGCACCTATATTTGAAATGCCTATCGGCTTCTATATCTGAAATGCCTATCGGCACGTATTTTTAAAATGCCAATCGGCAACTATATCTGAAATGCCTATCGGCACCTATATCTGAAATGCCTATCGACACCTATATCTGAAATGCCTATCGACACCTATATCTGAAATGCCTATCGACACCTATATCTGAAATGCCTATCGACACCTATATCTGAAATGCCTATCGACACCTATATCTGAAATGCCTATCGACACCTATATCTGAAATGCCTATCGACACCTATATCTGAAATGCCTATCGACACCTATTTTTGAAATGCCTATCGGAAACTACATCTGAAATGCCTATCAGCACCTATATTTGAAATGCCTATCAGCACTTATATTTGAAATGCCTATTGGCAACCATATCTGGAATGCCTATCGGCACCTATATTTGAAATGCCTATCGGCTTCTATATCTGAAATGCCTATCGGCACCTATTTTTAAAATGCCAATCGGCAACTATATCTGAAATGCCTATCGGCACCTATATCTGAAATGCCTATCGACACCTATATCTGAAATGCCTATCGACATCTATATCTGAAATGCCTATCGACACCTATATCTGAAATGCCTATCGGCAACCATATCTGGAATGCCTATCGACACCTATATCTGATATGCCTATCGACACCTATATCTGAAATGCCTATCGACACCTATATCTGAAATGCCTATCGACACCTATTTTTGAAATGCCTATCGGAAACTATATCTGAAATGCCTATCAGCACCTATATTTGAAGTGCCTATCGGCAACCATATCTGGAATGCCTATCGGCACCTCTATTTGAAATGCCTATCGGCTTCTATATCTGAAATGCCTATCGGCACCTATTTTTAAAATGCCAATCGGCAACTATATCTGAAATGCCTATCGGCACCTATATCTGAAATGCCTATCGACACCTATATCTGAAATGCCTATCGACACCTATATCTGAAATGCCTATCGACACCTATATCTGAAATGCCTATCGACACCTATATCTGAAATGCCTATCGACACCTATATCTGAAATGCCTATCGACATCTATATCTGAAATGCTAATCGACACCTATATCTGAAATGCCTATCGACACCTATTTTTGAAATGCCTATCGGAAACTACATCTGAAATGCCTATCAGCACCTTTATTTGAAATGCCTATCGGCAACCATATCTGGAATGCCTATCGGCACCTATATTTGAAATGCCTATCGGCTTCTATATCTGAAATGCCTATCGGCACCTATTTTTAAAATGCCAATCGGCAACTATATCTGAAATGCCTATCGGCACCTATATCTGAAATGCCTATCGACACCTATATCTGAAATGCCTATCGACACCTATATCTGAAATGCCTATCGACACCTATATCTGAAATGCCTATCGACACCTATATCTGGAATGCCTATCGACACCTATATCTGAAATGCCTATCGACACCTATATCTGAAATGCCTATCGACACCTATTTTTGAAATGCCTATCGGAAACTACATCTGAAATGCCTATCAGCACCTATATTTGAAATGCCTTTCGGCAACCATATCTGGAATGCCTATCGGCACCTATATTTGAAATGCCTATCGGCTTCTATATCTGAAATGCCTATCGGCACCTATTTTTAAAATGCCAATCGGCAACTATATCTGAAATGCCTATCGGCACCTATATCTGAAATGCCTATCGACACCTATATCTGAAATGCCTATCGACACCTATATCTGAAATGCCTATCGACACCTATATCTGAAATGCCTATCGACACCTATATCTGAAATGCCTATCGACACCTATATCTGAAATGCCTATCGACACCTATATCTGAAATGCCTATCGACACCTATATCTGAAATGCCTATCGACACCTATTTTTGAAATGCCTATCGGAAACTACATCTGAAATGCCTATCAACACCCATATTTGAAATGCCTATCGGCAACCATATCTGGAATACCTATCGGCACCTATATTTGAAATGCCTATCGGCTTCTATATCTGAAATGCCTATCGGCACCTATTTTTAAAATGCCAATCGGCAACTATATCTAAAATGCCTATCGGCACCTATATCTGAAATGCCTATCGACACCTATATCTGAAATGCCTATCGACACCTATATCTGAAATGCCTATCGACACCTATATCTGAAATGCCTATCGACACCTATATCTGAAATGCCTATCGACACCTATATCTGAAATGCCTATCGACACCTATATCTGAAATGCCTATCGACACCTATATCTGAAATGCCTATCGACACCTATTTTTGAAATGCCTATCGGAAACTACATCTCAAATGCCTATCAGAACCTATATTTGAAATGCCTATCGGCAACCATATCTGGAATGCCTATCGGCACCTATATTTGAAATGCCTATCGGCTTCTATATCTGAAATGCCTATCGACCCCTATATCTAAAATGCCTATTGACACCTATATCCGAAATGCCTATCGACACCTATATCTGAAATGCCTATCGACACCTATATCTGAAATGCCTATCGACACCTATATCTGAAATGCCTATCGACACCTATATCTGAAATGCCTATCGATACCTATATCTGAAATGCCTATCGACACCTATTTTTGAAATGCCTATCGGAAACTACATCTGAAATGCCTATCAGCAACTATATTTGAAATGCCTATCGGCAACCATATCTGGAATGCCTATCGGCACCTATATTTGAAATGCCTATCGGCTTCTATATCTGAAATGCCTATCGGCACCTATTTTGAAAATGCCAATCGGCAACTATATCTGAAATGCCTATCGGCACCTATATCTGAAATGCCTATCGACACCTATATCTGAAATGCCTATCGACACCTATATCTGAAATGCCTATCGACACCTATATCTGAAATGCCTACCGACACCTATATCTGAAATGCCGATCGACACCTATATCTGAAATGCCTATCGACACCTTTATCTGAAATGCCTATCGACACCTATATCTAAAATGCCTATCGACACCTATATCTGGAATGCCTATCGACACCTATATTTGAAATGCCTATCGACACCTATATCTGAAATGCCTATCGACACCTATATCTGAAATGCCTATCGACACCTATTTTTGAAATGCCTATCGGAAACTACATCTGAAATGCCTATCAGCACCTATATTTGAAATGCCTATCGGCAACCATATCTGGAATGCCTATCGGCACCTATATTTGAAATGCCTATCGGCTTCTATATCTGAAAAACCTATCGGCACCTATTTTTAAAATGCCAATCGGCAACTATATCTGAAATGCCTATCGGCACCTATATCTGAAATGCCTATCGACACCTATATCTGAAATGCCTATCGACACCTATATCTGAAATGCCTATCGACACCTATATCTGAAATGCCTATCGACACCTATATCTGAAATGCCTATCGACACCTATATCTGAAATGCCTATTGACACCTATATCTGAAATGCCTATCGACACCTATATCTGAAATGCCTATCGACACCTATTTTTGAAATGCCTATCGGAAACTACATCTGAAATGCCTATCAGCACCTATATTTGAAATGCCTATCGGCAACCATATCTGGAATGCCTATCGGCACCTATATTTGAAATGCCTATCGGCTTCTATATCTGAAATGCCTATCGGCACCTATTTTTAAAATGCCAATCGGCAACTATATCTGAAATGCCTATCGGCACCTATATCTGAAATGCCTATCGACACCTATATCTGAAATGCCTATCGACACCTATATCTGAAATGCCTATCGACACCTATATCTGAAATGCCTATCGACACCTATATCTGAAATGCCTATCGACACCTATATCTGGAATGCCTATCGACACCTATATCTAAAATGCCTATCGACACCTATATCTGAAATGCCTATCGACACCTATTTTTGAAATACCTATCGGAAACTACATCTGAAATGCCTATCAGCACCTATATTTGAAATGCTTATCGGCAACCATATCTGGAATGCCTATCGGCACCTATATTTGAAATGCCTATCGGCTTCTATATCTGAAATGCCTATCGGCACCTATTTTTAAAATGCCAATCGGCAACTATATCTGAAATGCCTATCGGCACCTATATCTGAAATGCCTATCGACACCTATATCTGAAATGCCTATCGACACCTATATCTGAAATGCCTATCGACACCTATATCTGAAATGCCTATCGACACCTATATCTGAAATGCCTATCGACACCTATATCTGAAATGCCTATCGACACTTATATCTGAAATGCCTATCGACACCTATTTTTGAAATGCCTATCGGAAACTACATCTGAAATGCCTATCAGCACCTATATTTGAAATGCCTATCGGCAACCATATCTGGAATGCCTATCGGCACCTATTTTTAAAATGCCAATCGGCAACTATATCTAAAATGCCTATCGGCACCTATATCTGAAATGCCTATCGACACCTATATCTGAAATGCCTATCGACACCTATATCTGAAATGCCTATCGACACCTATATCTGAAATGCCTATCGACACCTATATCTGAAATGCCTATCGACACCTATATCTGAAATGCCTATCGACACCTATATCTGAAATGCCTATCGACACCTATATCTGAAATGCCTATCGACACCTATATCTGAAATGCCTATCGACACCTATTTTTGAAATGCCTATCGGAAACTACATCTGAAATGCCTATCAGCACCTATATTTGAAATGCCTATCAGCACTTATATTTGAAATGCCTATTGGCAACCATATCTGGAATGCCTATCGGCACCTATATTTGAAATGCCTATCGGCTTCTATATCTGAAATGCCTATCGGCACCTATTTTTAAAATGCCAATCGGCAACTATATCGGAAATGCCTATCGGCACCTATATCTGAAATGCCTATCGACACCTATATCTGAAATGCCTATCGACATCTATATCTGAAATGCCTATCGACACCTATATCTGAAATGCCTATCGGCAACCATATCTGGAATGCCTATCGACACCTATATCTGATATGCCTATCGACACCTATATCTGAAATGCCTATCGACACCTATATCTGAAATGCCTATCGACACCTATTTTTGAAATGCCTATCGGAAACTACTTCTGAAATGCCTATCAGCACCTATATTTTAAGTGCCTATCGGCAACCATATCTGGAATGCCTATCGGCACCTACATTTGAAATGCCTATCGGCTTCTATATCTGAAATGCCTATCGGCACCTATTTTTAAAATGCCAATCGGCAACTATATCTGAAATGCCTATCGACATCTATATCTGAAATGCTAATCGACACCTATATCTGAAATGCCTATCGACACCTATTTTTGAAATGCCTATCGGAAACTACATCTGAAATGCCTATCAGCACCTTTATTTGAAATGCCTATCAGCAACCATATCTGGAATGCCTATCGGCACCTATATTTGAAATGCCTATCGGCTTCTATATCTGAAATGCCTATCGGCACCTATTTTTAAAATGCCAATCGGCAACTATATCTGAAATGCCTATCGGCACCTATATCTGAAATGCCTATCGACACCTATATCTGAAATGCCTATCGACACCTATATCTGAAATGCCTATCGACACCTATATCTGAAATGCCTATCGACACCTATATCTGAAATGCCTATCGACACCTATATCTGAAATGCCTATCGACACCTATATCTGAAATGCCTATCGACACCTATATCTGAAATGCCTATCGACACCTATTTTTGAAATGCCTATCGGAAACTACATCTGAAATGCCTATCAGCACCTATATTTGAAATGCCTATCGGCAACCATATCTGGAATGCCTATCGGCACCTATATTTGAAATGCCTATCGGCTTCTATATCTGAAATGCCTATCGGCACCTATTTTTAAAATGCCAATCGGCAACTATATATGAAATGCCTATCGGCACCTATATCTGAAATGCCTATCGACACCTATATCTGAAATGCCTATCGACACCTATATCTGAAATGCCTATCGACACCTATATCTGAAATGCCTATCGACACCTATATCTGAAATGCCTATCGACACCTATATCTGAAATGCCTATCGACACCTATATCTGAAATGCCTATCGACACCTATATCTGAAATGCCTATCGACACCTATATCTGAAATGCCTATCGACACCTATATCTGAAATGCCTATCGACACCTATTTTTGAAATGCCTATCGGAAACTACATCTGAAATGCCTATCAGCACCTATATTTGAAATGCCTATCGGCAACCATATCTGGAATGCCTATCGGCACCTATATTTGAAATGCCTATCGGCTTCTATATCTGAAATGCATATCGGCACCTATTTTTAAAATGCCAATCGGCAACTATATCTGAAATGCCTATCGGCACCTATATCTGAAATTCCTATCGACACTTATATCTGAAATGCCTATCGACACCTATATCTGAAATGCCTATCGACACCTATATCTAAAATGCCTATCGACACCTATAACTGAAATGCCTATCGACACCTATATCTGAAATGCCTATCGACATCTATATCTGAAATGCCTATCGACACCTATATCTGAAATGCCTATCGACACCTATTTTTGAAATGCCTATCGGAAACTACATCTGAAATGCCTATCAGCACCTATATTTGAAATGCCTATCGGCAACCATATCTGGAATGCCTATCGGCACCTATATTTGAAATGCCTATCGGCTTCTATATCTGAAATGCCTATCGGCACCTATTTTTAAAATGCCAATCGGCAACTATATCTGAAATGCCTATCGGCACCTATATCTGAAATGCCTATCGACACCTATATCTGAAATGCCTATCGACACTAATATCTGAAATGCCTATCGACACCTATATCTGAAATGCCTATCGACACCTATATCTGAAATGCCTATCGACACCTATATCTGAAATGCCTATCGACACCTATATCTGAAATGCCTATCGACACCTATTTTTGAAATGCCTATCGGAAACTACATCTGAAATGCCTATCAGCACCTATATTTGAAATGCCTATCGGCAACCATATCTGGAATGCCTATCGGCACCTATATTTGAAATGCCTATCGGCTTCTATATCTGAAATGCCTATCGGCACGTATTTTTAAAATGCCAATCGGCAACTATATCTGAAATGCCTATTGGCACCTATATCTGAAATGCCTATCGACACCTATATCTGAAATGCCTATCGACACCTATATCTGAAATGCCTATCGACACCTATATCTGAAATGCCTATCGACACCTATATCTGAAATGCCTATCGACACCTATATCTGAAATGCCTATCGACACCTATATCTGAAATGGCTATCGACACCTATATCTGAAATGCCTATCGACACCTATTTTTGAAATGCCAATCGGAAACTACATCTGAAATGCCTATCAGCACCTATATTTGAAATGCCTATCAGCACTTATATTTGAAATGCCTATTGGCAACCATATCTGGAATGCCTATCGGCACCTATATTTGAAATGCCTATCGGCTTCTATATCTGAAATGCCTATCGGCACCTATTTTTAAAATGCCAATCGGCAACTATATCTGAAATGCCTATCGGCACCTATATCTGAAATGCCTATCGACACCTATATCTGAAATGCCTATCGACATCTATATCTGAAATGCCTATCGACACCTATATCTGAAATGCCTATCGGCAACCATATCTGGAATGCCTATCGACACCTATATCTGATATGCCTATCGACACCTATATCTGAAATGCCTATCGACACCTATATCTGAAATGCCTATCGACACCTATTTTTAAATTGCCTATCGGAAATTACATCTGAAATGCCTATCAGCACCTATATTTGAAGTGCCTATCGGCAACCATATCTGGAATCCCTATCGGCACCTATATTTGAAATGCCTATCGGCTTCTATATCTGAAATGCCTATCGGCACCTATTTTTAAAATGCCAATCGGCAACTATATCTGAAATGCCTATCGGCACCTATATCTGAAATGCCTATCGACACCTATATCTGAAATGCCTATCGACACCTATATCTGAAATGCCTATCGACACCTATATCTGAAATGCCTATCGACACCTATATCTGAAATGCCTATCGACACCTATATCTGAAATGCCTATCGACATCTATATCTGAAATGCTAATCGACACCTATATCTGAAATGCCTATCGACACCTATTTTTGAAATGCCTATCGGAAACTACATCTGAAATGCCTATCAGCACCTTTATTTGAAATGCCTATCGGCAACCATATCTGGAATGCCTATCGGCACCTATATTTGAAATGCCTATCGGCTTCTATATCTGAAATGCCTATCGGCACCTATTTTTAAAATGCCAATCGGCAACTATATCTGAAATGCCTATCGGCACTTATATCTGAAATGCCTATCGACACCTATATCTGAAATGCCTATCGACACCTATATCTGAAATGCCTATCGACACCTATATCTGAAATGCCTATCGACACCTATATCTGAAATGCCTATCGACACCTATATCTGAAATGCCTATCGACACCTATATCTGAAATGCCTATCGACACCTATATCTGAAATGCCTATCGACACCTATTTTTGAAATGCCTATCGGAAACTACATCTGAAATGCCTATCAGCACCTGTATTTGAAATGCCTATCGGCAACCATATCTGGAATGCCTATCGGCACCTATATTTGAAATGCCTATCGGCTTCTATATCTGAAATGCCTATCGGCACGTATTTTTAAAATGCCAATCGGCAACTATATCTGAAATGCCTATCGGCACCTATATCTGAAATGCCTATCGACACCTATATCTGAAATGCCTATCGACACCTATATCTGAAATGCCTATCGACACCTATATCTGAAATGCCTATCGACACCTATATCTGAAATGCCTATCGACACCTATATCTGAAATGCCTATCGACACCTATATCTGAAATGCCTATCGACACCTATATCTGAAATGCCTATCGACACCTATTTTTGAAATGCCTATCGGAAACTACATCTGAAATGCCTATCAGCACCTATATTTGAAATGCCTATCAGCACTTATATTTGAAATGCCTATTGGCAACCATATCTGGAATGCCTATCGGCACCTATATTTGAAATGCCTATCGGCTTCTATATCTGAAATGCCTATCGGCACCTATTTTTAAAATGCCAATCGGCAACTATATCTGAAATGCCTATCGGCACCTATATCTGAAATGCCTATCGACACCTATATCTGAAATGCCTATCGACATCTATATCTGAAATGCCTATCGACACCTATATCTGAAATGCCTATCGGCAACCATATCTGGAATGCCTATCGACACCTATATCTGATATGCCTATCGACACCTATATCTGAAATGCCTATCGACACCTATATCTGAAATGCCTATCGACACCTATTTTTGAAATGCCTATCGGAAACTATATCTGAAATGCCTATCAGCACCTATATTTGAAGTGCCTATCGGCAACCATATCTGGAATGCCTATCGGCACCTCTATTTGAAATGCCTATCGGCTTCTATATCTGAAATGCCTATCGGCACCTATTTTTAAAATGCCAATCGGCAACTATATCTGAAATGCCTATCGGCACCTATATCTGAAATGCCTATCGACACCTATATCTGAAATGCCTATCGACACCTATATCTGAAATGCCTATCGACACCTATATCTGAAATGCCTATCGACACCTATATCTGAAATGCCTATCGACACCTATATCTGAAATGCCTATCGACATCTATATCTGAAATGCTAATCGACACCTATATCTGAAATGCCTATCGACACCTATTTTTGAAATGCCTATCGGAAACTACATCTGAAATGCCTATCAGCACCTTTATTTGAAATGCCTATCGGCAACCATATCTGGAATGCCTATCGGCACCTATATTTGAAATGCCTATCGGCTTCTATATCTGAAATGCCTATCGGCACCTATTTTTAAAATGCCAATCGGCAACTATATCTGAAATGCCTATCGGCACCTATATCTGAAATGCCTATCGACACCTATATCTGAAATGCCTATCGACACCTATATCTGAAATGCCTATCGACACCTATATCTGAAATGCCTATCGACACCTATATCTGGAATGCCTATCGACACCTATATCTGAAATGCCTATCGACACCTATATCTGAAATGCCTATCGACACCTATTTTTGAAATGCCTATCGGAAACTACATCTGAAATGCCTATCAGCACCTATATTTGAAATGCCTTTCGGCAACCATATCTGGAATGCCTATCGGCACCTATATTTGAAATGCCTATCGGCTTCTATATCTGAAATGCCTATCGGCACCTATTTTTAAAATGCCAATCGGCAACTATATCTGAAATGCCTATCGGCACCTATATCTGAAATGCCTATCGACACCTATATCTGAAATGCCTATCGACACCTATATCTGAAATGCCTATCGACACCTATATCTGAAATGCCTATCGACACCTATATCTGAAATCCCTATCGACACCTATATCTGAAATGCCTATCGACACCTATATCTGAAATGCCTATCGACACCTATATCTGAAATGCCTATTGACACCTATTTTTGAAATGCCTATCGGAAACTACATCTGAAATGCCTATCAGCACCCATATTTGAAATGCCTATCGGCAACCATATCTGGAATACCTATCGGCACCTATATTTGAAATGCCTATCGGCTTCTATATCTGAAATGCCTATCGGCACCTATTTTTAAAATGCCAATCGGCAACTATATCTAAAATGCCTATCGGCACCTATATCTGAAATGCCTATCGACACCTATATCTGAAATGCCTATCGACACCTATATCTGAAATGCCTATCGACACCTATATCTGAAATGCCTATCGACACCTATATCTGAAATGCCTATCGACACCTATATCTGAAATGCCTATCGACACCTATATCTGAAATGCCTATCGACACCTATATCTGAAATGCCTATCGACACCTATATCTGAAATGCCTATCGACACCTATTTTTGAAATGCCTATCGGAAACTACATCTCAAATGCCTATCAGAACCTATATTTGAAATGCCTATCGGCAACCATATCTGGAATGCCTATCGGCACCTATATTTGAAATGCCTATCGGCTTCTATATCTGAAATGCCTATCGACCCCTATATCTAAAATGCCTATTGACACCTATATCCGAAATGCCTATCGACACCTATATCTGAAATGCCTATCGACACCTATATCTGAAATGCCTATCGACACCTATATCTGAAATGCCTATCGACACCTATATCTGAAATGCCTATCGATACCTATATCTGAAATGCCTATCGACACCTATTTTTGAAATGCCTATCGGAAACTACATCTGAAATGCCTATCAGCAACTATATTTGAAATGCCTATCGGCAACCATATCTGGAATGCCTATCGGCACCTATATTTGAAATGCCTATCGGCTTCTATATCTGAAATGCCTATCGGCACCTATTTTGAAAATGCCAATCGGCAACTATATCTGAAATGCCTATCGGCACCTATATCTGAAATGCCTATCGACACCTATATCTGAAATGCCTATCGACACCTATATCTGAAATGCCTATCGACACCTATATCTGAAATGCCTATCGACACCTATATCTGAAATGCCTATCGACACCTATATCTGAAATGCCTATCGACACCTTTATCTGAAATGCCTATCGACACCTATATCTAAAATGCCTATCGACACCTATATCTGGAATGCCTATCGACACCTATATTTGAAATGCCTATCGACACCTATATCTGAAATGCCTATCGACACCTATATCTGAAATGCCTATCGACACCTATTTTTGAAATGCCTATCGGAAACTACATCTGAAATGCCTATTAGCACCTATATTTGAAATGCCTATCGGCAACCATATCTGGAATGCCTATCGGCACCTATATTTGAAATGCCTATCGGCTTCTATATCTGAAAAACCTATCGGCACCTATTTTTAAAATGCCAATCGGCAACTATATCTGAAATGCCTATCGGCACCTATATCTGAAATGCCTATCGACACCTATATCTGAAATGCCTATCGACACCTATATCTGAAATGCCTATCGACACCTATATCTGAAATGCCTATCGACACCTATATCTGAAATGCCTATCGACACCTATATCTGAAATGCCTATTGACACCTATATCTGAAATGCCTATCGACACCTATATCTGAAATGCCTATCGACACCTATTTTTGAAATGCCTATCGGAAACTACATCTGAAATGCCTATCAGCACCTATATTTGAAATGCCTATCGGCAACCATATCTGGAATGCCTATCGGCACCTATATTTGAAATGCCTATCGGCTTCTATATCTGAAATGCCTATCGGCACCTATTTTTAAAATGCCAATCGGCAACTATATCTGAAATGCCTATCGGCACCTATATCTGAAATGCCTATCGACACCTATATCTGAAATGCCTATCGACACCTATATCTGAAATGCCTATCGACACCTATATCTGAAATGCCTATCGACACCTATATCTGAAATGCCTATCGACACCTATATCTGGAATGCCTATCGACACCTATATCTAAAATGCCTATCGACACCTATATCTGAAATGCCTATCGACACCTATTTTTGAAATACCTATCGGAAACTACATCTGAAATGCCTATCAGCACCTATATTTGAAATGCTTATCGGCAACCATATCTGGAATGCCTATCGGCACCTATATTTGAAATGCCTATCGGCTTCTATATCTGAAATGCCTATCGGCACCTATTTTTAAAATGCCAATCGGCAACTATATCTGAAATGCCTATCGGCACCTATATCTGAAATGCCTATCGACACCTATATCTGAAATGCCTATCGACACCTATATCTGAAATGCCTATCGACACCTATATCTGAAATGCCTATCGACACCTATATCTGAAATGCCTATCGACACCTATATCTGAAATGCCTATCGACACCTATATCTGAAATGCCTATCGACACCTATTTTTGAAATGCCTATCGGAAACTACATCTGAAATGCCTATCAGCACCTATATTTGAAATGCCTATCGGCAACCATATCTGGAATGCCTATCGGCACCTATTTTTAAAATGCCAATCGGCAACTATATCTGAAATGCCTATCGGCACCTATATCTGAAATGCCTATCGACACCTATATCTGAAATGCCTATCGACACCTATATCTGAAATGCCTATCGACACCTATATCTGAAATGCCTATCGACACCTATATCTGAAATGCCTATCGACACCTATATCTGAAATGCCTATCGACACCTATATCTGAAATGCCTATCGACACCTATATCTGAAATGCCTATCGACACCTATTTTTGAAATGCCTATCGGAAACTACATCTGAAATGCCTATCAGCACCTATATTTGAAATGCCTATCGGCAACCATATCTGGAATGCCTATCGGCACCTATATTTGAAATGCCTATCGGCTTCTATATCTGAAATGCCTATCGGCACGTATTTTTAAAATGCCAATCGGCAACTATATCTGAAATGCCTATCGGCACCTATATCTGAAATGCCTATCGACACCTATATCTGAAATGCCTATCGACACCTATATCTGAAATGCCTATCGACACCTATATCTGAAATGCCTATCGACACCTATATCTGAAATGCCTATCGACACCTATATCTGAAATGCCTATCGACACCTATATCTGAAATGCCTATCGACACCTATATCTGAAATGCCTATCGACACCTATTTTTGAAATGCCTATCGGAAACTACATCTGAAATGCCTATCAGCACCTATATTTGAAATGCCTATCAGCACTTATATTTGAAATGCCTATTGGCAACCATATCTGGAATGCCTATCGGCACCTATATTTGAAATGCCTATCGGCTTCTATATCTGAAATGCCTATCGGCACCTATTTTTAAAATGCCAATCGGCAACTATATCGGAAATGCCTATCGGCACCTATATCTGAAATGCCTATCGACACCTATATCTGAAATGCCTATCGACATCTATATCTGAAATGCCTATCGACACCTATATCTGAAATGCCTATCGGCAACCATATCTGGAATGCCTATCGACACCTATATCTGATATGCCTATCGACACCTATATCTGAAATGCCTATCGACACCTATATCTGAAATGCCTATCGACACCTATTTTTGAAATGCCTATCGGAAACTACATCTGAAATGCCTATCAGCACCTATATTTGAAGTGCCTATCGGCAACCATATCTGGAATGCCTATCGGCACCTACATTTGAAATGCCTATCGGCTTCTATATCTGAAATGCCTATCGGCACCTATTTTTAAAATGCCAATCGGCAACTATATCTGAAATGCCTATCGACATCTATATCTGAAATGCTAATCGACACCTATATCTGAAATGCCTATCGACACCTATTTTTGAAATGCCTATCGGAAACTACATCTGAAATGCCTATCAGCACCTTTATTTGAAATGCCTATCAGCAACCATATCTGGAATGCCTATCGGCACCTATATTTGAAATGCCTATCGGCTTCTATATCTGAAATGCCTATCGGCACCTATTTTTAAAATGCCAATCGGCAACTATATCTGAAATGCCTATCGGCACCTATATCTGAAATGCCTATCGACACCTATATCTGAAATGCCTATCGACACCTATATCTGAAATGCCTATCGACACCTATATCTGAAATGCCTATCGACACCTATATCTGAAATGCCTATCGACACCTATATCTGAAATGCCTATCGACACCTATATCTGAAATGCCTATCGACACCTATATCTGAAATGCCTATCGACACCTATTTTTGAAATGCCTATCGGAAACTACATCTGAAATGCCTATCAGCACCTATATTTGAAATGCCTATCGGCAACCATATCTGGAATGCCTATCGGCACCTATATTTGAAATGCCTATCGGCTTCTATATCTGAAATGCCTATCGGCACGTATTTTTAAAATGCCAATCGGCAACTATATCTGAAATGCCTATCGGCACCTATATCTGAAATGCCTATCGACACCTATATCTGAAATGCCTATCGACACCTATATCTGAAATGCCTATCGACACCTATATCTGAAATGCCTATCGACACCTATATCTGAAATGCCTATCGACACCTATATCTGAAATGCCTATCGACACCTATATCTGAAATGCCTATCGACACCTATATCTGAAATGCCTATCGACACCTATTTTTGAAATGCCTATCGGAAACTACATCTGAAATGCCTATCAGCACCTATATTTGAAATGCCTATCAGCACTTATATTTGAAATGCCTATTGGCAACCATATCTGGAATGCCTATCGGCACCTATATTTGAAATGCCTATCGGCTTCTATATCTGAAATGCCTATCGGCACCTATTTTTAAAATGCCAATCGGCAACTATATCTGAAATGCCTATCGGCACCTATATCTGAAATGCCTATCGACACCTATATCTGAAATGCCTATCGACATCTATATCTTAAATGCCTATCGACACCTATATCTGAAATGCCTATCGGCAACCATATCTGGAATGCCTATCGACACCTATATCTGATATGCCTATCGACATCTATATCTGAAATGCCTATCGACACCTATATCTGAAATGCCTATCGACACCTATTTTTGAAATGCCTATCGGAAACTACATCTGAAATGCCTATCAGCACCTATATTTGAAGTGCCTATCGGCAACCATATCTGGAATGCCTATCGGCACCTATATTTGAAATGCCTATCGGCTTCTATATCTGAAATGCCTATCGGCACCTATTTTTAAAATGCCAATCGGCAACTATATCTGAAATGCCTATCGGCACCTATATCTGAAATGCCTATCGACACCTATATCTGAAATGCCTATCGACACCTATATCTGAAATGCCTATCGACACCTATATCTGAAATGCCTATCGACACCTATATCTGAAATGCCTTTCGACACCTATATCTGAAATGCCTATCGACATCTATATCTGAAATGCTAATCGACACCTATATCTGAAATGCCTATCGACACCTATTTTTGAAATGCCTATCGGAAACTACATCTGAAATGCCTATCAGCACCTTTATTTGAAATGCCTATCGGCAACCATATCTGGAATGCCTATCGGCACCTATATTTGAAATGCCTATCGGCTTCTATATCTGAAATGCCTATCGGCACCTATTTTTAAAATGCCAATCGGCAACTATATCTGAAATGCCTATCGGCACCTATATCTGAAATGCCTATCGACACCTATATCTGAAATGCCTATCGACACCTATATCTGAAATGCCTATCGACACCTATATCTGAAATGCCTATCGACACCTATATCTGAAATGCCTATCGACACCTATATCTGAAATGCCTATCGACACCTATATCTGAAATGCCTATCGACACCTATATCTGAAATGCCTATCGACACCTATTTTTGAAATGCCTATCGGAAACTACATCTGAAATGCCTATCAGCACCTATATTTGAAATGCCTATCGGCAACCATATCTGGAATGCCTATCGGCACCTATATTTGAAATGCCTATCGGCTTCTATATCTGAAATGCCTATCGGCACCTATTTTTAAAATGCCAATCGGCAACTATATATGAAATGCCTATCGGCACCTATATCTGAAATGCCTATCGACACCTATATCTGAAATGCCTATCGACACCTATATCTGAAATGCCTATCGGCACCTATATCTGAAATGCCTATCGACACCTATATCTGAAATGCCTATCGACACCTATATCTGAAATGCCTATCGACACCTATATCTGAAATGCCTATCGACACCTATATCTGAAATGCCTATCGACACCTATATCTGAAATGCCTATCGACACCTATATCTGAAATGCCTATCGACACCTATATCTGAAATGCCTATCGACACCTATTTTTGAAATGCCTATCGGAAACTACATCTGAAATGCCTATCAGCACCTATATTTGAAATGCCTATCGGCAACTATATCTGGAATGCCTATCGGCACCTATATTTGAAATGCCTATCGGCTTCTATATCTGAAATGCATATCGGCACCTATTTTTAAAATGCCAATCGGCAACTATATCTGAAATGCCTATCGACACCTATATCTGAAATGCCTATCGACACCTATATCTGAAATGCCTATCGACACCTATATCTGAAATGCCTATCGACACCTATATCTGAAATGCCTATCGACACCTATATCTGAAATGCCTATCGACACCTATTTTTGAAATGCCTATCGGAAACTACATCTGAAATGCCTATCAGCACCTATATTTGAAATGTCTATCAGCACTTATATTTGAAATGCCTATTGGCAACCATATCTGGAATGCCTATCGGCACCTATATTTGAAATGCCTATCGGCTTCTATATCTGAAATGCCTATCAGCACCTATTTTTAAAATGCCAATCGGCAACTATATCTGAAATGCCTATCGGCACCTATATCTGAAATGCCTATCGACACCTATATCTGAAATGCCTATCGACATCTATATCTGAAATGCCAATCGACACCTATATCTGAAATGCCTATCGGCAACCATATCTGGAATGCCTATCGACACCTATATCTGATATGCCTATCGACACCTATATCTGAAATGCCTATCGACACCTATATCTGAAATGCCTATCGACACCTATTTTTGAAATGCCTATCGGAAACTACATCTGAAATGCCTATCAGCACCTATATTTGAAGTGCCTATCGGCAACCATATCTGGAATGCCTATCGGCACCTATATTTGAAATGCCTATCGGCTTCTATATCTGAAATGCCTATCGGCACCTATTTTTAAAATGCCAATCGGCAACTATATCTGAAATGCCTATCGGCACCTATATCTGAAATGCCTATCGACACCTATATCTGAAATGCCTATCGACACCTATATCTGAAATGCCTATCGACACCTATATCTGAAATGCCTATCGACACCTATATCTGAAATGCCTATCGACACCTATATCTGAAATGCCTATCGACATCTATATCTGAAATGCTAATCGACACTTATATCTGAAATGCCTATAGACACCTATTTTTGAAATGCCTATCGGAAACTACATCTGAAATGCCTATCAGCACCTTTATTTGAAATGCCTATCGGCAACCATATCTGGAATGCCTATCGGCACCTATATTTGAAATGCCTATCGGCTTCTATATCTGAAATGCCTATCGGCACCCATTTTTAAAATGCCAATCGGCAACTATATCTGAAATGCCTATCGGCACCTATATCTGAAATGCCTATCGACACCTATATCTGAAATGCCTATCGACACCTATATCTGAAATGCCTATCGACACCTATATCTGAAATGCCTATCGACACCTATATCTGAAATGCCTATCGACACCTATATCTGAAATGCCTATCGACACCTATATCTGAAATGCCTATCGACACCTATATCTGAAATGCCTATCGACACCTATTTTTGAAATGCCTATCGGAAACTACATCTGAAATGCCTATCAGCACCTATATTTGAAATGCCTATCGGCAACCATATCTGGAATGCCTATCGGCACCTATATTTGAAATGCCTATCGGCTTCTATATCTGAAATGCCTATCGGCACCTATTTTTAAAATGCCAATCGGCAACTATATATGAAATGCCTATCGGCACCTATATCTGAAATGCCTATCGACACCTATATCTGAAATGCCTATCGACACCTATATCTGAAATGCCTATCGACACCTATATCTGAAATACCTATCGACACCTATATCTGAAATGCCTATCGACACCTATATCTGAAATGCCTATCGACACCTATATCTGAAATGCCTATCGACACCTATATCTGAAATGCCTATCGACACCTATATCTGAAATGCCTATCGACACCTATATCTGAAATGCCTATCGACACCTATTTTTGAAATGCCTATCGGAAACTACATCTGAAATGCCTATCAGCACCTATATTTGAAATGCCTATCGGCAACCATATCTGGAATGCCTATCGGCACCTATATTTGAAATGCCTATCGGCTTCTATATCTGAAATGCATATCGGCACCTATTTTTAAAATGCCAATCGGCAACTATATCTGAAATGCCTATCGGCACCTATATCTGAAATTCCTATCGACACTTATTACTGAAATGCCAATCGACACCTATATCTGAAATGCCTATCGACACCTATATCTAAAATGCCTATCGACACCTATAACTGAAATGCCTATCGACACCTATATCTGAAATGCCTATCGACATCTATATCTGAAATGCCTATCGACACCTATATCTGAAATGCCTATCGACACCTATTTTTGAAATGCCTATCGGAAACTACATCTGAAATGCCTATCAGCACCTATATTTGAAATGCCTATCGGCAACCATATCTGGAATGCCTATCGGCACCTATATTTGAAATGCCTATCGGCTTCTATATCTGAAATGCCTATCGGCACCTATATTTAAAATGCCAATCGGCAACTATATCTGAAATGCCTATCGGCACCTATATCTGAAATGCCTATCGACACCTATATCTGAAATGCCTATCGACACTAATATCTGAAATGCCTATCGACACCTATATCTGAAATGCCTATCGACACCTATATCTGAAATGCCTATCGACACCTATATCTGGAATGCCTATCGACACCTATATCTGAAATGCCTATCGACACCTATATCTGAAATGCCTATCGACACCTATTTTTGAAATACCTATCGGAAACTACATCTGAAATGCCTATCAGCACCTATATTTGAAATGCTTATCGGCAACCATATCTGGAATGCCTATCGGCACCTATATTTGAAATGCCTATCGGCTTCTATATCTGAAATGCCTATCGGCACTTATTTTTAAAATGTAAATCGGCAACTATATCTGAAATGCCTATCGGCACCTATATCTGAAATGCCTATCGACACCTATATCTGAAATGCCTATCGACACCTATATCTGAAATGCCTATCGACACCTATATCTGAAATGCCTATCGACACCTATATCTGAAATGCCTATCGACACCTATATCTGAAATGCCTATCGACACCTATATCTGAAATGCCTATCGACACCTATATCTGAAATGCCTATCGACACCTATATCTGAAATGCCTATCGACACCTATTTTTGAAATGCCTATCGGAAACTACATCTGAAATGCCTATCAGCACCTATATTTAAAATGCCTATCGGCAACCATATCTGGAATGCCTATCGACACCTATATCTGAAATGCCTATCGACATCTATATCTGAAATGCCTATCGACACCTATATCTGAAATGCCTATCGACACCTATTTTTGAAATGCCTATCGGAAACTACATCTGAAATGCCTATCAGCACCTTTATTTGAAATGCCTATCGGCAACCATATCTGGAATGCCTATCGGCACCTATATTTGAAATGCCTATCGGCTTCTATATCTGAAATGCCTATCGGCACCTATTTTTAAAATGCCAATCGGCAACTATATCTGAAATGCCTATCGGCACCTATATCTGATATGCCTATCGACACCTATATCTGAAATGCCTATCGACACCTATATCTGAAATGCCTATCGACACCTATATCTGAAATGCCTATCGACACCTATATCAGAAATGCCTATCGACACCTATATCTGAAATGCCTATCGACACCTATATCTGAAATGCCTATCGACACCTATATCTGAAATGCCTATCGACACCTATTTTTGAAATGCCTATCGGAAACTACATCTGAAATGCCTATCAGCACCTATATTTGAAATGCCTATCGGCAACCATATCTGGAATGCCTATCGGCACCTATATCTGAAATGCCTATCGACACCTATATCTGAAATGCCTATCGACACCTATATCTGAAATGCCTATCGACACCTATATCTGAAATGCCTATCGACACCTATATCTGAAATGCCTATCGACACCTATATCAGAAATGCCTATCGACACCTATATCTTAAATGCCTATCGACACCTATATCTGGAATGCCTATCGACACCTATTTTTGAAATGCCTATCGGAAACTACATCTGCAATGCCTATCAGCACCTATATTTGAAATGCCTATCGGCAACCATATCTGGAATGCCTATCGGCACCTATATTTGAAATGCCTATCGGCTTCTATATCTGAAATGCCTATCGGCACCTATTTTTAAAATGCCAATCGGCAACCATATCTGAAATGCCTATCGGCACCTATATCTGAAATGCCTATCGACACCTATATCTGAAATGCCTATCGACACCTATATCTGAAATGCCTATCGACACCTATATCTGAAATGCCTATCGACACCTATATCTGAAATGCCTATCGACACCTATATCTGGAATGCCTATCGACACCTATATCTGAAATGCCTATCGACACCTATATCTGAAATGCCTATCGACACCTATTTTTGAAATACCTATCGGAAACTACATCTGAAATGCCTATCAGCACCTATATTTGAAATGCTTATCGGCAACCATATCTGGAATGCCTATCGGCACCTATATTTGAAATGCCTATCGGCTTCTATATCTGAAATGCCTATCGGCACCTATTTTTAAAATGCCAATCGGCAACTATATCTGAAATGCCTATCGGCACCTATATCTGAAATGCCTATCGACACCTATATCTGAAATGCCTATCGACACCTATATCTGAAATGCCTATCGACACCTATATCTGAAATGCCTATCGACACCTATATCTGAAATGCCTATCGACACCTATATCTGAAATGCCTATCGACACCTATATCTGAAATGCCTATCGACACCTATATCTGAAATGCCTATCGACACCTATTTTTGAAATGCCTATCGGAAACTACATCTGAAATGCCTATCAGCACCTATATTTGAAATGCCTATCGGCAACCATATCTGGAATGCCTATCGGCACCTATATTTGAAATGCCTATCGGCTTCTATATCTGAAATGCATATCGGCACCTATTTTTAAAATGCCAATCGGCAACTATATCTGAAATGCCTATCGGCACCTATATCTGAAATTCCTATCGACACTTATATCTGAAATGCCTATCGACACCTATATCTGAAATGCCTATCGACACCTATATCTAAAATGCCTATCGACACCTATAACTGAAATGCCTATCGACACCTATATCTGAAATGCCTATCGACATCTATATCTGAAATGCCTATCGACACCTATATCTGAAATGCCTATCGACACCTATTTTTGAAATGCCTATCGGAAACTACATCTGAAATGCCTATCAGCACCTATATTTGAAATGCCTATCGGCAACCATATCTGGAATGCCTATCGGCACCTATATTCGAAATGCCTATCGGCTTCTATATCTGAAATGCCTATCGGCACCTATTTTTAAAATGCCAATCGGCAACTATATCTGAAATGCCTATCGGCACCTATATCTGAAATGCCTATCGACACCTATATCTGAAATGCCTATCGACACCTATATCTGAAATGCCTATCGACACCTATATCTGAAATGCCTATCGACACCTATATCTGAAATGCCTATCGACACCTATATCTGAAATGCCTATCGACACCTATATCTGAAATCCCTATCGACACCTATATCTGAAATGCCTATCGACACCTATATCTGAAATGCCTATCGACACCTATTTTTGAAATGCCTATCGGAAACTACATCTGAAATGCCTATCAGCACCTATATTTAAAATGCCTATCGGCAACCATATCTGGAATGCCTATCGGCACCTATATTTGAAATGCCTATCGTCTTCTATATCTGAAATGCCTATCGGCACCTATTTTTAAAATGCCAATCGGCAACTATATCTGAAATGCCTATCGGCACCTATATCTGAAATGCCTATCGACACCTATATCTGAAATGCCTATCGACACCTATATCTGAAATGCCTATCGACACCTATATCTGAAATGCCTATCGACACCTATATCTGAAATGCCTATCGACACCTATATCTGAAATGCCTATCGACACCTATATCTGAAATGCCTATCGACACCTATATCTGAAATGCCTATCGACACCTATTTTTGAAATGCCTATCGGAAACTACATCTGAAATGCCTTTCAGCACCTATATTTGAAATGCCTTTCGGCAACCATATCTGGAATGCCTATCGGCACCTATATTTGAAATGCCTATCGGCTTCTATATCTGAAATGCCTATCGGCACCTATTTTTAAAATGCCAATCGGCACCTATATCTGAAATGCCTATCCACACCTATATCTGAAATGCCTATCGACACCTATATCTGAAATGCCTATCGACACCTATATCTGAAATGCCTATCGACACCTATATCTGAAATGCCTATCGACACCTATATCTGAAATGCCTATCGACACCTATATCAGAAATGCCTATCGACACCTATATCTTAAATGCCTATCGACACCTATATCTGGAATGCCTATCGACACCTATTTTTGAAATGCCTATCGGAAACTACATCTGCAATGCCTATCAGCACCTATATTTGAAATGCCTATCGGCAACCATATCTGGAATGCCTATCGGCACCTATATTTGAAATGCCTATCGGCTTCTATATCTGAAATGCCTATCGGCACCTATTTTTAAAATGCCAATCGGCAACCATATCTGAAATGCCTATCGGCACCTATATCTGAAATGCCTATCGACACCTATATCTGAAATGCCTATCGACACCTATATCTGAAATGCCTATCGACACCTATATCTGAAATGCCTATCGACACCTATATCTGAAATGCCTATCGACACCTATATCTGGAATGCCTATCGACACCTATATCTGAAATGCCTATCGACACCTATATCTGAAATGCCTATCGACACCTATTTTTGAAATACCTATCGGAAACTACATCTGAAATGCCTATCAGCACCTATATTTGAAATACTTATCGGCAACCATATCTGGAATGCCTATCGGCACCTATATTTGAAATGCCTATCGGCTTCTATATCTGAAATGCCTATCGGCACCTATTTTTAAAATGCCAATCGGCAACTATATCTGAAATGCCTATCGGCACCTATATCTGAAATGCCTATCGACACCTATATCTGAAATGCCTATCGACACCTATATCTGAAATGCCTATCGACACCTATATCTGAAATGCCTATCGACACCTATATCTGAAATGCCTATCGACACCTATATCTGAAATGCCTATCGACACCTATATCTGAAATCCCTATCGACACCTATATCTGAAATGCCTATCGACACCTATATCTGAAATGCCTATCGACACCTATTTTTGAAATGCCTATCGGAAACTACATCTGAAATGCCTATCAGCACCTATATTTAAAATGCCTATCGGCAACCATATCTGGAATGCCTATCGGCACCTATATTTGAAATGCCTATCGTCTTCTATATCTGAAATGCCTATCGGCACCTATTTTTAAAATGCCAATCGGCAACTATATCTGAAATGCCTATCGGCACCTATATCTGAAATGCCTATCGACACCTATATCTGAAATGCCTATCGACACCTATATCTGAAATGCCTATCGACACCTATATCTGAAATGCCTATCGACACCTATATCTGAAATGCCTATCGACACCTATATCTGAAATGCCTATCGACACCTATATCTGAAATGCCTATCGACACCTATATCTGAAATGCCTATCGACACCTATTTTTGAAATGCCTATCGGAAACTACATCTGAAATGCCTTTCAGCACCTATATTTGAAATGCCTTTCGGCAACCATATCTGGAATGCCTATCGGCACCTATATTTGAAATGCCTATCGGCTTCTATATCTGAAATGCCTATCGGCACCTATTTTTAAATGCCAATCGGCACCTATATCTGAAATGCCTATCGACACCTATATCTGAAATGCCTATCGACACCTATATCTGAAATGCCTATCGACACCTATATCTGAAATGCCTATCGACACCTATATCTGAAATGCCTATCGACACCTATATCTGAAATGCTTATCGACACCTATATCTGAAATGCCTATCGACACCTATATCTGAAATGCCTATCGACACCTATTTTTGAAATGCCTATCGGAAACTACATCTGAAATGCCTATCAGCACCTATATTTGAAATGCCTATCGGCAACCATATCTGGAATGCCTATCGGCACCTATATTTGAAATGCCTATCGGCTTCTATATCTGAAATTCATATCGGCACCTATTTTTAAAATGCCAATCGGCAACTATATCTGAAATGCCTATCGGCACCTATATCTGAAATTCCTATCGACACTTATATCTGAAATGCCTATCGACACCTATATCTGAAATGCCTATCGACACCTATATCTAAAATGCCTATCGACACCTATAACTGAAATGCCTATCGACACCTATATCTGAAATGCCTATCGACATCTATATCTGAAATGCCTATCGACACCTATATCTGAAATGCCTATCGACACCTATTTTTGAAATGCCTATCGGAAACTACATCTGAAATGCCTATCAGCACCTATATTTGAAATGCCTATCGGCAACCATATCTGGAATGCCTATCGGCACCTATATTTGAAATGCCTATCGGCTTCTATATCTGAAATGCCTATCGGCACCTATTTTTAAAATGCCAATCGGCAACTATATCTGAAATGCCTATCGGCACCTATATCTGAAATGCCTATCGACACCTATATCTGAAATGCCTATCGACACCTATATCTGAAATGCCTATCGACACCTATATGTGAAATGCCTATCGACACCTATATCTGAAATGCCTATCGACACCTATATCTGAAATGCCTATCGACACCTATATCTGAAATCCCTATCGACACCTATATCTGAAATGCCTATCGACACCTATATCTGAAATGCCTATCGACACCTATTTTTGAAATGCCTATCGGAAACTACATCTGAAATGCCTATCAGCACCTATATTTAAAATGCCTATCGGCAACCATATCTGGAATGCCTATCGGCACTTATATTTGAAATGCCTATCGTCTTCTATATCTGAAATGCCTATCGGCACCTATTTTTAAAATGCCAATCGGCAACTATATCTGAAATGCCTATCGGCACCTATATCTGAAATGCCTATCGACACCTATATCTGAAATGCCTATCGACACCTATATCTGAAATGCCTATCGACACCTATATATGAAATGCCTATCGACACCTATATCTGAAATGCCTATCGACACCTATATCTGAAATGCCTATCGACACCTATATCTGAAATGCCTATCGACACCTATATCTGAAATGCCTATCGACACCTATTTTTGAAATGCCTATCGGAAACTACATCTGAAATGCCTTTCAGCACCTATATTTGAAATGCCTTTCGGCAACCATATCTGGAATGCCTATCGGCACCTATATTTGAAATGCCTATCGGCTTCTATATCTGAAATGCCTATCGGCACATATTTTTAAAATGCCAATCGGCACCTATATCTGAAATGCCTATCGACACCTATATCTAAAATGCCTATCGACACCTATATCTGAAATGCCTATCGACACCTATATCTGAAATGCCTATCGACACCTATATCTGAAATGCCTATCGACACCTATATCTGAAATGCCTATCGACACCTATATCTGAAATGCCTATCGACACCTATATCTAAAATGCCTATCGACACCTATATCTTAAATGCCTATCGACACCTATTTTTGAAATGCCTATCGGAAACTACATCTGAAATGCCTATCAGCACCTATATTTGAAATGCCTATCGGCAACCATATCTGGAATGCCTATCGGCACCTATATTTGAAATGCCTATCGGCTTCTATATCTGAAATGCATATCGGCACCTATTTTTAAAATGCCAATCGGCAACTATATCTGAAATGCCTATCGGCACCTATATCTGAAATTCCTATCGACACTTATATCTGAAATGCCTATCGACACCTATATCTGAAATGCCTATCGAAACCTATATCTAAAATGCCTATCGACACCTATAACTGAAATGCCTATCGACACCTATATCTGAAATGCCTATCGACATCTATATCTGAAATGCCTATCGACACCTATATCTGAAATGCCTATCGACACCTATTTTTGAAATGCCTATCGGAAACTACATCTGAAATGCCTATCAGCACCTATATTTGAAATGCCTATCGGCAACCATATCTGGAATGCCTATCGGCACCTATATTTGAAATGCCTATCGGCTTCTATATCTGAAATGCCTATCGGCACCTATTTTTAAAATGCCAATCGGCAACTATATCTGAAATGCCTATCGGCACCTATATCTGAAATGCCTATCGACACCTATATCTGAAATGCCTATCGACACCTATATCTGAAATGCCTATCGACACCTATATCTGAAATGCCTATCGACACCTATATCTGAAATGCCTATCGACACCTATATCTGAAATGCCTATCGACACCTATATCTGAAATGCCTATCGACACCTATTTTTGAAATGCCTATCGGAAACTACATCTGAAATGCCTATCAGCACCTATATTTAAAATGCCTATCGGCAACCATATCTGGAATGCCTATCGACACCTATATCTGAAATGCCTATCGACGTCTATATCTGAAATGCCTATCGACACCTATATCTGAAATGCCTATCGACACCTATTTTTGAAATGCCTATCGGAAACTACATCTGAAATGCCTATCAGCACCTTTATTTGAAATGCCTATCGGCAACCATATCTTGAATGCCTATCGGCACCTATATTTGAAATGCCTATCGGCTTCTATATCGGAAATGCCTATCGGCACCTATTTTTAAAATGCCAATCGGCAACTATATCTGAAATGCCTATCGGCACCTATATCTGAAATGCCTATCGACACCTATATCTGAAATGCCTATCGACATCTATATCTGAAATGCCTATCGACACCTATATCTGAAATGCCTATCGGCAACCATATCTGGAATGCCTATCGACACCTATATCTGATATGCCTATCGACACCTATATCTGAAATGCCTATCGACACCTATATCTGAAATGCCTATCGACACCTATTTTTGAAATGCCTATCGGAAACTACATCTGAAATGCCTATCAGCACCTATATTTGAAGTGCCTATCGGCAACCATATCTGGAATGCCTGTCGGCACCTATATTTGAAATGCCTATCGGCTTCTATATCTGAAATGCCTATCGGCACCTATTTTTAAAATGCCAATCGGCAACTATATCTGAAATGCCTATCGGCACCTATATCTAAAATGCCTATCGACACCTATATCTGAAATGCCTATCGACACCTATATCTGAAATGCCTATCGACACCTATATCTGAAATGCCTATCGACATCTATATCTGAAATGCTAATCGACACCTATATCTGAAATGCCTATCGACACCTATTTTTGAAATGCCTATCGGAAACTACATCTGAAATGCCTATCAGCACCTTTATTTGAAATGCCTATCGGCAACCATATCTGGAATGCCTATCGGCACCTATATTTGAAATGCCTATCGGCTTCTATATCTGAAATGCCTATCGGCACCTATTTTTAAAATGCCAATCGGCAACTATATCTGAAATGCCTATCGGCACCTATATCTGAAATGCCTATCGACACCTATATCTGAAATGCCTATCGACACCTATATCTGAAATGCCTATCGACACCTATATCTGAAATGCCTATCGACACCTATATCTGAAATGCCTATCGACACCTATATCTGAAATGCCTATCGACACCTATATCTGAAATGCCTATCGACACCTATATCTGAAATGCCTATCGACACCTATTTTTGAAATGCCTATCGGAAACTATTTCTGAAATGCCTATCAGCACCTATATTTGAAATGCCTATCGGCAACCATATCTGGAATGCCTATCGGCACCTATATTTGAAATGCCTATCGGCTTCTATATCTGAAATGCCTATCGGCACCTATTTTTAAAATGCCAATCGGCAACTATATATGAAATGCCTATCGGCACCTATATCTGAAATGCCTATCGACACCTATATCTGAAATGCCTATCGACACCTATATCTGAAATGCCTATCGACACCTAAATCTGAAATGCCTATCGACACCTATATCTGAAATGCCTATCGACACCTATATCTGAAATGCCTATCGACACCTATATCTGAAATGCCTATCGACACCTATATCTGAAATGCCTATCGACACCTATATCTGAAATGCCTATCGACACCTATATCTGAAATGCCTATCGACACCTATTTTTGAAATGCCTATCGGAAACTACATCTGAAATGCCTATCAGCACCTATATTTGAAATGCCTATCGGCAACCATATCTGGAATGCCTATCGGCACCTATATTTGAAATGCCTATCGGCTTCTATATCTGAAATGCATATCGGCACCTATTTTTAAAATGCCAATCGGCAACTATATCTGAAATGCCTATCGGCACCTATATCTGAAATTCCTATCGACACTTATATCTGAAATGCCTATCGACACCTATATCTGAAATGCCTATCGACACATATATCTGAAATGCCTATCGACACCTATAACTGAAATGCCTATCGACACCTATATCTGAAATGCCTATCGACATCTATATCTGAAATGCCTATCGACACCTATATCTAAAATGCCTATCGACACCTATTTTTGAAATGCCTATCGGAAACTACATCTGAAATGCCTATCAGCACCTATATTTGAAATGCCTATCGGCAACCATATCTGGAATGCCTATCGGCACCTATATTTGAAATGCCTATCGGCTTCTATATCTGAAATGCCTATCGGCACCTATTTTTAAAATGCCAATCGGCAACTATATCTGAAATGTCTATCGGCACCTATATCTGAAATGCCTATCGACACCTATATCTGAAATGCCTATCGACACTAATATCTGAAATGCCTATCGACACCTATATCTGAAATGCCTATCGACACCTATATCTGAAATGCCTATCGACACCTATATCTGGAATGCCTATCGACACCTATATCTGAAATGCCTATCGACACCTATATCTGAAATGCCTATCGACACCTATATCTGAAATGCCTATCGACACCTATATCTGAAATGCCTATCGACACCTATATCTGAAATGCCTATCGACACCTATATCTGAAATGCCTATCGACACCTATTTTTGAAATGCCTATCGGAAACTACATCTGAAATGCCTATCAGCACCTATATTTGAAATGCCTATCGGCAACCATATCTGGAATGCCTATCGGCACCTATATCTGAAATGCCTATCGACACCTATATCTGAAATGCCTATCGACACCTATATCTGAAATGCCTATCGACACCTATATCTGAAATGCCTATCGACACCTATATCTGAAATGCCTATCGACACCTATATCAGAAATGCCTATCGACACCTATATCTTAAATGCCTATCGACACCTATATCTGGAATGCCTATCGACACCTATTTTTGAAATGCCTATCGGAAACTACATCTGCAATGCCTATCAGCACCTATATTTGAAATGCCTATCGGCAACCATATCTGGAATGCCTATCGGCACCTATATTTGAAATGCCTATCGGCTTCTATATCTGAAATGCCTATCGGCACCTATTTTTATAATGCCAATCGGCAACCATATCTGAAATGCCTATCGGCACCTATATCTGAAATGCCTATCGACACCTATATCTGAAATGCCTATCGACACCTATATCTGAAATGCCTATCGACACCTATATCTGAAATGCCTATCGACACCTATATCTGAAATGCCTATCGACACCTATATCTGGAATGCCTATCGACACCTATATCTGAAATGCCTATCGACACCTATATCTGAAATGCCTATCGACACCTATTTTTGAAATACCTATCGGAAACTACATCTGAAATGCCTATCAGCACCTATATTTGAAATGCTTATCGGCAACCATATCTGGAATGCCTATCGGAACCTATATTTGAAATGCCTATCGGCTTCTATATCTGAAATGCCTATCGGCACCTATTTTTAAAATGCCAATCGGCAACTATATCTGAAATGCCTATCGGCACCTATATCTGAAATGCCTATCGACACCTATATCTGAAATGCCTATCGACACCTATATCTGAAATGCCTATCGACACCTATATCTCAAATGCCTATCGACACCTATATCTGAAATGCCTATCGACACCTATATCTGAAATGCCTATCGACACCTATATCTGAAATGCCTATCGACACCTATATCTGAAATGCCTATCGACACCTATTTTTGAAATGCCTATCGGAAACTACATCTGAAATGCCTATCAGCACCTATATTTGAAATGCCTATCGGCAACCATATCTGGAATGCCTATCGGCACCTATATTTGAAATGCCTATCGGCTTCTATATCTGAAATGCATATCGGCACCTATTTTTAAAATGCCAATCGGCAACTATATCTGAAATGCCTATCGGCACCTATATCTGAAATTCCTATCGACACTTATATCTGAAATGCCTATCGACACCTATATCTGAAATGCCTATCGACACCTATATCTAAAATGCCTATCGACACCTATAACTGAAATGCCTATCGACACCTATATCTGAAATGCCTATCGACATCTATATCTGAAATGCCTATCGACACCTATATCTGAAATGCCTATCGACACCTATTTTTGAAATGCCTATCGGAAACTACATCTGAAATGCCTATCAGCACCTATATTTGAAATGCCTATCGGCAACCATATCTGGAATGCCTATCGGCACCTATATTTGAAATGCCTATCGGCTTCTATATCTGAAATGCCTATCGGCACCTATTTTTAAAATGCCAATCGGCAACTATATCTGAAATGCCTATCGGCACCTATATCTGAAATGCCTATCGACACCTATATCTGAAATGCCTATCGACACCTATATCTGAAATGCCTATCGACACCTATATCTGAAATGCCTATCGACACCTATATCTGAAATGCCTATCGACACCTATATCTGAAATGCCTATCGACACCTATATCTGAAATCCCTATCGACACCTATATCTGAAATGCCTATCGACACCTATATCTGAAATGCCTATCGACACCTATTTTTGAAATGCCTATCGGAAACTACATCTGAAATGCCTATCAGCACCTATATTTAAAATGCCTATCGGCAACCATATCTGGAATGCCTATCGGCACCTATATTTGAAATGCCTATCGTCTTCTATATCTGAAATGCCTATCGGCACCTATTTTTAAAATGCCAATCGGCAACTATATCTAAAATGCCTATCGGCACCTATATCTGAAATGCCTATCGACACCTATATCTGAAATGCCTATCGACACCTATATCTGAAATGCCTATCGACACCTATATCTGAAATGCCTATCGACACCTATATCTGAAATGCCTATCGACACCTATATCTGAAATGCCTATCGACACCTATATCTGAAATGCCTATCGACACCTATATCTGAAATGCCTATCGACACCTATTTTTGAAATGCCTATCGGAAACTACATCTGAAATGCCTTTCAGCACCTATATTTGAAATGCCTTTCGGCAACCATATCTGGAATGCCTATCGGCACCTATATTTGAAATGCCTATCGGCTTCTATATCTGAAATGCCTATCGGCACCTATTTTTAAAATGCCAATCGGCACCTATATCTGAAATGCCTATCGACACCTATATCTGAAATGCCTATCGACACCTATATCTGAAATGCCTATCGACACCTATATCTGAAATGCCTATCGACACCTATATCTGAAATGCCTATCGACACCTATATCTGAAATGCCTATCGACACCTATATCAGAAATGCCTATCGACACCTATATCTTAAATGCCTATCGACACCTATATCTGGAATGCCTATCGACACCTATTTTTGAAATGCCTATCGGAAACTACATCTGCAATGCCTATCAGCACCTATATTTGAAATGCCTATCGGCAACCATATCTGGAATGCCTATCGGCACCTATATTTGAAATGCCTATCGGCTTCTATATCTGAAATGCCTATCGGCACCTATTTTTAAAATGCCAATCGGCAACCATATCTGAAATGCCTATCGGCACCTATATCTGAAATGCCTATCGACACCTATATCTGAAATGCCTATCGACACCTATATCTGAAATGCCTATCGACACCTATATCTGAAATGCCTATCGACACCTATATCTGAAATGCCTATCGACACCTATATCTGGAATGCCTATCGACACCTATATCTGAAATGCCTATCGACACCTATATCTGAAATGCCTATCGACACCTATTTTTGAAATACCTATCGGAAACTACATCTGAAATGCCTATCAGCACCTATATTTGAAATACTTATCGGCAACCATATCTGGAATGCCTATCGGCACCTATATTTGAAATGCCTATCGGCTTCTATATCTGAAATGCCTATCGGCACCTATTTTTAAAATGCCAATCGGCAACTATATCTGAAATGCCTATCGGCACCTATATCTGAAATGCCTATCGACACCTATATCTGAAATGCCTATCGACACCTATATCTGAAATGCCTATCGACACCTATAACTGAAATGCCTATCGACACCTATATCTGAAATGCCTATCGACACCTATATCTGAAATGCCTATCGACACCTATATCTGAAATCCCTATCGACACCTATATCTGAAATGCCTATCGACACCTATATCTGAAATGCCTATCGACACCTATTTTTGAAATGCCTATCGGAAACTACATCTGAAATGCCTATCAGCACCTATATTTAAAATGCCTATCGGCAACCATATCTGGAATGCCTATCGGCACCTATATTTGAAATGCCTATCGTCTTCTATATCTGAAATGCCTATCGGCACCTATTTTTAAAATGCCAATCGGCAACTATATCTGAAATGCCTATCGGCACCTATATCTGAAATGCCTATCGACACCTATATCTGAAATGCCTATCGACACCTATATCTGAAATGCCTATCGACACCTATATCTGAAATGCCTATCGACACCTATATCTGAAATGCCTATCGACACCTATATCTGAAATGCCTATCGACACCTATATCTGAAATGCCTATCGACACCTATATCTGAAATGCCTATCGACACCTATTTTTGAAATGCCTATCGGAAACTACATCTGAAATGCCTTTCAGCACCTATATTTGAAATGCCTTTCGGCAACCATATCTGGAATGCCTATCGGCACCTATATTTGAAATGCCTATCGGCTTCTATATCTGAAATGCCTATCGGCACCTATTTTTAAAATGCCAATCGGCACCTATATCTGAAATGCCTATCGACACCTATATCTGAAATGCCTATCGACACCTATATCTGAAATGCCTATCGACACCTATATCTGAAATGCCTATCGACACCTATATCTGAAATGCCTATCGACACCTATATCTGAAATGCCTATCGACACCTATATCTGAAATGCCTATCGACACCTATATCTGAAATGCCTATCGACACCTATTTTTGAAATGCCTATCGGAAACTACATCTGAAATGCCTATCAGCACCTATATTTGAAATGCCTATCGGCAACCATATCTGGAATGCCTATCGGCACCTATATTTGAAATGCCTATCGGCTTCTATATCTGAAATGCATATCGGCACCTATTTTTAAAATGCCAATCGGCAACTATATCTGAAATGCCTATCGGCACCTATATCTGAAATTCCTATCGACACTTATATCTGAAATGCCTATCGACACCTATATCTGAAATGCCTATCGACACCTATATCTAAAATGCCTATCGACACCTATAACTGAAATGCCTATCGACACCTATATCTGAAATGCCTATCGACATCTATATCTGAAATGCCTATCGACACCTATATCTGAAATGTCTATCGACACCTATTTTTGAAATGCCTATCGGAAACTACATCTGAAATGCCTATCAGCACCTATATTTGAAATGCCTATCGGCAACCATATCTGGAATGCCTATCGGCACCTATATTTGAAATGCCTATCGGCTTCTATATCTGAAATGCCTATCGGCACCTATTTTTAAAATGCCAATCGGCAACTATATCTGAAATGCCTATCGGCACCTATATCTGAAATGCCTATCGACACCTATATCTGAAATGCCTATCGACACCTATATCTGAAATGCCTATCGACACCTATATGTGAAATGCCTATCGACACCTATATCTGAAATGCCTATCGACACCTATATCTGAAATGCCTATCGACACCTATATCTGAAATCCCTATCGACACCTATATCTGAAATGCCTATCGACACCTATATCTGAAATGCCTATCGACACCTATTTTTGAAATGCCTATCGGAAACTACATCTGAAATGCCTATCAGCACCTATATTTAAAATGCCTATCGGCAACCATATCTGGAATGCCTATCGGCACCTATATTTGAAATGCCTATCGTCTTCTATATCTGAAATGCCTATCGGCACCTATTTTTAAAATGCCAATCGGCAACTATATCTGAAATGCCTATCGGCACCTATATCTGAAATGCCTATCGACACCTATATCTGAAATGCCTATCGACACCTATATCTGAAATGCCTATCGACACCTATATCTGAAATGCCTATCGACACCTATATCTAAAATGCCTATCGACACCTATATCTTAAATGCCTATCGACACCTATTTTTGAAATGCCTATCGGAAACTACATCTGAAATGCCTATCAGCACCTATATTTGAAATGCCTATCGGCAACCATATCTGGAATGCCTATCGGCACCTATATTTGAAATGCCTATCGGCTGCTATATCTGAAATGCATATCGGCACCTATTTTTAAAATGCCAATCGGCAACTATATCTGAAATGCCTATCGGCACCTATATCTGAAATTCCTATCGACACTTATATCTGAAATGCCTATCGACACCTATATCTGAAATGCCTATCGACACCTATATCTAAAATGCCTATCGACACCTATAACTGAAATGCCTATCGACACCTATATCTGAAATGCCTATCGACATCTATATCTGAAATGCCTATCGACACCTATATCTGAAATGCCTATCGACACCTATTTTTGAAATGCCTATCGGAAACTACATCTGAAATGCCTATCAGCACCTATATTTGAAATGCCTATCGGCAACCATATCTGGAATGCCTATCGGCACCTATATTTGAAATGCCTATCGGCTTCTATATCTGAAATGCCTATCGGCACCTATTTTTAAAATGCCAATCGGCAACTATATCTGAAATGCCTATCGGCACCTATATCTGAAATGCCTATCGACACCTATATCTGAAATGCCTATCGACACCTATATCTGAAATGCCTATCGACACCTATATCTGAAATGCCTATCGACACCTATATCTGAAATGCCTATCGACACCTATATCTGAAATGCCTATCGACACCTATATCTGAAATGCCTATCGACACCTATTTTTGAAATGCCTATCGGAAACTACATCTGAAATGCCTATCAGCACCTATATTTAAAATGCCTATCGGCAACCATATCTGGAATGCCTATCGACACCTATATCTGAAATGCCTATCGACGTCTATATCTGAAATGCCTATCGACACCTATATCTGAAATGCCTATCGACACCTATTTTTGAAATGCCTATCGGAAACTACATCTGAAATGCCTATCAGCACCTTTATTTGAAATGCCTATCGGCAACCATATCTTGAATGCCTATCGGCACCTATATTTGAAATGCCTATCGGCTTCTATATCGGAAATGCCTATCGGCACCTATTTTTAAAATGCCAATCGGCAACTATATCTGAAATGCCTATCGGCACCTATATCTGAAATGCCTATCGACACCTATATCTGAAATGCCTATCGACATCTATATCTGAAATGCCTATCGACACCTATATCTGAAATGCCTATCGGCAACCATATCTGGAATGCCTATCGACACCTATATCTGATATGCCTATCGACACCTATATCTGAAATGCCTATCGACACCTATATCTGAAATGCCTATCGACACCTATTTTTGAAATGCCTATCGGAAACTACATCTGAAATGCCTATCAGCACCTATATTTGAAGTGCCTATCGGCAACCATATCTGGAATGCCTGTCGGCACCTATATTTGAAATGCCTATCGGCTTCTATATCTGAAATGCCTATCGGCACCTATTTTTAAAATGCCAATCGGCAACTATATCTGAAATGCCTATCGGCACCTATATCTAAAATGCCTATCGACACCTATATCTGAAATGCCTATCGACACCTATATCTGAAATGCCTATCGACACCTATATCTGAAATGCCTATCGACATCTATATCTGAAATGCTAATCGACACCTATATCTGAAATGCCTATCGACACCTATTTTTGAAATGCCTATCGGAAACTACATCTGAAATGCCTATCAGCACCTTTATTTGAAATGCCTATCGGCAACCATATCTGGAATGCCTATCGGCACCTATATTTGAAATGCCTATCGGCTTCTATATCTGAAATGCCTATCGGCACCTATTTTTAAAATGCCAATCGGCAACTATATCTGAAATGCCTATCGGCACCTATATCTGAAATGCCTATCGACACCTATATCTGAAATGCCTATCGACACCTATATCTGAAATGCCTATCGACACCTATATCTGAAATGCCTATCGACACCTATATCTGAAATGCCTATCGACACCTATATCTGAAATGCCTATCGACACCTATATCTGAAATGCCTATCGACACCTATTTTTGAAATGCCTATCGGAAACTACTTCTGAAATGCCTATCAGCACCTATATTTGAAATGCCTATCGGCAACCATATCTGGAATGCCTATCGGCACCTATATTTGAAATGCCTATCGGCTTCTATATCTGAAATGCCTATCGGCACCTATTTTTAAAATGCCAATCGGCAACTATATATGAAATGCCTATCGGCACCTATATCTGAAATGCCTATCGACACCTATATCTGAAATGCCTATCGACACCTATATCTGAAATGCCTATCGACACCTAAATCTGAAATGCCTATCGACACCTATATCTGAAATGCCTATCGACACCTATATCTGAAATGCCTATCGACACCTATATCTGAAATGCCTATCGACACCTATATCTGAAATGCCTATCGACACCTATATCTGAAATGCCTATCGACACCTATATCTGAAATGCCTATCGACACCTATTTTTGAAATGCCTATCGGAAACTACATCTGAAATGCCTATCAGCACCTATATTTGAAATGCCTATCGGCAACCATATCTGGAATGCCTATCGGCACCTATATTTGAAATGCCTATCGGCTTCTATATCTGAAATGCATATCGGCACCTATTTTTAAAATGCCAATCGGCAACTATATCTGAAATGCCTATCGGCACCTATATCTGAAATTCCTATCGACACTTATATCTGAAATGCCTATCGACACCTATATCTGAAATGCCTATCGACACCTATATCTGAAATGCCTATCGACACCTATAACTGAAATGCCTATCGACACCTATATCTGAAATGCCTATCGACATCTATATCTGAAATGCCTATCGACACCTATATCTAAAATGCCTATCGACACCTATTTTTGAAATGCCTATCGGAAACTACATCTGAAATGCCTATCAGCACCTATATTTGAAATGCCTATCGGCAACCATATCTGGAATGCCTATCGGCACCTATATTTGAAATGCCTATCGGCTTCTATATCTGAAATGCCTATCGGCACCTATTTTTAAAATGCCAATCGGCAACTATATCTGAAATGTCTATCGGCACCTATATCTGAAATGCCTATCGACACCTATATCTGAAATGCCTATCGACACTAATATCTGAAATGCCTATCGACACCTATATCTGAAATGCCTATCGACACCTATATCTGAAATGCCTATCGACACCTATATCTGGAATGCCTATCGACACCTATATCTGAAATGCCTATCGACACCTATATCTGAAATGCCTATCGACACCTATTTTTGAAATACCTATCGGAAACTACATCTGAAATGCCTATCAACACATATATTTGAAATGCTTATCGGCAACCATATCTGGAATGCCTATCGGCACCTATATTTGAAATGCCTATCGGCTTCTATATCTGAAATGCCTATCGGCACTTATTTTTAAAATGTAAATCGGCAACTATATCTGAAATGCCTATCGGCACCTATATCTGAAATGCCTATCGACACCTATATCTGAAATGCCTATCGACACTTATATCTGAAATGCCTATCGACACCTATATCTGAAATGCCTATCGACACCTATATCTGAAATGCCTATCGACACCTATATCTGAAATGCCTATCGACACCTATATCTGAAATGCCTATCGACACCTATATCTGAAATGCCTATCGACACCTATATCTGAAATGCCTATCGACACCTATTTTTGAAATGCCTATCGGAAACTACATCTGAAATGCCTATCAGCACCTATATTTAAAATGCCTATCGGCAACCATATCTGGAATGCCTATCGACACCTATATCTGAAATGCCTATCGACATCTATATCTGAAATGCCTATCGACACCTATATCTGAAATGCCTATCGACACCTATTTTTGAAATGCCTATCGGAAACTACATCTGAAATGCCTATCAGCACCTTTATTTGAAATGCCTATCGGCAACCATATCTGGAATGCCTATCGGCACCTATATTTGAAATGCCTATCGGCTTCTATATCTGAAATGCCTATCGGCACCTATTTTTAAAATGCCAATCGGCAACTATATTTGAAATGCCTATCGGCACCTATATCTGAAATGCCTATCGACACCTATATCTGAAATGCCTATCGACACCTATATCTGAAATGCCTATCGACACCTATATCTGAAATGCCTATCGACACCTATATCTGAAATGCCTATCGACATCTATATCTGAAATGCCTATCGACACCTATATCTGAAATGCCTATCGACACCTATATCTGAAATGCCTATCGACACCTATTTTTGAAATGCCTATCGGAAACTACATCTGAAATGCCTATCAGCACCTATATTTGAAATGCCTATCGGCAACCATATCTGGAATGCCTATCGGCACCTATATTTGAAATGCCTATCGGCTTCTATATCTGAAATGCCTATCGGCACCTATTTTTAAAATGCCAATCGGCAACTATATCTGAAATGCCTATCGGCACCTATATCTGAAATGCCTATCGACACCTATATCTGAAATGCCTATCGACACCTATATCTGAAATGCCTATCGACACTTATATCTGAAATGCCTATCGACACCTATATCTGAAATGCCTATCGACACCTATATCTGAAATGCCTATCGACACCTATATCTGAAATGCCTATCGACACCTATATCTGAAATGCCTATCGACACCTATATCTGAAATGCCTATCGACACCTATATCTGAAATGCCTATCGACACCTATTTTTGAAATGCCTATCGGAAACTACATCTGAAATGCCTATCAGCACCTATATTTGAAATGCCTATCGGCAACCATATCTGGAATGCCTATCGGCACCTATATTTGAAATGCCTATCGGCTTCTATATCTGAAATGCCTATCGGCACCTATTTTTAAAATGCCAATCGGCAACTATATCTGAAATGCCTATCGGCACCTATATCTGAAATGCCTATCGACACCTATATCTGAAATGCCTATCGACACCTATATCTGAAATGCCTATCGACACCTATATCTGAAATGCCTATCGACACCTATATCTGAAATGCCTATCGACACCTATATCAGAAATGCCTATCGACACCTATATCTTAAATGCCTATCGACACCTATATCTGGAATGCCTATCGACACCTATTTTTGAAATGCCTATCGGAAACTACATCTGCAATGCCTATCAGCACCTATATTTGAAATGCCTATCGGCAACCATATCTGGAATGCCTATCGGCACCTATATTTGAAATGCCTATCGGCTTCTATATCTGAAATGCCTATCGGCACCTATTTTTAAAATGCCAATCGGCAACTATATCTGAAATGCCTATCGGCACCTATATCTGAAATGCCTATCGACACCTATATCTGAAATGCCTATCGACACCTATATCTGAAATGCCTATCGACACCTATATCTGAAATGCCTATCGACACCTATATCTGAAATGCCTATCGACACCTATATCTGGAATGCCTATCGACACCTATATCTGAAATGCCTATCGACACCTATATCTGAAATGCCTATCGACACCTATTTTTGAAATACCTATCGGAAACTACATCTGAAATGCCTATCAGCACCTATATTTGAAATGCTTATCGGCAACCATATCTGGAATGCCTATCGGCACCTATATTTGAAATGCCTATCGGCTTCTATATCTGAAATGCCTATCGGCACCTATTTTTAAAATGCCAATCGGCAACTATATCTGAAATGCCTATCGGCACCTATATCTGAAATGCCTATCGACACCTATATCTGAAATGCCTATCGACACCTATATCTGAAATGCCTATCGACACCTATATCTGAAATGCCTATCGACACCTATATCTGAAATGCCTATCGACACCTATATCTGAAATGCCTATCGACACCTATATCTGAAATCCCTATCGACACCTATATCTGAAATGCCTATCGACACCTATATCTGAAATGCCTATCGACACCTATTTTTGAAATGCCTATCGGAAACTACATCTGAAATGCCTATCAGCACCTATATTTAAAATGCCTATCGGCAACCATATCTGGAATGCCTATCGGCACCTATATTTGAAATGCCTATCGTCTTCTATATCTGAAACGCCTATCGGCACCTATTTTTAAAATGCCAATCGGCAACTATATCTGAAATGCCTATCGGCACCTATATCTGAAATGCCTATCGACACCTATATCTGAAATGCCTATCGACACCTATATCTGAAATGCCTATCGACACCTATATCTGAAATACCTATCGACACTTATATCTGAAATGCCTATCGACACCTATATCTGAAATGCCTATCGACACCTATATCTGAAATGCCTATCGACACCTATATCTGAAATGCCTATCGACACCTATTTTTGAAATGCCTATCGGAAACTACATCTGAAATGCCTTTCAGCACCTATATTTGAAATGCCTTTCGGCAACCATATCTGGAATGCCTATCGGCACCTATATTTGAAATGCCTATCGGCTTCTATATCTGAAATGCCTATCGGCACCTATTTTTAAAATGCCAATCGGCAACTATATCTGAAATGCCTATCGGCACCTATATCTGAAATGCCTATCGACACCTATATCTGAAATGCCTATCGACACCTATATCTGAAATGCCTATCGACACCTATATCTGAAATGCCTATCGACACCTATTTTTGAAATGCCTATCGGAAACTACATCTGAAATGCCTATCAGCACATATATTTGAAATGCCTATCGGCAACCATATCTGGAATACCTATCGGCACCTATATTTGAAATGCCTATCGGCTTCTATATCTGAAATGCCTATCGGCACCTATTTTTAAAATGCCAATCGGCAACTATATCTGAAATGCCTATCGGCACCTATATCTGAAATGCCTATCGACACCTATATCTGAAATGCCTATCGACACCTATATCTGAAATGCCTATCGACACCTATATCTGAAATGCCTATCGACACCTATATCTGAAATGCCTATCGACACCTATATCTGAAATGCCTATCGACACCTATATCTGAAATGCCTATCGACACCTATATCTGAAATGCCTATCGACACCTATATCTGAAATGCCTATCGACACCTATTTTTGAAATGCCTATCGGAAACCATATCTGGAATGCCTATCGGCACCTATATTTGAAATGCCTATCGGCAACCATATCTGGAATGCCTATCGGCACCTATATTTGAAATGCCTATCGGCTTCTATATCTGAAATGCCTATCGACCCCTATATCTAAAATGCCTATGGACACCTATATCTGAAATGCCTATCGACACCTATATCTGAAATGCCTATCGACACCTATATCTGAAATGCCTATCGACACCTATATCTGAAATGCCTATCGACACCTATATCTGAAATGCCTATCGACACCTATATCTGAAATGCCTATCGACACCTATATCTGAAATGCCTATCGACACCTATATCTGAAATGCCTATCGACACCTATATCTGAAATGCCTATCGACACCTATTTTTGAAATGCTTATCGGAAACTACATCTCAAATGCCTATCAGCACCTATATTTGAAATGCCTATCGGCAACCATATCTGGAATGCCTATCGGCACCTATATTTGAAATGCCTATCGGCTTCTATATCTGAAATGCCTATCGACCCCTATATCTAAAATGCCTATTGACACCTATATCCGAAATGCCTATCGACACCTATATCTGAAATGCCTATCGACACCTATATCTGAAATGCCTATCGACACCTATATCTGAAATGCCTATCGACACCTATATCTGAAATGCCTATCGATACCTATATCTGAAATGCCTATCGACACCTATTTTTGAAATGCCTATCGGTAACTACATCTGAAATGCCTATCAGCAACTATATTTGAAATGCCTATCGGCAACCATATCTGGAATGCCTATCGGCACCTATATTTGAAATGCCTATCGGCTTCTATATCTGAAATGCCTATCGGCACCTATTTTGAAAATGCCAATCGGCAACTATATCTGAAATACCTATCGGCACCTATATCTGAAATGCCTATCGACACCTATATCTGAAATGCCTATCGACACCTATATCTGAAATGCCTATCGACACCTATATCTGAAATGCCTATCGACACCTATATCTGAAATGCCTATCGACACCTATATCTGTAATGCCTATCGACACCTATATCTGAAATGCCTATCGACACCTATATCTGGAATGCCTATCGACACCTATATTTGAAATGCCTATCGACACCTATATCTGAAATGCCTATCGACACCTATATCTGAAATGCCTATCGACACCTATTTTTGAAATGCCTATCGGAAACTACATCTGAAATGCCTATCAGCACCTATATTTGAAATGCCTATCGGCAACCATATCTGGAATGCCTATCGGCACCTATATTTGAAATGCCTATCGGCTTCTATATCTGAAAAACCTATCGGCACCTATTTTTAAAATGCCAATCGGCAACTATATCTGAAATGCCTATCGGCACCTATATCTGAAATGCCTATCGACACCTATATCTGAAATGCCTATCGACACCTATATCTGAAATGCCTATCGACACCTATATCTGAAATGCCTATCGACACCTATATCTGAAATGCCTATCGACACCTATATCTGAAATGCCTATTGACACCTATATCTGAAATGCCTATCGACACCTATATCTGAAATGCCTATCGACACCTATTTTTGAAATGCCTATCGGAAACTACATCTGAAATGCCTATCAGCACCTATATTTGAAATGCCTATCGGCAACCATATCTGGAATGCCTATCGGCACCTATATTTGAAATGCCTATCGGCTTCTATATCTGAAATGCCTATCGGCACCTATTTTTAAAATGCCAATCGGCAACTATATCTGAAATGCCTATCGGCACCTATATCTGAAATGCCTATCGACATCTATATCTGAAATGCCTATCGACACCTATATCTGAAATGCCTATCGACACCTATATCTGAAATGCCTATCGACACCTATATCTGAAATGCCTATCGACACCTATATCTGGAATGCCTATCGACACCTATATCTAAAATGCCTATCGACACCTATATCTGAAAGGCCTATCGTCACCTATTTTTGAAATACCTATCGAAAACTACATCTGAAATGCCTATCAGCACCTATATTTGAAATGCTTATCGGCAACCATATCTGGAATGCCTATCGGCACCTATATTTGAAATGCCTATCGGCTTCTATATCTGAAATGCCTATCGGCACCTATTTTTAAAATGCCAATCGGCAACTATATCTGAAATGCCTATCGGCACCTATATCTGAAATGCCTACCGACACCTATATCTGAAATGCCTATCGACACCTATATCTGAAATGCCTATCGACACCTATATCTGAAATGCCTATCGACACCTATATCTGAAATGCCTATCGACACCTATATCTGAAATGCCTATCGACACCTATATCTGAAATGCCTATCGACACCTATATCTGAAATGCCTATCGACACCTATTTTTGAAATGCCTATCGGAAACTACATCTGAAATGCCTATCAGCACCTATATTTGAAATGCCTATCGGCAACCATATCTGGAATGCCTATCGGCACCTATATTTGAAATGCCTATCGGCACCTATTTTTAAAATGCCAATCGGCAACTATATCTGAAATGCCTATCGGCACCTATATCTGAAATGCCTATCGACACCTATATCTGAAATGCCTATCGACACCATTATCTGAAATGCCTATCGACACCTATTTTTTAAATGCCTATCGGAAACTACATCTGAAATGCCTATCAGCACCTATATTTGAAATGCCTATCGGCAACCATATCTGGAATGCCTATCGGCACCTATATTTGAAATGCCTATCGGCTTTTATATCTGAAATGCCTATCGGCACCTATTTTTAAAATGCCAATCGGCAACTATATCTGAAATGCCTATCGGCACCTATATCTGAAATGCCTATCGACACCTATATCTGAAATGCCTATCGACACCTATATCTGAAATGCCTATCGACACCTATATCTGAAATGCCTATCGACACCTATATCTGAAATGCCTATCGACACCTATATCTGAAATGCGTATCGACACCTATATCTGAAATGCCTATCGACACCTATAACTGAAATGCCTATCGACACCTATTTTTGAAATGCCTATCGGAAACTACATCTGAAATGCCTATCAGCACCTATATTTTAAATGCCTATCGGCAACCATATCTGGAATGCCTATCGGCACCTATATTTGAAATGCCTATCGGCTTCTATATCTGAAATGCCTATCGGCACCTATTTTTAAAATGCCAATCGGCAACTATATCTGAAATGCCTATCGGCACCTATATCTGAAATGCCTATCGACACCTATATCTGAAATGCCTATCGACACCTATATCTGAAATGCCTATCGACACCTATATCTGAAATGCCTATCGACACCTATTTTTGAAATGCCTATCGGAAACTACATCTGAAATGCCTATCAGCACCTATATTTGAAATGCCTATCAGCACTTATATTTGAAATGCCTATCGGCAACCATATCTGGAATGCTTATCGGCACCTATATTTGAAATGCCTATCGGCTTCTATATCTGAAATGCCTATCGGCACCTATTTTTAAAATGCCAATCGGCAACTATATCTGAAATGCCTATCGGCACCTATATCTGAAATGCCTACCGACACCTATATCTGAAATGCCTATCGACACCTATATCTGAAATGCCTATCGACACCTATATCTGAAATGCCTATCGACACCTATATCTGAAATGCCTATCGACACCTATATCTGAAATGCCTATCGACACCTATATCTGAAATGCCTATCGACACCTATATCTGAAATGCCTATCGACACCTATTTTTGAAATGCCTATCGGAAACTACATCTGAAATGCCTATCAGCACCTATATTTGAAATGCCTATCGGCAACCATATCTGGAATGCCTATCGGCACCTATATTTGAAATGCCTATCGGCACCTATTTTTAAAATGCCAATCGGCAACTATATCTGAAATGCCTATCGGCACCTATATCTGAAATGCCTATCGACACCTATATCTGAAATGCCTATCGACACCATTATCTGAAATGCCTATCGACACCTATTTTTTAAATGCCTATCGGAAACTACATCTGAAATGCCTATCAGCACCTATATTTGAAATGCCTATCGGCAACCATATCTGGAATGCCTATCGGCACCTATATTTGAAATGCCTATCGGCTTTTATATCTGAAATGCCTATCGGCACCTATTTTTAAAATGCCAATCGGCAACTATATCTGAAATGCCTATCGGCACCTATATCTGAAATGCCTATCGACACCTATATCTGAAATGCCTATCGACACCTATATCTGAAATGCCTATCGACACCTATATCTGAAATGCCTATCGACACCTATATCTGAAATGCCTATCGACACCTATATCTGAAATGCCTATCGACACCTATATCTGAAATGCCTATCGACACCTATAACTGAAATGCCTATCGACACCTATTTTTGAAATGCCTATCGGAAACTACATCTGAAATGCCTATCAGCACCTATATTTTAAATGCCTATCGGCAACCATATCTGGAATGCCTATCGGCACCTATATTTGAAATGCCTATCGGCTTCTATATCTGAAATGCCTATCGGCACCTATTTTTAAAATGCCAATCGGCAACTATATCTGAAATGCCTATCGGCACCTATATCTGAAATGCCTATCGACACCTATATCTGAAATGCCTATCGACACCTATATCTGAAATGCCTATCGACACCTATATCTGAAATGCCTATCGACACCTATATCTGAAATGCCTATCGACACCTATATCTGAAATGCCTATCGACACCTATATCTGAAATGCCTATCGACACCTATATCTGAAATGCCTATCGACACCTATATCTGAAATGCCTATCGACACCTATTTTTGAAATGCCTATCGGAAACTACATCTGAAATGCCTATCAGCACCTATATTTGAAATGCCTATCGGCAACCATATCTGGAATGCCTATCGGCACCTATATTTGAAATGCCTATCGGGTTCTATATCTGAAATGCATATCGGCACCTATTTTTAAAATGCCAATCGGCAACTATATCTGAAATGCCCATCGGCACCTATATATGAAATTCCTATCGACACTTATATCTGAAATGCCTATCGACACCTATATCTGAAATGCCTATCGACACCTATATCTAAAATGCCTATCGACACCTATAACTGAAATGCCTATCGACACCTATATCTGAAATGCCTATCGACATCTATATCTGAAATGCCTATCGACACCTATATCTGAAATGCCTATCGACACCTATTTTTGAAATGCCTATCGGAAACTCCATCTGAAATGCCTATCAGCACCTATATTTGAAATGCCTATCGGCAACAATATCTGGAATGCCTATCGGCACCTATATTTGAAATGCCTGTCGGCTTCTATATCTGAAATGCCTATCGGCACCTATTTTTAAAATGCCAATCGGCAACTATATCTGAAATGCCTATCGGCACCTATATCTGAAATGCCTATCGACACCTATATCTGAAATGCCTATCGACACCTATATCTGAAATGCCTATCGACACCTATATCTGAAATGCCTATCGACACCTATATCTGAAATGCCTTTCGACACCTATATCTGAAATGCCTATCGACACCTATATCTGAAATCCCTATCGACACCTATATCTGAAATGCCTATCGACACCTATATCTGAAATGCCTATCGACACCTATTTTTGAAATGCCTATCGGAAACTACATCTGAAATGCCTATCAGCACCTATATTTAAAATGCCTATCGGCAACCATATCTGGAATGCCTATCGGCACCTATATTTGAAATGCCTATCGTCTTCTATATCTGAAATGCCTATCGGCACCTATTTTTAAAATGCCAATCGGCAACTATATCTGAAATGCCTATCGGCACCTATATCTGAAATGCCTATCGACACCTATATCTGAAATGCCTATCGACACCTATATCTGAAATGCCTATCGACACCTATATCTGAAATGCCTATCGACACCTATATCTGAAATGCCTATCGACACCTATATCTGAAATGCCTATCGACACCTATATCTGAAATGCCTATCGACACCTATATCTGAAATGCCTATCGACACCTATTTTTGAAATGCCTATCGGAAACTACATCTGAAATGCCTTTCAGCACCTATATTTGAAATGCCTTTCGGCAACCATATCTGGAATGCCTATCGGCACCTATATTTGAAATGCCTATCGGCTTCTATATCTGAAATGCCTATCGGCACCTATTTTTAAAATGCCAATCGGCACCTATATCTGAAATGCCTATCGACACCTATATCTGAAATGCCTATCGACACCTATATCTGAAATGCCTATCGACACCTATATCTGAAATGCCTATCGACACCTATATCTGAAATGCCTATCGACACCTATATCTGAAATGCCTATCGACACCTATATCAGAAATGCCTATCGACACCTATATCTTAAATGCCTATCGACACCTATATCTGGAATGCCTATCGACACCTATTTTTGAAATGCCTATCGGAAACTACATCTGCAATGCCTATCAGCACCTATATTTGAAATGCCTATCGGCAACCATATCTGGAATGCCTATCGGCACCTATATTTGAAATGCCTATCGGCTTCTATATCTGAAATGCCTATCGGCACCTATTTTTAAAATGCCAATCGGCAACCATATCTGAAATGCCTATCGGCACCTATATCTGAAATGCCTATCGACACCTATATCTGAAATGCCTATCGACACCTATATCTGAAATGCCTATCGACACCTATATCTGAAATGCCTATCGACACCTATATCTGAAATGCCTATCGACACCTATATCTGGAATGCCTATCGACACCTATATCTGAAATGCCTATCGACACCTATATCTGAAATGCCTATCGACACCTATTTTTGAAATACCTATCGGAAACTACATCTGAAATGCCTATCAGCACCTATATTTGAAATGCTTATCGGCAACCATATCTGGAATGCCTATCGGCACCTATATTTGAAATGCCTATCGGCTTCTATATCTGAAATGCCTATCGGCACCTATTTTTAAAATGCCAATCGGCAACTATATCTGAAATGCCTATCGGCACCTATATCTGAAATGCCTATCGACACCTATATCTGAAATGCCTATCGACACCTATATCTGAAATGCCTATCGACACCTATATCTGAAATGCCTATCGACACCTATATCTGAAATGCCTATCAACACCTATATCTGAAATGCCTATCGACACCTATATCTGAAATCCCTATCGACACCTATATCTGAAATGCCTATCGACACCTATATCTGAAATGCCTATCGACACCTATTTTTGAAATGCCTATCGGAAACTACATCTGAAATGCCTATCAGCACCTATATTTAAAATGCCTATCGGCAACCATATCTGGAATGCCTATCGGCACCTATATTTGAAATGCCTATCGTCTTCTATATCTGAAATGCCTATCGGCACCTATTTTTAAAATGCCAATCGGCAACTATATCTGAAATGCCTATCGGCACCTATATCTGAAATGCCTATCGACACCTATATCTGAAATGCCTATCGACACCTATATCTGAAATGCCTATCGACACCTATATCTGAAATACCTATCGACACCTATATCTGAAATGCCTATCGACACCTATATCTGAAATGCCTATCGACACCTATATCTGAAATGCCTATCGACACCTATATCTGAAATGCCTATCGACACCTATTTTTGAAATGCCTATCGGAAACTACATCTGAAATGCCTTTCAGCACCTATATTTGAAATGCCTTTCGGCAACCATATCTGGAATGCCTATCGGCACCTATATTTGAAATGCCTATCGGCTTCTATATCTGAAATGCCTATCGGCACCTATTTTTAAAATGCCAATCGGCAACTATATCTGAAATGCCTATCGGCACCTATATCTGAAATGCCTATCGACACCTATATCTGAAATGCCTATCGACACCTATATCTGAAATGCCTATCGACACCTATATCTGAAATGCCTATCGACACCTATTTTTGAAATGCCTATCGGAAACTACATCTGAAATGCCTATCAGCACATATATTTGAAATGCCTATCGGCAACCATATCTGGAATACCTATCGGCACCTATATTTGAAATGCCTATCGGCTTCTATATCTGAAATGCCTATCGGCACCTATTTTTAAAATGCCAATCGGCAACTATATCTGAAATGCCTATCGGCACCTATATCTGAAATGCCTATCGACACCTATATCTGAAATGCCTATCGACACCTATATCTGAAATGCCTATCGACACCTATATCTGAAATGCCTATCGACACCTATATCTGAAATGCCTATCGACACCTATATCTGAAATGCCTATCGACACCTATATCTGAAATGCCTATCGACACCTATATCTGAAATGCCTATCGACACCTATATCTGAAATGCCTATCGACACCTATTTTTGAAATGCCTATCGGAAACTAAATCTCAAATGCCTATCAGCACCTATATTTGAAATGCCTATCGGCAACCATATCTGGAATGCCTATCGGCACCTATATTTGAAATGCCTATCGGCTTCTATATCTGAAATGCCTATCGACCCCTATATCTAAAATGCCTATGGACACCTATATCTGAAATGCCTATCGACACCTATATCTGAAATGCCTATCGACACCTATATCTGAAATGCCTATCGACACCTATATCTGAAATGCCTATCGACACCTATATCTGAAATGCCTATCGACACCTATATCTGAAATGCCTATCGACACCTATATCTGAAATGCCTATCGACACCTATATCTGAAATGCCTATCGACACCTATATCTGAAATGCCTATCGACACCTATTTTTGAAATGCATATCGGAAACTACATCTGAAATGCCTATCAGCACCTATATTTGAAATGCCTATCGGCAACCATATCTGGAATGCCTATCGGCACCTATATTTGAAATGCCTATCGGCTTCTATATCTGAAATGCCTATCGGCACCTATTTTTAAAATGCCAATCGGCAACTATATCTGAAATGCCTATCGGCACCTATATCTGAAATGCCTATCGACATCTATATCTGAAATGCCTATCGACACCTATATCTGAAATGCCTATCGACGCCTATATCTGAAATGCCTATCGACACCTATATCTGAAATGCCTATCGACACCTATATCTGGAATGCCTATCGACACCTATATCTAAAATGCCTATCGACACCTATATCTGAAATGCCTATCGACACCTATTTTTGAAATGCCTATCGGTAACTACATCTGAAATGCCTATCAGCAACTATATTTGAAATGCCTATCGGCAACCATATCTGGAATGCCTATCGGCACCTATATTTGAAATGCCTATCGGCTTCTATATCTGAAATGCCTATCGGCACCTATTTTGAAAATGCCAATCGGCAACTATATCTGAAATACCTATCGGCACCTATATCTGAAATGCCTATCGACACCTATATCTGAAATGCCTATCGACACCTATATCTGAAATGCCTATCGACACCTATATCTGAAATGCCTATCGACACCTATATCTGAAATGCCTATCGACACCTATATCTGTAATGCCTATCGACACCTATATCTGAAATGCCTATCGACACCTATATCTGGAATGCCTATCGACACCTATATTTGAAATGCCTATCGACACCTATATCTGAAATGCCTATCGACACCTATATCTGAAATGCCTATCGACACCTATTTTTGAAATGCCTATCGGAAACTACATCTGAAATGCCTATCAGCACCTATATTTGAAATGCCTATCGGCAACCATATCTGGAATGCCTATCGGCACCTATATTTGAAATGCCTATCGGCTTCTATATCTGAAAAACCTATCGGCACCTATTTTTAAAATGCCAATCGGCAACTATATCTGAAATGCCTATCGGCACCTATATCTGAAATGCCTATCGACACCTATATCTGAAATGCCTATCGACACCTATATCTGAAATGCCTATCGACACCTATATCTGAAATGCCTATCGACACCTATATCTGAAATGCCTATCGACACCTATATCTGAAATGCCTATTGACACCTATATCTGAAATGCCTATCGACACCTATATCTGAAATGCCAATCGACACCTATTTTTGAAATGCATATCGGAAACTACATCTGAAATGCCTATCAGCACCTATATTTGAAATGCCTATCGGCAACCATATCTGGAATGCCTATCGGCACCTATATTTGAAATGCCTATCGGCTTCTATATCTGAAATGCCTATCGGCACCTATTTTTAAAATGCCAATCGGCAACTATATCTGAAATGCCTATCGGCACCTATATCTGAAATGCCTATCGACATCTATATCTGAAATGCCTATCGACACCTATATCTGAAATGCCTATCGACACCTATATCTGAAATGCCTATCGACACCTATATCTGAAATGCCTATCGACACCTATATCTGGAATGCCTATCGACACCTATATCTAAAATGCCTATCGACACCTATATCTGAAAGGCCTATCGACACCTATTTTTGAAATACCTATCGAAAACTACATCTGAAATGCCTATCAGCACCTATATTTGAAATGCTTATCGGCAACCATATCTGGAATGCCTATCGGCACCTATATTTGAAATGCCTATCGGCTTCTATATCTGAAATGCCTATCGGCACCTATTTTTAAAATGCCAATCGGCAACTATATCTGAAATGCCTATCGGCACCTATATCTGAAATGCCTACCGACACCTATATCTGAAATGCCTATCGACACCTATATCTGAAATGCCTATCGACACCTATATCTGAAATGCCAATCGACACCTATATCTGAAATGCCTATCGACACCTATATCTGAAATGCCTATCGACACCTATATCTGAAATGCCTATCGACACCTATATCTGAAATGCCTATCGACACCTATTTTTGAAATGCCTATCGGAAACTACATCTGAAATGCCTATCAGCACCTATATTTGAAATGCCTATCGGCAACCATATCTGGAATGCCTATCGGCACCTATATTTGAAATGCCTATCGGCACCTATTTTTAAAATGCCAATCGGCAACTATATCTGAAATGCCTATCGGCACCTTTATCTGAAATGCCTATCGACACCTATATCTGAAATGCCTATCGACACCATTATCTGAAATGCCTATCGACACCTATTTTTTAAATGCCTATCGGAAACTACATCTGAAATGCCTATCAGCACCTATATTTGAAATGCCTATCGGCAACCATATCTGGAATGCCTATCGGCACCTATATTTGAAATGCCTATCGGCTTTTATATCTGAAATGCCTATCGGCACCTATTTTTAAAATGCCAATCGGCAACTATATCTGAAATGCCTATCGGCACCTATATCTGAAATGCCTATCGACACCTATATCTGAAATGCCTATCGACACCTATATCTGAAATGCCTATCGACACCTATATCTGAAATGCCTATCGACACCTATATCTGAAATGCCTATCGACACCTATATCTGAAATGCCTATCGACACCTATATCTGAAATGCCTATCGACACCTATAACTGAAATGCCTATCGACACCTATTTTTGAAATGCCTATCGGAAACTACATCTGAAATGCCTATCAGCACCTATATTTTAAATGCCTATCGGCAACCATATCTGGAATGCCTATCGGCACCTATATTTGAAATGCCTATCGGCTTCTATATCTGAAATGCCTATCGGCACCTATTTTTAAAATGCCAATCGGCAACTATATCTGAAATGCCTATCGGCACCTATATCTGAAATGCCTATCGACACCTATATCTGAAATGCCTATCGACACCTATATCTGAAATGCCTATCGACACCTATATCTGAAATGCCTATCGACACCTATAGCTGAAATGCCTATCGACACCTATATCTGAAATGCCTATCGACACCTATATCTGAAATGCCTATCGACACCTATATCTGAAATGCCTATCGACACCTATTTTTGAAATGCCTATCGGAAACTACATCTGAAATGCCTATCAGCACCTATATTTGAAATGCCTATCAGCACTTATATTTGAAATGCCTATCGGCAACCATATCTGGAATGCCTATCGGCACCTATATTTGAAATGCCTATCGGCTTCTATATCTGAAATGCCTATCGGCACCTATTTTTAAAATGCCAATCGGCAACTATATCTGAAATGCCTATCGGCACCTATATCTGAAATGCCTACCGACACCTATATCTGAAATGCCTATCGACACCTATATCTGAAATGCCTATCGATACCTATATCTGAAATGCCTATCGACACCTATATCTGAAATGCCTATCGACACCTATATCTGAAATGCCTATCGACACCTATATCTGAAATGCCTATCGACACCTATATCTGAAATGCCTATCGACACCTATTTTTGAAATGCCTATCGGAAACTACATCTGAAATGCCTATCAGCACCTATATTTGAAATGCCTATCGGCAACCATATCTGGAATGCCTATCGGCACCTATATTTGAAATGCCTATCGGCACCTATTTTTAAAATGCCAATCGGCAACTATATCTGAAATGCCTATCGGCACCTATATCTGAAATGCCTATCGACACCTATATCTGAAATGCCTATCGACACCATTATCTGAAATGCCTATCGACACCTATTTTTTAAATGCCTATCGGAAACTACATCTGAAATGCCTATCAGCACCTATATTTGAAATGCCTATCGGCAACCATATCTGGAATGCCTATCGGCACCTATATTTGAAATGCCTATCGGCTTTTATATCTGAAATGCCTATCGGCACCTATTTTTAAAATGCCAATCGGCAACTATATCTGAAATGCCTATCGGCACCTATATCTGAAATGCCTATCGACACCTATATCTGAAATGCCTATCGACACCTATATCTGAAATGCCTATCGACACCTATATCTGAAATGCCTATCGACACCTATATCTGAAATGCCTATCGACACCTATATCTGAAATGCCTATCGACACCTATATCTGAAATGCCTATCGACACCTATAACTGAAATGCCTATCGACACCTATTTTTGAAATGCCTATCGGAAACTACATCTGAAATGCCTATCAGCACCTATATTTTAAATGCCTATCGGCAACCATATCTGGAATGCCTATCGGCACCTATATTTGAAATGCCTATCGGCTTCTATATCTGAAATGCCTATCGGCACCTATTTTTAAAATGCCAATCGGCAACTATATCTGAAATGCCTATCGGCACCTATATCTGAAATGCCTATCGACACCTATATCTGAAATGCCTATCGACACCTATATCTGAAATGCCTATCGACACCTATATCTGAAATGCCTATCGACACCTATAGCTGAAATGCCTATCGACACCTATATCTGAAATGCCTATCGACACCTATATCTGAAATGCCTATCGACACCTATATCTGAAATGCCTATCGACACCTATAGCTGAAATGCCTATCGACACCTATATCTGAAATGCCTATCGACACCTATATCTGAAATGCCTATCGACACCTATATCTGAAATGCCTATCGACACCTATATCTGAAATGCCTATCGACACCTATATCTGAAATGCCTATCGACACCTATATCTGAAATGCCTATCGACACCTATATCTGAAATGCCTATCGACACCTATATCTGAAATGCCTATCGACACCTATTTTTGAAATGCCTATCGGAAACTACATCTGAAATGCCTATCAGCACCTATATTTGAAATGCCTATCGGCAACCATATCTGGAATGCCTATCGGCACCTATATTTGAAATGCCTATCGGGTTCTATATCTGAAATGCATATCGGCACCTATTTTTAAAATGCCAATCGGCAACTATATCTGAAATGCCTATCGGCACCTATATCTGAAATTCCTATCGACACTTATATCTGAAATGCCTATCGACACCTATATCTGAAATGCCTATCGACACCTATATCTAAAATGCCTATCGACACCTATAACTGAAATGCCTATCGACACCTATATCTGAAATGCCTATCGACATCTATATCTGAAATGCCTATCGACACCTATATCTGAAATGCCTATCGACACCTATTTTTGAAATGCCTATCGGAAACTACATCTGAAATGCCTATCAGCACCTATATTTGAAATGCCTATCGGCAACCATATCTGGAATGCCTATCGGCACCTATATTTGAAATGCCTATCGGCTTCTATATCTGAAATGCCTATCGGCACCTATTTTTAAAATGCCAATCGGCAACTATATCTGAAATGCCTATCGGCACCTATATCTGAAATGCCTATCGACACCTATATCTGAAATGCCTATCGACACCTATATCTGAAATGCCTATCGACACCTATATCTGAAATGCCTATCGACACCTATATCTGAAATGCCTATCGACACCTATATCTGAAATGCCTATCGACACCTATATCTGAAATCCCTATCGACACCTATATCTGAAATGCCTATCGACACCTATATCTGAAATGCCTATCGACACCTATTTTTGAAATGCCTATCGGAAACTACATCTGAAATGCCTATCAGCACCTATATTTAAAATGCCTATCGGCAACCATATCTGGAATGCCTATCGGCACCTATATTTGAAATGCCTATCGTCTTCTATATCTGAAATGCCTATCGGCACCTATTTTTAAAATGCCAATCGGCAACTATATCTGAAATGCCTATCGGCACCTATATCTGAAATGCCTATCGACACCTATATCTGAAATGCCTATCGACACCTATATCTGAAATGCCTATCGACACCTATATCTGAAATGCCTATCGACACCTATATCTGAAATGCCTATCGACACCTATATCTGAAATGCCTATCGACACCTATATCTGAAATGCCTATCGACACCTATATCTGAAATGCCTATCGACACCTATTTTTGAAATGCCTATCGGAAACTACATCTGAAATGCCTTTCAGCACCTATATTTGAAATGCCTTTCGGCAACCATATCTGGAATGCCTATCGGCACCTATATTTGAAATGCCTATCGGCTTCTATATCTGAAATGCCTATCGGCACCTATTTTTAAAATGCCAATCGGCACCTATATCTGAAATGCCTATCGACACCTATATCTGAAATGCCTATCGACACCTATATCTGAAATGCCTATCGACACCTATATCTGAAATGCCTATCGACACCTATATCTGAAATGCCTATCGACACCTATATCTGAAATGCCTATCGACACCTATATCAGAAATGCATATCGACACCTATATCTTAAATGCCTATCGACACCTATATCTGGAATGCCTATCGACACCTATTTTTGAAATGCCTATCGGAAACTACATCTGCAATGCCTATCAGCACCTATATTTGAAATGCCTATCGGCAACCATATCTGGAATGCCTATCGGCACCTATATTTGAAATGCCTATCGGCTTCTATATCTGAAATGCCTATCGGCACCTATTTTTAAAATGCCAATCGGCAACCATATCTGAAATGCCTATCGGCACCTATATCTGAAATGCCTATCGACACCTATATCTGAAATGCCTATCGACACCTATATCTGAAATGCCTATCGACACCTATATCTGAAATGCCTATCGACACCTATATCTGAAATGCCTATCGACACCTATATCTGGAATGCCTATCGACACCTATATCTGAAATGCCTATCGACACCTATATCTGAAATGCCTATCGACACCTATTTTTGAAATACCTATCGGAAACTACATCTGAAATGCCTATCAGCACCTATATTTGAAATGCTTATCGGCAACCATATCTGGAATGCCTATCGGCACCTATATTTGAAATGCCTATCGGCTTCTATATCTGAAATGCCTATCGGCACCTATTTTTAAAATGCCAATCGGCAACTATATCTGAAATGCCTATCGGCACCTGTATCTGAAATGCCTATCGACACCTATATCTGAAATGCCTATCGACACCTATATCTGAAATGCCTATCGACACCTATATCTGAAATGCCTATCGACACCTATATCTGAAATGCCTATCGACACCTATATCTGAAATGCCTATCGACACCTATATCTGAAATCCCTATCGACACCTATATCTGAAATGCCTATCGACACCTATATCTGAAATGCCTATCGACACCTATTTTTGAAATGCCTATCGGAAACTACATCTGAAATGCCTATCAGCACCTATATTTAAAATGCCTATCGGCAACCATATCTGGAATGCCTATCGGCACCTATATTTGAAATGCCTATCGTCTTCTATATCTGAAATGCCTATCGGCACCTATTTTTAAAATGCCAATCGGCAACTATATCTGAAATGCCTATCGGCACCTATATCTGAAATGCCTATCGACACCTATATCTGAAATGCCTATCGACACCTATATCTGAAATGCCTATCGACACCTATATCTGAAATGCCTATCGACACCTATATCTGAAATGCCTATCGACACCTATATCTGAAATGCCTATCGACACCTATATCTGAAATGCCTATCGACACCTATTTTTGAAATGCCTATCGGAAACTACATCTGAAATGCCTTTCAGCACCTATATTTGAAATGCCTTTCGGCAACCATATCTGGAATGCCTATCGGCACCTATATTTGAAATGCCTATCGGCTTCTATATCTGAAATGCCTATCGGCACCTATTTTTAAAATGCCAATCGGCACCTATATCTGAAATGCCTATCGACACCTATATCTGAAATGCCTATCGACACCTATATCTGAAATGCCTATCGACACCTATATCTGAAATGCCTATCGACACCTATATCTGAAATGCCTATCGACACCTATATCTGAAATGCCTATCGACACCTATATCTGAAATGCCTATCGACACCTATATCTGAAATGCCTATCGACACCTATATCTGAAATGCCTATCGACCCCTATTTTTGAAATGCCTATCGGAAACTACATCTGAAATGCCTATCAGCACCTATATTTGAAATGCCTATCGGCAACCATATCTGGAATGCCTATCGGCACCTATATTTGAAATGCCTATAGGCTTCTATATCTGAAATGCATATCGGCACCTATTTTTAAAATGCCAATCGGCAACTATATCTGAAATGCCTATCGGCACCTATATCTGAAATTCCTATCGACACTTATATCTGAAATGCCTATCGACACCTATATCTGAAATGCCTATCGACACCTATATCTAAAATGCCTATCGACACCTATAACTGAAATGCCTATCGACACCTATATCTGAAATGCCTATCGACATCTATATCTGAAATGCCTATCGACACCTATATCTGAAATGCCTATCGACACCTATTTTTGAAATGCCTATCGGAAACTACATCTGAAATGCCTATCAGCACCTATATTTGAAATGCCTATCGGCAACCATATCTGGAATGCCTATCGGCACCTATATTTGAAATGCCTATCGGCTTCTATATCTGAAATGCCTATCGGCACCTATTTTTAAAATGCCAATCGGCAACTATATCTGAAATGCCTATCGGCACCTATATCTGAAATGCCTATCGACACCTATATCTGAAATGCCTATCGACACCTATATCTAAAATGCCTATCGACACCTATATCTGAAATGCCTATCGACACCTATATCTGAAATGCCTATCGACACCTATATCTGAAATGCCTATCGACACCTATATCTGAAATCCCTATCGACACCTATATCTGAAATGCCTATCGACACCTATATCTGAAATGCCTATCGACACCTATTTTTGAAATGCCTATCGGAAACTACATCTGAAATGCCTATCAGCACCTATATTTAAAATGCCTATCGGCAACCATATCTGGAATGCCTATCGGCACCTATATTTGAAATGCCTATCGTCTTCTATATCTGAAATGCCTATCGGCACCTATTTTTAAAATGCCAATCGGCAACTATATCTGAAATGCCTATCGGCACCTATATCTGAAATGCCTATCGACACCTATATCTGAAATGCCTATCGACACCTATATCTGAAATGCCTATCGACACCTATATCTGAAATGCCTATCGACACCTATATCTGAAATGCCTATCGACACCTATATCTGAAATGCCTATCGACACCTATATCTGAAATGCCTATCGACACCTATATCTGAAATGCCTATCGACACCTATTTTTGAAATGCCTATCGGAAAACTACATCTGAAATGCCTTTCAGCACCTATATTTGAAATGCCTTTCGGCAACCATATCTGGAATGCCTATCGGCACCTATATTTGAAATGCCTATCGGCTTCTATATCTGAAATGCCTATCGGCACCTATTTTTAAAATGCCAATCGGCACCTATATCTGAAATGCCTATCGACACCTATATCTAAAATGCCTATCGACACCTATATCTGAAATGCCTATCGACACCTATATCTGAAATGCCTATCGACACCTATATCTGAAATGCCTATCGACACCTATATCTGAAATGCCTATCGACACCTATATCTGAAATGCCTATCGACACCTATATCTGTAATGCCTATCGACACCTATATCTTAAATGCCTATCGACACCTATTTTTTGAAATGCCTATCGGAAACTACATCTGAAATGCCTATCAGCACCTATATTTGAAATGCCTATCGGCAACCATATCTGGAATGCCTATCGGCACCTATATTTGAAATGCCTATCGGCTTCTATATCTGAAATGCATATCGGCACCTATTTTTAAAATGCCAATCGGCAACTATATCTGAAATGCCTATCGGCACCTATATCTGAAATTCCTATCGACACTTATATCTGAAATGCCTATCGACACCTATATCTGAAATGCCTATCGACACCTATATCTAAAATGCCTATCGACACCTATAACTGAAATGCCTATCGACACCTATATCTGAAATGCCTATCGACATCTATATCTGAAATGCCTATCGACACCTATATCTGAAATGCCTATCGACACCTATTTTTGAAATGCCTATCGGAAACTACATTTGAAATGCCTATCAGCACCTATATTTGAAATGCCTATCGGCAACCATATCTGGAATGCCTATCGGCACCTATATTTGAAATTCCTATCGGCTTCTATATCTGAAATGCCTATCGGCACCTATTTTTAAAATGCCAATCGGCAACTATATCTGAAATGCCTATCGGCACCTATATCTGAAATGCCTATCGACACCTATATCTGAAATGCCTATCGACACCTATATCTGAAATGCCTATCGACACCTATATCTGAAATGCCTATCGACACCTATATCTGAAATGCCTATCGACACCTATATCTGAAATGCCTATCGACACCTATATCTGAAATGCCTATCGACACCTATTTTTGAAATGCCTATCGGAAACTACATCTGAAATGCCTATCAGCACCTATATTTAAAATGCCTATCGGCAACCATATCTGGAATGCCTATCGACACCTATATCTGAAATGCCTATCGACGTCTATATCTGAAATGCCTATCGACACCTATATCTGAAATGCCTATCGACACCTATTTTTGAAATGCCTATCGGAAACTACATCTGAAATGCCTATCAGCACCTTTATTTGAAATGCCTATCGGCAACCATATCTTGAATGCCTATCGGCACCTATATTTGAAATGCCTATCGGCTTCTATATCGGAAATGCCTATCGGCACCTATTTTTAAAATGCCAATCGGCAACTATATCTGAAATGCCTATCGGCACCTATATCTGAAATGCCTATCGACACCTATATCTGAAATGCCTATCGACATCTATATCTGAAATGCCTATCGACACCTATATCTGAAATGCCTATCGGCAACCATATCTGGAATGCCTATCGACACCTATATCTGATATGCCTATCGACACCTATATCTGAAATGCCTATCGACACCTATATCTGAAATGCCTATCGACACCTATTTTTGAAATGCCTATCGGAAACTACATCTGAAATGCCTATCAGCACCTATATTTGAAGTGCCTATCGGCAACCATATCTGGAATGCCTATCGGCACCTATATTTGAAATGCCTATCGGCTTCTATATCTGAAATGCCTATCGGCACCTATTTTTAAAATGCCAATCGGCAACTATATCTGAAATGCCTATCGGCACCTATATCTAAAATGCCTATCGACACCTATATCTGAAATGCCTATCGACACCTATATCTGAAATGCCTATCGACACCTATATCTGAAATGCCTATCGACATCTATATCTGAAATGCTAATCGACACCTATATCTGAAATGCCTATCGACACCTATTTTTGAAATGCCTATCGGAAACTACATCTGAAATGCCTATCAGCACCTTTATTTGAAATGCCTATCGGCAACCATATCTGGAATGCCTATCGGCACCTATATTTGAAATGCCTATCGGCTTCTATATCTGAAATGCCTATCGGCACCTATTTTTAAAATGCCAATCGGCAACTATATCTGAAATGCCTATCGGCACCTATATCTGAAATGCCTATCGACACCTATATCTGAAATGCCTATCGACACCTATATCTGAAATGCCTATCGACACCTATATCTGAAATGCCTATCGACACCTATATCTGAAATGCCTATCGACACCTATATCTGAAATGCCTATCGACACCTATATCTGAAATGCCTATCGACACCTATATCTGAAATGCCTATCGACACCTATTTTTGAAATGCCTATCGGAAACTACTTCTGAAATGCCTATCAGCACCTATATTTGAAATGCCTATCGGCAACCATATCTGGAATGCCTATCGGCACCTATATTTGAAATGCCTATCGGCTTCTATATCTGAAATGCCTATCGGCACCTATTTTTAAAATGCCAATCGGCAACTATATATGAAATGCCTATCGGCACCTATATCTGAAATGCCTATCGACACCTATATCTGAAATGCCTATCGACACCTATATCTGAAATGCCTATCGACACCTAAATCTGAAATGCCTATCGACACCTATATCTGAAATGCCTATCGACACCTATATCTGAAATGCCTATCGACACCTATATCTGAAATGCCTATCGACACCTATATCTGAAATGCCTATCGACACCTATATCTGAAATGCCTATCGACACCTATATCTGAAATGCCTATCGACACCTATTTTTGAAATGCCTATCGGAAACTACATCTGAAATGCCTATCAGCACCTATATTTGAAATGCCTATCGGCAACCATATCTGGAATGCCTATCGGCACCTATATTTGAAATGCCTATCGGCTTCTATATCTAAAATGCATATCGGCACCTATTTTTAAAATGCCAATCGGCAACTATATCTGAAATGCCTATCGGCACCTATATCTGAAATTCCTATCGACACTTATATCTGAAATGCCTATCGACACCTATATCTGAAATGCCTATCGACACCTATATCTGAAATGCCTATCGACACCTATAACTGAAATGCCTATCGACACCTATATCTGAAATGCCTATCGACATCTATATCTGAAATGCCTATCGACACCTATATCTAAAATGCCTATCGACACCTATTTTTGAAATGCCTATCGGAAACTACATCTGAAATGCCTATCAGCACCTATATTTGAAATGCCTATCGGCAACCATATCTGGAATGCCTATCGGCACCTATATTTGAAATGCCTATCGGCTTCTATATCTGAAATGCCTATCGGCACCTATTTTTAAAATGCCAATCGGCAACTATATCTGAAATGCCTATCGGCACCTATATCTGAAATGCCTATCGACACCTATATCTGAAATGCCTATCGACACTAATATCTGAAATGCCTATCGACACCTATATCTGAAATGCCTATCGACACCTATATCTGAAATGCCTATCGACACCTATATCTGGAATGCCTATCGACACCTATATCTGAAATGCCTATCGACACCTATATCTGAAATGCCTATCGACACCTATTTTTGAAATACCTATCGGAAACTACATCTGAAATGCCTATCAACACCTATATTTGAAATGCTTATCGGCAACCATATCTGGAATGCCTATCGGCACCTATATTTGAAATGCCTATCGGCTTCTATATCTGAAATGCCTATCGGCACTTATTTTTAAAATGTAAATCGGCAACTATATCTGAAATGCCTATCGGCACCTATATCTGAAATGCCTATCGACACCTATATCTGAAATGCCTATCGACACTTATATCTGAAATGCCTATCGACACCTATATCTGAAATGCCTATCGACACCTATATCTGAAATGCCTATCGACACCTATATCTGAAATGCCTATCGACACCTATATCTGAAATGCCTATCGACACCTATATCTGAAATGCCTATCGACACCTATATCTGAAATGCCTATCGACACCTATTTTTGAAATGCCTATCGGAAACTACATCTGAAATGCCTATCAGCACCTATATTTAAAATGCCTATCGGCAACCATATCTGGAATGCCTATCGACACCTATATCTGAAATGCCTATCGACATCTATATCTGAAATGCCTATCGACACCTATATCTGAAATGCCTATCGACACCTATTTTTGAAATGCCTATCGGAAACTACATCTGAAATGCCTATCAGCACCTTTATTTGAAATGCCTATCGGCAACCATATCTGGAATGCCTATCGGCACCTATATTTGAAATGCCTATCGGCTTCTATATCTGAAATGCCTATCGGCACCTATTTTTAAAATGCCAATCGGCAACTATATTTGAAATGCCTATCGGCACCTATATCTGAAATGCCTATCGACACCTATATCTGAAATGCCTATCGACACCTATATCTGAAATGCCTATCGACACCTATATCTGAAATGCCTATCGACACCTATATCTGAAATGCCTATCGACATCTATATCTGAAATGCCTATCGACACCTATATCTGAAATGCCTATCGACACCTATATCTGAAATGCCTATCGACACCTATTTTTGAAATGCCTATCGGAAACTACATCTGAAATGCCTATCAGCACCTATATTTGAAATGCCTATCGGCAACCAAATCTGGAATGCCTATCGGCACCTATATTTGAAATGCCTATCGGCTTCTATATCTGAAATGCCTATCGGCACCTATTTTTAAAATGCCAATCGGCAACTATATCTGAAATGCCTATCGGCACCTATATCTGAAATGCCTATCGACACCTATATCTGAAATGCCTATCGACACCTATATCTGAAATGCCTATCGACACTTATATCTGAAATGCCTATCGACACCTATATCTGAAATGCCTATCGACACCTATATCTGAAATGCCTATCGACACCTATATCTGAAATGCCTATCGACACCTATATCTGAAATGCCTATCGACACCTATATCTGAAATGCCTATCGACACCTATATCTGAAATGCCTATCGACACCTATTTTTGAAATGCCTATCGGAAACTACATCTGAAATGCCTATCAGCACCTATATTTGAAATGCCTATCGGCAACCATATCTGGAATGCCTATCGGCACCTATATTTGAAATGCCTATCGGCTTCTATATCTGAAATGCCTATCGGCACCTATTTTTAAAATGCCAATCGGCAACTATATCTGAAATGCCTATCGGCACCTATATCTGAAATGCCTATCGACACCTATATCTGAAATGCCTATCGACACCTATATCTGAAATGCCTATCGACACCTATATTTGAAATGCCTATCGACACCTATATCTGAAATGCCTATCGACACCTATATCAGAAATGCCTATCGACACCTATATCTTAAATGCCTATCGACACCTATATCTGGAATGCCTATCGACACCTATTTTTGAAATGCCTATCGGAAACTACATCTGCAATGCCTATCAGCACCTATATTTGAAATGCCTATCGGCAACCATATCTGGAATGCCTATCGGCACCTATATTTGAAATGCCTATCGGCTTCTATATCTGAAATGCCTATCGGCACCTATTTTTAAAATGCCAATCGGCAACTATATCTGAAATGCCTATCGGCACCTATATCTGAAATGCCTATCGACACCTATATCTGAAATGCCTATCGACACCTATATCTGAAATGCCTATCGACACCTATATCTGAAATGCCTATCGACACCTATATCTGAAATGCCTATCGACACCTATATCTGGAATGCCTATCGACACCTATATCTGAAATGCCTATCGACACCTATATCTGAAATGCCTATCGACACCTATTTTTGAAATACCTATCGGAAACTACATCTGAAATGCCTATCAGCACCTATATTTGAAATGCTTATCGGCAACCATATCTGGAATGCCTATCGGCACCTATATTTGAAATGCCTATCGGCTTCTATATCTGAAATGCCTATCGGCACCTATTTTTAAAATGCCAATCGGCAACTATATCTGAAATGCCTATCGGCACCTATATCTGAAATGCCTATCGACACCTATATCTGAAATGCCTATCGACACCTATATCTGAAATGCCTATCGACACCTATATCTGAAATGCCTATCGACACCTATATCTGAAATGCCTATCGACACCTATATCTGAAATGCCTATCGACACCTATATCTGAAATCCCTATCGACACCTATATCTGAAATGCCTATCGACACCTATATCTGAAATGCCTATCGACACCTATTTTTGAAATGCCTATCGGAAACTACATCTGAAATGCCTATCAGCACCTATATTTAAAATGCCTATCGGCAACCATATCTGGAATGCCTATCGGCACCTATATTTGAAATGCCTATCGTCTTCTATATCTAAAATGCCTATCGGCACCTATTTTTAAAATGCCAATCGGCAACTATATCTGAAATGCCTATCGGCACCTATATCTGAAATGCCTATCGACACCTATATCTGAAATGCCTATCGACACCTATATCTGAAATGCCTATCGACACCTATATCTGAAATACCTATCGACACCTATATCTGAAATGCCTATCGACACCTATATCTGAAATGCCTATCGACACCTATATCTGAAATGCCTATCGACACCTATATCTGAAATGCCTATCGACACCTATTTTTGAAATGCCTATCGGAAACTACATCTGAAATGCCTTTCAGCACCTATATTTGAAATGCCTTTCGGCAACCATATCTGGAATGCCTATCGGCACCTATATTTGAAATGCCTATCGGCTTCTATATCTGAAATGCCTATCGGCACCTATTTTTAAAATGCCAATCGGCAACTATATCTGAAATGCCTATCGGCACCTATATCTGAAATGCCTATCGACACCTATATCTGAAATGCCTATCGACACCTATATCTGAAATGCCTATCGACACCTATATCTGAAATGCCTATCGACACCTATTTTTGAAATGCCTATCGGAAACTACATCTGAAATGCCTATCAGCACATATATTTGAAATGCCTATCGGCAACCATATCTGGAATACTTATCGGCACCTATATTTGAAATGCCTATCGGCTTCTATATCTGAAATGCCTATCGGCACCTATTTTTAAAATGCCAATCGGCAACTATATCTGAAATGCCTATCGGCACCTATATCTGAAATGCCTATCGACACCTATATCTGAAATGCCTATCGACACCTATATCTGAAATGCCTATCGACACCTATATCTGAAATGCCTATCGACACCTATATCTGAAATGCCTATCGACACCTATATCTGAAATGCCTATCGACACCTATATCTGAAATGCCTATCGACACCTATATCTGAAATGCCTATCGACACCTATATCTGAAATGCCTATCGACACCTATTTTTGAAATGCCTATCGGAAACTACATCTCAAATGCCTATCAGCACCTATATTTGAAATGCCTATCGGCAACCATATCTGGAATGCCTATCGGCACCTATATTTGAAATGCCTATCGGCTTCTATATCTGAAATGCCTATCGACCCCTATATCTAAAATGCCTATGGACACCTATATCTGAAATGCCTATCGACACCTATATCTGAAATGCCTATCGACACCTATATCTGAAATGCCTATCGACACCTATATCTGAAATGCCTATCGACACCTATATCTGAAATGCCTATCGACACCTATATCTGAAATGCCTATCGACACCTATATCTGAAATGCCTATCGACACCTATATCTGAAATGCCTATCGACACCTATATCTGAAATGCCTATCGACACCTATTTTTGAAATGCTTATCGGAAACTACATCTCAAATGCCTATCAGCACCTATATTTGAAATGCCTATCGGCAACCATATCTGGAATGCCTATCGGCACCTATATTTGAAATGCCTATCGGCTTCTATATCTGAAATGCCTATCGGCACCTATTTTGAAAATGCCAATCGGCAACTATATCTGAAATACCTATCGGCACCTATATCTGAAATGCCTATCGACACCTATATCTGAAATGCCTATCGACACCTATATCTGAAATGCCTATCGACACCTATATCTGAAATGCCTATCGACACCTATATCTGAAATGCCTATCGACACCTATATCTGTAATGCCTATCGACACCTATATCTGAAATGCCTATCGACACCTATATCTGGAATGCCTATCGACACCTATATTTGAAATGCCTATCGACACCTATATCTGAAATGCCTATCGACACCTATATCTGAAATGCCTATCGACACCTATTTTTGAAATGCCTATCGGAAACTACATCTGAAATGCCTATCAGCACCTATATTTGAAATGCCTATCGGCAACCATATCTGGAATGCTTATCGGCACCTATATTTGAAATGCCTATCGGCTTCTATATCTGAAAAACCTATCGGCACCTATTTTTAAAATGCCAATCGGCAACTATATCTGAAATGCCTATCGGCACCTATATCTGAAATGCCTATCGACACCTATATCTGAAATGCCTATCGACACCTATATCTGAAATGCCTATCGACACCTATATCTGAAATGCCTATCGACACCTATATCTGAAATGCCTATCGACACCTATATCTGAAATGCCTATTGACACCTATATCTGAAATGCCTATCGACACCTATATCTGAAATGCCTATCGACACCTATTTTTGAAATGCCTATCGGAAACTACATCTGAAATGCCTATCAGCACCTATATTTGAAATGCCTATCGGCAACCATATCTGGAATGCCTATCGGCACCTATATTTGAAATGCCTATCGGCTTCTATATCTGAAATGCCTATCGGCACCTATTTTTAAAATGCCAATCGGCAACTATATCTGAAATGCCTATCGGCACCTATATCTGAAATGCCTATCGACATCTATATCTGAAATGCCTATCGACACCTATATCTGAAATGCCTATCGACACCTATATCTGAAATGCCTATCGACACCTATATCTGAAATGCCTATCGACACCTATATCTGGAATGCCTATCGACACCTATATCTAAAATGCCTATCGACACCTATATCTGAAAGGCCTATCGACACCTATTTTTGAAATACCTATCGAAAACTACATCTGAAATGCCTATCAGCACCTATATTTGAAATGCTTATCGGCAACCATATCTGGAATGCCTATCGGCACCTATATTTGAAATGCCTATCGGCTTCTATATCTGAAATGCCTATCGGCACCTATTTTTAAAATGCCAATCGGCAACTATATCTGAAATGCCTATCGGCACCTATATCTGAAATGCCTACCGACACCTATATCTGAAATGCCTATCGACACCTATATCTGAAATGCCTATCGACACCTATATCTGAAATGCCTATCGACACCTATATCTGAAATGCCTATCGACACCTATATCTGAAATGCCTATCGACACCTATATCTGAAATGCCTATCGACACCTATATCTGAAATGCCTATCGACACCTATATCTGAAATGCCTATCGACACCTATAACTGAAATGCCTATCGACACCTATTTTTGAAATGCCTATCGGAAACTACATCTGAAATGCCTATCAGCACCTATATTTTAAATGCCTATCGGCAACCATATCTGGAATGCCTATCGGCACCTATATTTGAAATGCCTATCGGCTTCTATATCTGAAATGCCTATCGGCACCTATTTTTAAAATGCCAATCGGCAACTATATCTGAAATGCCTATCGGCACCTATATCTGAAATGCCTATCGACACCTATATCTGAAATGCCTATCGACACCTATATCTGAAATGCCTATCGACACCTATATCTGAAATGCCTATCGACACCTATAGCTGAAATGCCTATCGACACCTATATCTGAAATGCCTATCGACACCTATATCTGAAATGCCTATCGACACCTATATCTGAAATGCCTATCGACACCTATTTTTGAAATGCCTATCGGAAACTACATCTGAAATGCCTATCAGCACCTATATTTGAAATGCCTATCAGCACTTATATTTGAAATGCCTATCGGCAACCATATCTGGAATGCCTATCGGCACCTATATTTGAAATGCCTATCGTCTTCTCTATCTGAAATGCCTATCGGCACCTATTTTTAAAATGCCAATCGGCAACTATATCTGAAATGCCTATCGGCACCTATATCTGAAATGCCTATCGACACCTATATCTGAAATGCCTATCGACATCTATATCTGAAATGCCTATCGACACCTATATCTGAAATGCCTATCGACACCTATATCTGAAATGCCTATCGACACCTATATCTGAAATGCCTATCGACACCTATATCTGAAATGCCTATCGACACCTATATCTGAAATGCCTATCGACACCTATTTTTGAAATGCCTATCGGAAACTACATCTGAAATGCCTATCAGCACCTATATTTGAAATGCCTATCGGCAACCATATCTGGAATGCCTATCGGCACCTATATTTGAAATGCCTATCGGCTTCTATATCTGAAATGCCTATCGGCACCCATTTTTTAAATTCCAATCGGCAACTATATCTGAAATGCCTATCGGCACTTATATCTGAAATGCCTATCGACACCTATATCTGAAATGCCTATCGACACCTATATCTGAAATGCCTATCGACACCTATATCTGAAATGCCTATCGACACCTATATCTGAAATGCCTATTGACACCTATATCTGAAATGCCTATCGACACCTATATCTGAAATGCCTATCGACACCTATATCTGAAATGCCTATCGACACCTATATCTGAAATGCCTATCGACACCTATTTTTGAAATGCCTATCGGAAACTACATCTGAAATGCCTATCAGCACCTATATTTGAAATGCCTATCGGCAACCATATCTGAAATGCCTATCGGCACCTATTTTTAAAATGCCAATCGGCAACTATATCTGAAATGCCTATCGGCACCTATATCTGAAATGCCTATGGACACCTATATCTGAAATGCCTATCGACACCTATATCTGAAATGCCTATCGACACCTATATCTGAAATGCCTATCGACACCTATATCTGAAATGCCTATCGACACCTATATCTGAAATGCCTATCGAAACCTATATCTGAAATGCCTATCGACACCTATATCTGAAATGCCTATCGACACCTATTTTTGAAATGCCTATCGGAAACTACATCTGAAATGCCTATCAGCACCTATATTTGAAATGCCTATCGGCAACCATATCTGGAATGCCTATCGGCACCTATATTTGAAATGCCTATTGGCTTCTATATCTGAAATGCCTATCGGCACCTATTTTTAAAATGCCAATCGGCAACTATATCTGAAATGCCTATCGGCACCTATATCTGAAATGCCTATCGACACCTATATCTGAAATGCCTATCGACACCTATATCTGAAATGCCTATCGACACCTATATCTGAAACCCTATCGACACCTATATCTGAAATGCCTATCGACACCTATATCTGAAATGCCTATCGACACCTATATCTGAAATGCCTATCGACACCTATATCTGAAATGCCTATCGACACCTATATCTGAAATGCCTATCGACACCTATTTTTGAAATGCCTATCGGAAACTACATCTGAAATGCCTATCAGCACCTATATTTGAAATGCCTATCGGCAACCATATCTGGAATGCCTATCGGCACCTATATTTGAAATGCCTATCGGCTTCGATATCTGAAATGCCTATCGGCACCTATTTTTAAAATGCCAATCGGCAACTATATCTGAAATGCCTATCGGCACCTATATCTGAAATGCCTATCGACACCTATATCTGAAATGCCTATCGACACCTATATCTGAAATGCCTATCGACACCTATATCTGAAATGCCTATCGACACCTATATCTGAAATGCCTATCGACACCTATATCTGAAATGCCTATCGACACCTATATCTGAAATGCCTATCGACACCTATATCTGAAATGCCTATCGACACCTATATCTGAAATGCCTATCGGAAACTACATCTGAAATGCCTATCAGCACCTATATTTGAAATGCCTATCGGCAACCATATCTGGAATGCCTATCGGCACTGTCGTGGAATCAGAACACGACATATTTATTACCTCTGTAATAAATAAGAACCTCTGGTTCACTTGTCAAGAGCAAGACAATTTAGCTTTAAATGAATAGTGATAATTCAATCATTCCGCGAAAACTTGTAAGCGTCCACTACGCGCGAAACAAGTTAGTATTTTGTCGCCCAGCAAAGCCACAACTTGCTCCGTGAATCAAATGTAGACTCGGAATCACATAAGTTATTGCAGAGGTTCACGTATCCTGAAATTAATCTTCCCATCGAGGATTTGTTAGATAAGTAAACATTTATTATTAATATATAAGTTTTATTAATAAAATTTAAAAATATAAAAATAGTCATTTAGATTAATGCATGTTAATATTTAAGAAAATATATTTCTAAACGCTTATTAGTAAGTAATTATATAAATTAATTTTTTTCTCTTCATTCGATTAATTGCTCGAATCTTGATTTACCCTTATCAATTGAGTTTGGGTGTGGCTCAAATCCACGTGACCTTGAACAAAAATTTTATAAATCTATAAAAAATGGCGTACTGTTCCTTGATATAACTTGATAAATTGAAATTAAATATTAAAACTTTTATTAATCATTTATGATAAAAACAAGTAGAAATAAATTGAAACTAACAATTTACCCTAATAATTGGATTCATACCTTTATTATATTCACGAATTACGGCAATCAATCAATTATTACCGTACATTTGGTGCGGCGACTTTTAATGTGTTAAGATGTCAGATTACATTTTTATTGGAAATATTATCCATCGGATAATACAACAAAAACCCACTGAATACAAATTACAATAATCCTAACCGTTATTACGACAAGTTGAGTTATTTGTAAGATAAGACCGATCTTATAGCTGAGTAACAATTTTTCTATAAGCTTTATTTGATTTACTTAACTTTTATTTGACGATCTTCTTCTGGACATTGCATCTAAATAATCGTACAATAGACGGTAGTTCCTCGTCGGTTTCCCTACATAATAACAATTTAACGTCTCAATTTCGGTATCATTACTAACTACTAATATAAAAAGAATAAAAATAAATTATAATATACTTACGTACTTCGGGTCCTTGCTAACACCTAACTTCCAATCAATCCTGTAGAGATGATTTGACCTGGGACGCCTATCGACTGCATCTTTCTTCGACTTGTTATTTTATGATCACATTATTATTTAAAATATGCTATCACTTTGTATGATGTGAGGGTTTTTTTCCAGTTACTCCAATCTTAATTTAGTCATTTGTCGAACTTCTTGTAATCTGATTTTTTTATTATTATTATACGGGATCACATCATTAGTGAACCGTCTGTTTATATTTACATCGTATTGTATTGTTTATAATTGAATTTTCAAATATATATATATTACCCAATCAAATATTTCGTTAATTTATTTTACAATATAATTCGCAACGGTCAGTAGTCCTTATAGGAGACCTATCAATTCGTAACCTCTATATATTTTTTATCCGTCAGACGATAAACGCTGATGGTATCTTATTGTGGCGGATGACTCTTGGTTACCACCCGATTAAAGTATAACATTCAACGATACTTATAATTCCACCACATATAAATGGCGACCGTGACAGGACATGAGTTGTTTAGGACTCTCTGAGGAATGCTCTTATAAGGAATAGAGTTAATTACTAGTTAAATTATACATTCAAATTGTGTAACGACAAAGAATTTAAAATGTTCAATATACCACCCAGACCAAATTCTCGCAGCTCTAGTATTGGAGAAGATACTAATATAAATACTTCTAGAAATGTTTTAGGGCAGACGACGGAAACTTTCGGACGTCTGGATTGTCGAAGACTTTACGAATTAAATGATGATGGGCGCTTGATCCATATTCCAACAGGACAAGGATCCAGGGAGGGTCAGACATACACTGCGGTGGCTGCAGGTACATCGGCGACTCCCACTACCCTCATAAATTCGGAATTTACTACATCATATCAAAATTTAAACCAAAATATGCCAAATAGTACCCGGATTGCGAGTACTCACAATGCTTTCTATCCTACATCTGGAAATCAACATGTTGTGTTCGTAGATAACCTTGGAATGCGAATGACTTCAGGTATCCAGCCTCCGGAACATAACAACCTAACGGGTAACTACCAGACGAGGAGCACGGGTATGAATCAAAATTTTTCTAATGATTACAAATATCTTAATCCAAACATAAATTTGCACAACCCTAACAATCAAAGCGGTCCTAACTGGGAAAACCAAATAAGCAATAATGTCTTTAGTAATAATCACCTAACGAGAAATAGCCAAATTCAAATTCAACTTCCTAAGTTTTCGGGAAAAAGTTCCGAAAATCCGGTTGAATTCATAGAGAAACTAGAAGCATATTTGCATTGTACGCAAATTCCTCCACATTTACAATTGTACCAAATCGAACAGACCTTTGAAGGGCATGCAGCCTTGTGGTTTGATGAATTCAAAAACATGTTTTTGAATTTTGATACGTTTAAACATATTTTTTTGAACGAATTTTGGAACTTCAACCAACAACAAAAGGTTCGATTAGAACTTTATAATAACCGTTACCAACAAACCAAGGGTCAAACTATGTCACAATATCTGTTAGAAAATCACAAAAAATCTAAACAATTTTACCCACCCATGGGGGAAATAGAATTTATTATGATTATGAAAAAGCATTTCCCTATTCATGTACAACGTGTTTTGTTAACAGTAAATTTACATACATTTCTGGATTTTTATAAAATTCTAAGAGAGCTTGATGAGGTCGAATCTCAACGAAATAGTAACTTTATAAAACCTGTTTCATTCAATGCTGTACAAGAACCTGGAATGACAACTAGCGAGTGTAATACATCTAAATTTAATAAAAATTCGTTCGTAAAATCTCCCATGTCTAATCATACAAACAGTAAATATTCTGCAACTAAACCTTCTCCCCAAGTTCATTTTATTGAAGTGAATGAGGACGAAGAATCTTGTGAAAGTGATCCAAAAAACGGGTTGGATCCCTGTCTCAACGTAATGTTCGGACAGGGGGAAGAATAATTAATAATTATAATTCACTAAAATCATACTCATTAAAAAGAACGGATTTAGGAAGCGATGAAGTGCCATACATCAAAACTAATATTGGTGAATTTGATACCACAGCACTCATTGACACCGGAAGTCAAATTTCAGCTATTTCAAATGAATTTTGGTTATACATTTCGAAAAAATATCAAATACCGTTTATTCCTATCAGGAACTGCCGGGTTGTCAGCGCAGTTGGTCAAAGAAGTTCTGCTATTAAAAAGCAAGCATTTATTAAGTTGACTTGTAACTCAGTCTTTTTCAATGTAAAAGCATTTATTGTAGACGGATTGAAAAGTAATATTATTCTCGGGGCTGATTTCTTGAACGAATATAGTGCTTATATTAACTTTGACAACAGAATTGTGCAATTTTATGTAGACAACCGCTTATACACGGAAGTCAATTTTTGTAATAAAAATAATACGTCCAACAATCTTGACACGGGTGTTCCAAATTCGCTTATAAACGAAGAGGAGCAACACATAAAAACCGATTTCAATAACGAAACCAATATTAAGACTGTAATCAAGTCGGAAAACTCCATAAATTGCCTCACTAGGTCGATGGATGCGTACGAGAGCTCCAATTCCAATCTCGAGGTGTCAGATCCTAGCAAACCTGAGTGTGGGCAATTAGGGTTACGTACCGGTTATGCGAGTATGCAAAACCAACGTCCCGACTATAAATCGTCGACTGTGAAATACAGCTCGAACGATTTGACTATGGTCCCGGTGTTATCTGGGATTATATTGAAAGACTCAGTTGAAACGTTTTCGAACAACAATGAAGTTCATTCAATAACGAATGAAAACGACAACTTGCAGTCATGTACTACACCATATTCTGGGTATGATTGCCCGATGTTTGAGAAAGGGGGTCACCTCGCCGCTGATCGATCTAGTGAGATTTGTCACGCGAACAAAGAAAAGGTGCAAACTTCCACGTGTGCTGCTCTCTCCGCGAAGTATTCTGATGACGGATATTTGTATCAAGAGATTCTGGGGAAAATAGAACCTTTAAATTTAAATAATGATCAAAAGATTTCATTAAGTAACTTAATTTACCAGAATCGTGACATTTTCAGTGAACAACCGGGCTTAGCTAATTGCTATACCCATGATTTGAAATTATCTGATACTTCGGCGTTCAGGGGTGGTCTATATAAAATCCCGTACAACATTAGAGACGCGGTAAATATAGAAATAAAAAATATGCTTAAACAAGGAATCATTACCAGAAAAAATACTGCTTATCTTAATCCGATTCATGTTATTCCCAAAAAAGACGGCGACATTCGTATTGTTTTAGACGCTCGTCAACTCAATAAAAGAATTATACCGGAAACCAACCGCGCCGAGAACCTAGAAACAATTTTACAACGTTTTGAAACGATTAAATACATGTCAGTGTTTGACTTAACAAAAAGCTTCTGGCAAATTGGATTAAATCCAGACCATCAAAAATACACAGGGTTTTTGGTGAATGGCAAATCATATGTCTTTCAAAGAGTGCCCTTTGGCATCTCTACTGCTACTTCTGCACTTGGTTGCTGCCTACATGAAGCACTAGGCGATTTGACACACTCGTTCGCTGTTGTTTATGTTGATGATGTTTTAATAATTTCTAGCGATTATGAACAACATTTGAATCATTTGTCGCAATTATTTGAAAAATTACGTAATGCAAATTTGAAGTTAAATTTTACCAAAAGCGTGCTTTGTTCTGAAAAAGTAAAATTTTTAGGGTACACTCTCACCAATACTGGGATTTTCCCAGATCAGGAAAGAATTATGGCGATACAAAACTTCCCAAGACCCAGAAATCGAAAAAATATCCAACAATTTTTGGGACTTTGTAATTTTGATCGACGTTTTATAAATAGGTTTGCAGATGTCGCGAAACCTTTATATGATATGCTTAAGTTGAAGCAGCTCCCCTTTAAATGGTCTGACGATTTAGATCATGCTTTTAATAATTTAAAAAAGGCCTTTACCAAAATCACGTTATTACACCATCCGCAAATTGGTAATAAATATTTCATTCAAACCGATGCGTCACGTTTGCAATCTCGGGTATTTTATTCCAAGTATCTGTAAATTCGGATATAAATACCTTAGCCTTTTACAGTAAAATCTTAAAACCAGCTCAGTTAAACTATTCATCGGTAGAGAAAGAACTTTTAGCTATCGTCGAAGCTGTAGATAAATGGTACACTTATATCTACGGTGAAGAAGTTACTGTATACACCGATTGTCAAGCACTTTCATTCGTTTTAAATAAAAGCAAATTTTATAACAATCGGATTCTAAAATGGGTATTAAAATTACAGGGGTATAATATTAATATAATTTATTGTCCTGGAAAATCCAACCTGGCAGCCGATTGTTTATCGAGGTATTTCCACCCCGATGACATTAATGTAACGTCTAATGATAATGAATTTCATATGTTTGGAATAAGAAAATTGTGGCATTTAATCGATTTTGATCAACATAATCATTTTTCTTCTCAGGAGATACTTGTCTCACAGCAGTGTATGTCTGAACCTCAATTGGGCAACGTTACGGTAACAGAGTATAATACTTATAATTTTCTAGCAATGCAATTTTCATACAATGGAGCTTACAGCTGTATCGACCCTTTTAACCATGATAATATTAACTATGTTGATTACGAGAATGATAACAATTTCTGTATTTTTGCCATATTTTCTAAGGATGATGTTAAAGAAATTAATAAATTAATGAATCAAATTAGAACCATGCTAAAAACTGATGAAGCACTAAGTTTAATTTATAATAGACAAAAAACCTTGAATAATGACGATTATATTACCGATTCGGAATCTAACTATAAAATAAAAAAACATTACTTATTTAAATATAATGCCAAATTAAAGCGTTGGCGTCTGTGCATTCCAACTCAGCTGGAAATGCGCTATATTCATTTCTGGCACATATTTTTGTGTCATCCTGGGGCATCAAAACTTTACTCAGGTATGAGACCTTTCGTCTCAATACAAAACCTTAAGAAGAAAGCAATCGAATGTGTAAATGTATGTTGGCCGTGTTTAACTGCCAAACACCCCATTGCAACCTTGCAGTGTGGTTTTAATTCTGTGATGTCATTCCATAAAAATAATTTGCTATCTATTGATATTTTGGGTCCGTTGGTTCGTGCGACTGGAGGTTCCACTGTAATCTTAGTAATACTAGATGTATTTACTAAATATATAACTTTGTATGCTTTACGTAAAGCAACTACAAAATCCATTTTGAATAAACTAACACAAACTTATTTTCCAGAGCATGGCACACCCAAAAGAATTCTATGCGACAATGCTTCAATTTTCCGATCCAAAAAGTTCAGTGAACCTCTATCTGAACTCGGAGTGGAAGTCACATATACTTGTCCATACACCCCTAAAGCGAATCCCGTGGAACGCTACAACCAGCAAGTAGGCGCTCTACTACGTCTATATTGCAACTCCAAGCATACGCTCTGGAGCCGGCTACTGCCAAAGGTGGCATTTGGAATGAACGTCAACACCAACACATCTACTCATCATTCACCGTTCGAACTGCAACACAACCGCAAACCTGATCTACACATGACCCAGCCGATCGAGTTCCCTCATTCGGACGAAGATCACCTTCACGACAGCGAATCTGTTCGTCAACGACTTCGCAGAAACGCTACTTCCCGACAACAACAACACTTCAACACGAAGCCATCGGTGACGCTATCACCTGGTGATTTGGTCTTCCTTCGCACTCATCCACTGTCATCAGTTAGCGAAAGACGCTCAAAAAAGCTGGATATCCTATATACCGGTCCCTTCAGAATTAAAACAAAAATCAATGATAATGTTTACTTACTGATAGATCCGGACTCTAACTTAGAACTTGGCTACCATCATGTAAATCAATTTAAACTTTTTAAAGGTCATTTACCCTTGAATTATCAAGTCAATATCAAAAAAATTCGTTAATAATTCTTATCAAGAATTTTTTTTTCTCCTGATCCGGGGATATTGTCGTGGAATCAGAACACGACATATTTATTACCTCTGTAATAAATAAGAACCTCTGGTTCACTTGTCAAGAGCAAGACAATTTAGCTTTAAATGAATAGTGATAATTCAATCATTCCGCGAAAACTTGTAAGCGTCCACTACGCGCGAAACAAGTTAGTATTTTGTCGCCCAGCAAAGCCACAACTTGCTCCGTGAATCAAATGTAGACTCGGAATCACATAAGTTATTGCAGAGGTTCACGTATCCTGAAATTAATCTTCCCATCGAGGATTTGTTAGATAAGTAAACATTTATTATTAATATATAAGTTTTATTAATAAAATTTAAAAATATAAAAATAGTCATTTAGATTAATGCATGTTAATATTTAAGAAAATATATTTCTAAACGCTTATTAGTAAGTAATAGTTATATATAAATTAATTTTTTTCTCTTCATTCGATTAATTGCTCGAATCTTGATTTACCCTTATCAATTGAGTTTGGGTGTGGCTCAAATCCACGTGACCTTGAACAAAAATTTTATAAATCTATAAAAAATGGCGTACTGTTCCTTGATATAACTTGATAAATTGAAATTAAATATTAAAACTTTTATTAATCATTTATGATAAAAACAAGTAGAAATAAATTGAAACTAACAATTAACCCTAATAATTGGATTCACGAATTACGGCAATCAATCAATTATTATCGTACATTTGGTGCGGCGACTTTTAATGTGTTAAGATGTCAGATTACATTTTTATTGGAAATATTATCCATCGGATAATACAACAAAAACCCACTGAATACAAATTACAATAATCCTAACCGTTATTACGACAAGTTGAGTTATTTGTAAGATAAGACCGATCTTATAGCTGAGTAACAATTTTTCTATAAGCTTTATTTGTATTAATTTTCATAATTATTTTGATTTACTTAACTTTTATTTGACGATCTTCTTCTGGACATTGCATCTAAATAATCGTACAATAGACGGTAGTTCCTCGTCGGTTTCCCTACATAATAACAATTTAACGTCTCAATTTCGGTATCATTACTAACTACTAATATAAAAAGAATAAAAATAAATTATAATATACTTACGTACTTCGGGTCCTTGCTAACACCTAACTTCCAATCAATCCTGTAGAGATGATTTGACCTGGGACGCCTATCGACTGCATCTTTCTTCGACTTGTTATTTTATGATCACATTATTATTTAAAATATGCTATCACTTTGTATGATGTGAGGGTTTTTTTCCAGTTACTCCAATCTTAATTTAGTCATTTGTCGAACTTCTTGTAATCTGATTTTTTTATTATTATTATACGGGATCACATCATTAGTGAACCGTCTGTTTATATTTACATCGTATTGTATTGTTTATAATTGAATTTTCAAATATATATATATTACCCAATCAAATATTTCGTTAATTTATTTTACAATATAATTCGCAACGGTCAGTAGTCCTTATAGGAGACCTATCAATTCGTAACCTCTATATATTTTTTATCCGTCAGACGATAAACGCTGATGGTATCTTATTGTGGCGGATGACTCTTGGTTACCACCCGATTAAAGTATAACATTCAACGATACTTATAATTCCACCACAGCACCTATATTTGAAATGCTTATCGGCTTCTATATCTGAAATGCCTATCGGCACCTATTTTTAAAATGCCAATCGGCAACTATATCTGAAATGCCTATCGGCACCTATATCTGAAATGCCTATCGACACCTATATCTGAAATGCCTATCGACACCTATATCTGAAATGCCTATCGACACATATATCTGAAATGCTTATCGACACCTATATCTGAAATGCCTATCGACACCTATATCTGAAATGCCTATCGACACCTATATCTGAAATGCCTATCGACACCTATATCTGAAATGCCTATCGACACCTATATCTGAAATGCCTATCGACACCTATATCTGAAATGCCTATCGACACATATATCTGAAATGCTTATCGACACCTATATCTGAAATGCCTATCGACACCTATATCTGAAATGCCTATCGACACCTATATCTGAAATGCCTATCGACACCTATATCTGGAATGCCTATCGGCACCTATATTTGAAATGCCTATGGGCTTCTATATCTGAAATGCCTGTCGGCACCTATTTTTAAAATGCCAATCGGCAACTATATCTGAAATGCCTATCGGCACCTATATCTGAAATGCCTATCGACACCTATATCTGAAATGCCTATCGGCACCTATATTTGAAATGCCTATCGGCTTCTATATCTGAAATGCCTATCGGCACCTATTTTTAAAATGCCAATCGGCAACTATATCTGAAATGCCTATCGGCACCTATATCTGGAATGCCTATCGACACCTATATCTGAAATGCCTATCGACACCTATATCTGAAATGCCTATCGACACCTATATCTGAAATGCCTATCGACACCTATATCTGAAATGCCTATCGACACATATATCTGAAATGCCTATCGACACCTATATTTGAAATGCCTATCGGCAACAATATCTGGAATGCCTATCGGCACCTATATTTGAAATGCCTATCGGCTTCTATATCTGAAATGCCTATCGGCACCTATTTTTAAAATGCCAATCGGCAACTATATCTGAAATGCCTATCGGCACCTATATCTGAAATGCCTATCGACACCTATATCTGAAATGCCTATCGACACCTATATCTGAAATGCCTATCGACACCTATATCTGAAATGCCTATCGACACCTATATCTGAAATGCCTATCGACACCTATATCTAAAATGCCTATCGACACCTATATCTGAAATGCCTATCGACACCTATTTTTGAAATGCCTATCGGAAACTACATCTGAAATGCCTATCAGCACCTATATTTGAAATGCCTATCGGCAACCATATCTGGAATGCCTATCGGCACCTATATTTGAAATGCCTATCGGCTTCTATATCTGAAATGCCTATCGGCACCTATTTTAAAAATGCCAATCGGCAACTATATCTGAAATGCCTATCGGCACCTATATCTGAAATGCCTATTGACACCTATATCTGAAATGCCTATCGACACCTATATCTGAAATGCCTATCGACACCTATATCTGAAATGCCTATCGACACCTATATCTGAAATGCCTATCGACACCTATTTTTAAAATGCCTATCGGAAACTACATCTGAAATGCCTATCAGCACCTATATTGGAAGTGCCTATCGGCAACCATATCTGGAATGCCTATCGGCACCTATATTTGAAATGCCTATCGGCTTCTATATCTGAAATGCCTATCGGCACCTATTTTTAAAATGCCAATCGGCAACTATATCTGAAATGCCTATCGGCACCTATATCTGAAATGCCTATCGACACCTATATCTGAAATGCCTATCGACACCTATATCTGAAATGCCTATCGACACCTATATCTGAAATGCCTATCGACATCTATATCTGAAATGCCTATCGACACCTATATCTGAAATGCCTATCGACACCTATTTTTGAAATGCCTATCGGAAACTACATCTGAAATGCCTATCAGCACCTATATTTGAAATGCCTATCGGCAACCATATCTGGAATGCCTATCGGCATCTATATTTGAAATGCCTATCGGCTTCTATATCTGAAATGCCTATCGGCACCTATTTTTAAAATGCCAATCGGCAACTATATCTGAAATGTCTATCGGCACCTATATCTGAAATGCCTATCGACACCTATATCTGAAATGCCTATCGACACCTATATCTGAAATGCCTATCGACACCTATATCTGAAATGCCTTTCGACACCTATATCTGAAATGCCTATCGACACCTATATCTGAAATGCCTATCGACACCTATATCTGAAATGCCTATCGACACCTATTTTTGAAATGCCTATCGGAAACTACATCTGAAATGCCTATCAGCACCTATATTTGAAATGCCTATCAGCACTTATATTTGAAACGCCTATCGGCAACCATATCTGGAATGCCTATCGGCACCTATATTTGAAATGCCTATCGTCTTCTCTATCTGAAATGCCTATCGGCACCTATTTTTAAAATGCCAATCGGCAACTATATCTGAAATGCCTATCGGCACCTATATCTGAAATGCCTATCGACACCTATATCTGAAATGCCTATCGACATCTATATCTGAAATGCCTATCGACACCTATATCTGAAATGCCTATCGACACCTATATCTGAAATGCCTATCGACACCTATATCTGAAATGCCTATCGACACCTATATCTGAAATGCCTATCGACACCTATATCTGAAATGCCTATCGACACCTATTTTTGAAATGCCTATCGGAAACTACATCTGAAATGCCTATCAGCACCTATATTTGAAATGCCTATCGGCAACCATATCTGGAATGCCTATCGGCACCTATATTTGAAATGCCTATCGGCTTCTATATCTGAAATGCCTATCGGCACCTATTTTTAAAATGCCAATCGGCAACTATATCTGAAATGCCTATCGGCACCTATATTTGAAATGCCTATCGACACCTATATCTGAAATGCCTATCGACACCTATATCTGAAATGCCTATGGACACCTATATCTGAAATGCCTATCGACACCTATATCTGAAATGCCTATCGACACCTATATCTGAAATGCCTATCGACACCTATATCTGAAATGCCTATCGACACCTATATCTGAAATGCCTATCGACACCTATTTTTGAAATGCCTATCGGAAACTACATCTGAAATGCCTATCAGCACCTATATTTGAAATGCCTATCGGCAACCATATCTGAAATGCCTACCGGCACCTATTTTTAAAATGCCAATCGGCAACTATATCTGAAATGCCTATCGGCACCTATATCTGAAATGCCTATCGACACCTATATCTGAAATGCCTATCGACACCTATATCTGAAATGCCTATCGACACCTATATCTGAAATGCCTATCGACACCTATATTTGAAATGCCTATCGGCAACCATATCTGGAATGCCTATCGGCACCTATATTTGAAATGCCTATCGGCTTCTATATCTGAAATGCATATCGGCACCTATTTTTAAAATGCCAATCGACAACTATATCTGAAATGCCTATCGGCACCTATATCTGAAATGCCTATCGACACCTATATCTGAAATGCCTATCGACACCTATATCTGAAATGCCTATCGACACCTATATCTGAAACCCTATCGACACCTATATCTGAAATGCCTATCGACACCTATATCTGAAATGCCTATCGACACCTATATCTGAAATGCCTATCGACACCTATATCTGAAATGCCTATCGACACCTATATCTGAAATGCCTATCGACACCTATATCTGAAATGCCATTCGACACCTATTTTTGAAATGCCTATCGGAAACTACATCTGAAATGCCTATCAGCACCTTTATTTGAAATGCCTATCGGCAACCATATCTGGAATGCCTATCGGCACCTATATTTGAAATGCCTATCGGCTTCTATATCTGAAATGCCTATCGGCACCTATTTTTAAAATGCCAATCGGCAACTATATCTGAAATGCCTATCGGCACCTATATCTGAAATGCCTATCGACACCTATATCTAAAATGCCTATCGACACCTATATCTGAAATGCCCATCGACACCTATATCTGAAATGCCTATCGACACCTATATCTGAAATGCCTATCGACACCTATATCTGAAATGCCTATCGACACCTATATCTGAAATGCCTATCGACACCTATTTTTGAAATGCCTATCGGAAACTACATCTGAAATGCCTATCAGCACCTATATTTGAAATGCCTATCGGCAACCATATCTGGAATGCCTATCGGCACCTATATTTGAAATGCCTATCGGCTTCTATATCTGAAATGCCTATCGGCACCTATTTTTAAAATGTCAATCGGCAACTATATCTGAAATGCCTATCGGCACCTATATCTGAAATGCCTATCGACACCTATATCTGAAATGCCTATCGACACCTATATCTGAAATGCCTATCGACACCTATATCTGAAATGCCTATCGACACCTATATCTGAAATGCCTATCGACACCTATATCTGAAATGCCTATCGACACCTATATCTGAAATGCCTATTGACACCTATTTTTGAAATGCCTATCGGAAACTACATCTGAAATGCCTATCAGCACCTATATTTGAAATGCCTATCGGCAACCATATCTGGAATGCTTATCGGCACCTATATTTGAAATGCCTATCGGCTTCTATATCTGAAATGCCTATCGGCACCTATTTTTAAAATGCCAATCGGCAACTATAACTGAAATGCCTATCGGCACCTATATCTGAAATGCCTATCGACACCTATATCTGAAATGCCTATCGGCACCTATATTTGAAATGCCTATCGGCTTCTATATCTGAAATGCCTATCGGCACCTATTTTTAAAATGCCAATCGGCAACTATATCTGAAATGCCTATCGGCACCTATATCTGAAATGCCTATCGACACCTATATCTGAAATGCCTATCGACACCTATATCTGAAATGCCTATCGACACCTATATCTGAAATGCCTATCGACACCTATATCTGAAATGCCTATCGACACCTATATCTGAAATGCCTATCGACACCTATATCTGAAATGCCTATCGACACCTATATCTGAAATGCCTATCGACACCTATTTTTGAAATGCCTATCGGAAACTACATCTGAAATGCCTATCAGCACCTATATTTGAAATGCCTATCGGCAACCATATCTGGAATGCCTATCGGCACCTATATTTGAAATGCCTATCGGCTTCTATATCTGAAATGCCTATCGGCACCTATTTTTAAAATGCCAATCGGCAACTATATCTGAAATGCCTATCGGCACCTATATCTGAAATGCCTATCGACACCTATATCTGAAATGCCTATCGACACCATTATCTAAAATGCCTATCGACACCTATTTTTGAAATGCCTATCGGAAACTACATCTGAAATGCCTATCAGCACCTATATTTGAAATGCCTATCGGCAACCATATCTGGAATGCCTATCGGCACCTATATTTGAAATGCCTATCGGCTTCTATATCTGAAATGCCTATCGGCACCTATTTTTAAAATGCCAATCGGCAACTATATCTGAAATGCCTATCGGCACCTATATCTGAAATGCCTATCGACACCTATATCTGAAATGCCTATCGACACCTATATCTGAAATGCCTATAGACACCTATATCTGAAATGCCTATCGACACCTATATCTGAAATGCCTATCGACACCTATATCTGAAATGCCTATCGACACCTATATCTGAAATGCCTATCGACACCTATATCTGAAATGCCTATCGACACCTATTTTTGAAATGCCTATCGGAAACTACATCTGAAATGCCTATCAGCACCTATATTTTAAATGCCTATCGGCAACCATATCTGGAATGCCTATCGGCACCTATATTTGAAATGCCTATCGGCTTCTATATCTAAAATGCCTATCGGCACCTATTTTTAAAATGCCAATCGGCAACTATATCTGAAATGCCTATCGGCACCTATATCTGAAATGCCTATCGACACCTATATCTGAAATGCCTATCGACACCTATATCTGAAATGCCTATCGACACCTATATCTGAAATGCCTATCGACACTTATATCTGAAATGCCTATCGACACCTATATCTGAAATGCCTATCGACACCTATTTTTGAAATGCCTGTAGGAAACTACATCTGAAATGCCTATCAGCACCTATATTTGAAATGTCTATCAGCACTTATATTTGAAATGCCTATCGGCAACCATATCTGGAATGCCTATCGGCACCTATATTTGAAATGCCTATCGTCTTCTCTATCTGAAATGCCTATCGGCACCTATTTTTAAAATGCCAATCGGCAACTATATCTGAAATGCCTATCGGCACCTATATCTGAAATGCCTATCGACACCTATATCTGAAATGCCTATCGACATCTATATCTGAAATGCCTATCGACACCTATATCTGAAATGCCTATCGACACCTATATCTGAAATGCCTATCGACACCTATATCTGAAATGGCTATCGACACCTATATCTGAAATGCCTATCGACACCTATATCTGAAATGCCTATCGACACCTATTTTTGAAATGCCTATGGGAAACTACATCTGAAATGCCTATCAGCACCTATATTTGAAATGCCTATCGGCAACCATATCTGGAATGCCTATCGGCACCTATATTTGAAATGCCTATCGGCTTCTATATCTGAAATGCCTATCGGCACCTATTTTTAAAATGCCAATCGGCAATTATATCTGAAATGCCTATCGGCACCTATATCTGAAATGCCTATCGACACCTATATCTGAAATGCCTATCGACACCTATATCTGAAATGCCTATCGACACCTATATCTGAAATGCCTATCGACACCTATATCTGAAATGCCTATCGACACCTATATCTGAAATGCCTATCGACACCTATATCTGAAATGTCTATCGACACCTATTTTTGAAATGCCTATCGGAAACTACATCTGAAATGCCTATCAGCACCTATATTTGAAATGCCTATCGGCAACCATATCTGAAATGCCTATCGGCACCTATATTTAAAATGCCAATCGGCAACTATATCTGAAATGCCTATCGGCACCTATATCTGAAATGCCTATCGACAACTATATCTGAAATGCCTATCGACACCTATATCTGAAATGCCTATCGACACCTATATCTGAAATGCCTATCGACACCTATATCTGAAATGCCTATCGACACCTATATCTGAAATGCCTATCGACACCTATATCTGAAATGCCTATCGACACCTATATCTGAAATGCCTATCGACACCTATTTTTGAAATGCCTATCGGAAACTACATCTGAAATGCCTATCAGCACCTATATTTGAAATGCCTATCGGCAACCATATCTGGAATGCCTATCGGCACCTATATTTGAAATGCCTATCGGCTTCTATATCTGAAATGCCTATCGGCACCTATTTTTAAAATGCCAATCGGCAACTATATCTGAAATGCCTATCGGCACCTATATCTGAAATGCCTATCGACACCTATATCTGAAATGCCTATCGACACCTATATCTGAAATGCCTATCGACACCTATATCTGAAACCCTATCGACACCTATATCTGAAATGCCTATCGACACCTATATCTGAAATGCCTATCGACACCTATATCTGAAATGCCTATCGACACCTATATCTGAAATGCCTATCGACACCTATATCTGAAATGCCTATCGACACCTATTTTTGAAATGCCTATCGGAAACTACATCTGAAATGCCTATCAGCACCTATATTTGAAATGCCTATCGGCAACCATATCTGGAATGCCTATCGGCACCTATATTTGAAATGCCTATCGGCTTCGATATCTGAAATGCCTATCGGCACCTATTTTTAAAATGCCAATCGGCAACTATATCTGAAATGCCTATCGGCACCTATATCTGAAATGCCTATCGACACCTATATCTGAAATGCCTATCGACACCTATATCTGAAATGCCTATCGACACCTATATCTGAAATGCCTATCGACACCTATATCTGAAATGCCTATCGACACCTATATCTGAAATGCCTATCGACACCTATATCTGAAATGCCTATCGACACCTATATCTGAAATGCCTATCGACACCTATTTTTGAAATGCCTATCGGAAACTACATCTGAAATGCCTATCAGCACCTATATTTGAAATGCCTATCGGCAACCATATCTGGAATGCCTATCGGCACCTATATTTGAAATGCCTATCGGCTTCTATATCTGAAATGCCTATCGGCACCTATTTTTAAAATGCCAATCGGCAACTATATCTGAAATGCCTATCGGCACCTATATCTGAAATGCCTATCGACACCTATTTCTGAAATGCCTATCGACACCTATATCTGAAATGCCTACCGACACCTATATCTGAAATGCCTATCGACACCTATATCTGAAATGCCTATCGACACCTATATCTGAAATGCCTATCGACACCTATATCTGAAATGCCTATCGACACCTATATCTGAAATGCCTATCGACACCTATTTTTGAAATGCCTATCGGAAACTACATCTGAAATGCCTATCAGCACCTATATTTGAAATGCCTATCGGCAACCATATCTGGAATGCCTATCGGCACCTATATTTGAAATGCCTATCGGCTTCTATATCTGAAATGCCTATCGGCACCTATTTTTAAAATGCCAATCGGCAACTATATCTGAAATGCCTATCGGCACCTATATCTGAAATGCCTATCGACACCTATATCTGAAATGCCTATCGACACCTATATCTGAAATGCCTATCGACACCTATATCTGAAATGCCTATCGACACCTATATCTGAAATGCCTATCGACACCTATATCTGAAATGCCTATCGACACCTATATCTGAAATGCCTATCGACACATATTTTTGGAATGCCTATCGGAAACTACATCTGAAATGCCTATCAGCACCTATATTTGAAATGCCTATCGGCAAACATATCTGGAATGCCTATCGGCACCTATATTTGAAATGCCTATCGGCTTCTATATCTGAAATGCCTATCGGCACCTATTTTTAAAATGCCAATCGGCAACTATATCTGAAATGCCTATCGGCACCTATATCTGAAATGCCTATCGACACCTATATCTGAAATGCCTATCGACACCTATATCTGAAATGCCTATCGACACCTATATCTGAAATGCCTATCGACACCTATATCTGAAATGCCTATCGACACCTATATCTGAAATGCCTATCGACACCTATATCTGAAATGCCTATCGACACCTATATCTGAAATGCCAATCGACACCTATTTTTGAAATGTCTATCGGAAACTACATCTGAAATGCCTATCAGCACCTATATTTGAAATGCCTATCAGCACTTATATTTGAAATGCCTATCGGCAACCATATCTGGAATGCCTATCGGCACCTATATTTGAAATGCCTATCGGCTTCTATATCTGAAATGCCTATCGGCACCTATTTTTAAAATGCCAATCGGCAACTATATCTGAAATGCCTATCGGCACCTATATCTGAAATGCCTATCGACACCTATATCTAAAATGCCTATCGACACCTATATCTTAAATGCCTATCGACACCTATATCTGAAATGCCCATTCGACACCTATATCTGAAATGACTATCGACACCTATATCTGAAATGCCTATCGACACCTATATCTGAAATGCCTATCGACACCTATTTTTGAAATGCCTATCGGGAACTACATCTAAAATGCCTATCAGCACCTATATTTGAAATGCCTATCGGCAACCATATCTGGAATGCCTATCGGCACCTATATTTGAAATGCCTATCGGCTTCTATATCTGAAATGCCTATTGGCACCTATTTTTAAAATGCCAATCGGCAACTATATCTGAAATGCCTATCGGCACCTATATCTGAAATGCCTATCGACACCTATATCTGAAATGCCTATCGACACCTATATCTGAAATGCCTATCGACACCTATATCTGAAATGCCTATCGACACCTATATCTGAAATGCCTATCGACACCTATATCTGAAATGCCTATCGACACCTATATCTGAAATGCCTATCGACACTTATATCTGAAATGCCTATCGACACCTATATCTGAAATGCCTATCGATACTTATATCTGGAATGCCTATCGGCACCTATATTTGAAATGCCTATCGGCTTCTATATCTGAAATGCCTATCGGCACCTATTTTTAAAATGCCAATCGGCAACTATATCTGAAATGCCTATCGGCACCTATATCTGAAATGCCTATCGACACCTATATCTGAAATGCCTATCGGCACCTATATTTGAAATGCCTATCGGCTTCTATATCTGAAATGCCTATCGGCACCTATTTTTAAAATGCCAATCGGCAACTATATCTGAAATGCCTATCGGCACCTATATCTGAAATGCCTATCGACACCTATATCTGAAATGCCTATCGACACCTATATCTGAAATGCCTATCGACACCTATATCTGAAATGCCTATCGACACCTATATCTGAAATGCCTATCGACACCTATATCTGAAATGCCTATCGACACCTATATCTGAAATGCCTATCGACACTTATATCTGAAATGCCTATCGACACCTATATTTGAAATGCCCATCGGCAACAATATCTGGAATGCCTATCGGCACCTATATTTGAAATGCCTATCGGCTTCTATATCTGAAATGCCTATCGGCACCTATTTTTAAAATGCCAATCGGCAACTATATCTGAAATGCCTATCGGCACCTATATCTGAAATGCCTATCGACACCTATATCTGAAATGCCTATCGACACCTATATCTGAAATGCCTATCGACACCTATATCTGAAATGCCTATCGACACCTATATCTGAAATGCCTATCGACACCTATATCTGAAATGCCTATCGACACCTATATCTGAAATGCCTATCGACACCTATATCTGAAATGCCTATCGACACCTATTTTTGAAATGCCTATCGGAAACTACATCTGAAATGCCTATCAGCACCTATATTTTAAATGCCTATCGGCAACCATATCTGGAATGCCTATCGGCACCTATATTTGAAATGCCTATCGGCTTCTATATCTGAAATGCCTATCGGCACCTATTTTTAAAATGTCAATCGGCAACTATATCTGAAATGCCTATCGGCACCTATATCTGAAATGCCTATCGACACCTATATCTGAAATGCCTATCGACACCTATATCTGAAATGCCTATCGACACCTATATCTGAAATGCCTATCGACACCTATATCTGAAATGCCTATCGACACCTATTTTTGAAATGCCTATCGGAAACTACATCTGAAATGCCTATCAGCACCTATATTTGAAGTGCCTATCGGCAACCATATCTGGAATGCCTATCGGCACCTATATTTGAAATGCCTATCGGCTTCTATATCTGAAATGCCTATCGGCACCTATTTTTAAAATGCCAATCGGCAACTATATCTGAAATGCCTATCGGCACCTATATCTGAAATGCCTATCGACACCTATATCTGAAATGCCTATCGACACCTATATCTGAAATGCCTATCGACACCTATATCTGAAATGCCTATCGACACCTATATCTGAAATGCCTATCGACACCTATTTCTGAAATGCCTATCGACACCTATATCTGAAATGCCTATCGACACCTATATCTGAAATGCCTATCGACACCTATATCTGAAATGCCTATCGACACCTATTTTTGAAATGCCTATCGGAAACTACATCTGAAATGCCTATCAGCACCTATATTTGAAATGCCTATCGGCAACCATATCTGGAATGCCTATCGGCACCTATATTTGAAATGCCTATCGGCTTCTATATCTGAAATGCCTTTCGGCACCTATTTTTAAAATGCCAATCGGCAACTATATCTGAAATGCCTATCGGCACCTATATCTGAAATGCCTATCGACACCTATATCTGAAATGCCTATCGACACCTATATCTAAAATGCCTATCGACACCTATATCTGAAATGCCTATCGACACCTATATCTGAAATGCCTATCGACACCTATATCTGAAATGCCTATCGACACCTATATCTGAAATGCCTATCGACACCTATATCTGAAATGCCTATCGACACCTATTTTTGAAATGCCTATCGGAAACTACATCTGAAATGCCTATCGGAAACTACATCTGAAATGCCTATCAGCACCTCTATTTGAAATGCCTATCGGCAACCATATCTGGAATGCCTATCGGCACCTATATTTGAAATGCCTATCGGCTTCTATATCTGAAATGCCTATCGGCACCTATTTTTAAAATGCCAATCGGCAACTATATCTGAAATGCCTATCGGCACCTATATCTGAAATGCCTATCGACACCTATATCTGAAATGCCTATCGACACCTATATCTGAAATGCTTATCGACACCTATATCTGAAATGCCTATCGACACCTATATCTGAAATGCCTATCGACACCTATATCTGAAATGCCTATCGACACCTATATCTGAAATGCCTATCGACACCTATATCTGAAATGCCTATCGACACCTATTTTTGAAATGCCTATCGGAAACTACATCTGAAATGCCTATCAGCACCTATATTTGAAATGCCTATCGGCAACCATATCTGGAATGCCTATCGGCACCTATATTTGAAATGCCTATCGGCTTCTATATCTGAAATGCCTATCGGCACCTATTTTTAAAATGCCAATCGGCAACTATATCTGAAATGCCTATCGGCACATATATCTGAAATGCCTATCGACACCTATATCTGAAATGCCTATCGACACCTATATCTGAAATGCCTATCGACACCTATATCTGAAATGCCTATCGACACCTATTTTTGAAATACCTATCGACACCTATATCTGAAATGCCTATCGACACCTATATCTGAAATGCCTATCGACACCTATATCTGAAATGCCTATCGACAACTATTTTTGAAATGCCTATCGGAAACTACATCTGAAATGCCTATCAGCACCTATATTTGAAATGCCTATCGGCAACCATATCTGGAATGCCTATCGGCACCTATATTTGAAATGCCTATCGGCTTCTATATCTGAAATGCCTATCGGCACCTATTTTTAAAATGCCAATCGGCAACTATATCTGAAATGCCTATCGGCACCTATATCTGAAATGCCTATCGACACCTATATCTGAAATGCCTATCGGCACCTATATCTGAAATGCCTATCGACACCTATATCTGAAATGCCTATCGACACCTATATCTGAAATGCCTATCGACACCTATATCTGAAATGCCTATCGACACCTATATCTGAAATGCCTATCGACACCTATATCTGAAATGCCTATCGACACCTATTTTTGAAATGCCTATCGGAAACTACATCTGAAATGCCTATCAGCACCTATATTTGAAATGCCTATCGGCAACCATATCTGGAATGCCTATCGGCACCTATATTTGAAATGCCTATCGGCTTCTATATCTGAAATGCCTATCGGCACCTATTTTTAAAATGCCAATCGGCAACTATATCTGAAATGCCTATCGGCACCTATATCTGAAATGCCTATCGACACCTATATCTGAAATGCCTATAGACACCTATATCTGAAATGCCTATCGACACCTATATCTGAAATGTCTATCGACACCTATATCTGAAATGCCTATCGACACCTATATCTGAAATGCCTATCGACACCTATATCTGAAATGCCTATCGACACCTATTTTTGAAATGCCTATCGGAAACTACATCTGAAATGCCTATCAGCACCTATATTTGAAATGCCTATCAGCACTTATATTTGAAATGCCTATCGGCAACCATATCTGGAATGCCTATCGGCACCTATATTTGAAATGCCTATCGTCTTCTCTATCTGAAATGCCTATCGGCACCTATTTTTAAAATGCCAATCGGCAACTATATCTGAAATGCCTATCGGCACCTATATCTGAAATGCCTATCGACACCTATATCTGAAATGCCTATCGACATCTATATCTGAAATGCCTATCGACACCTATATCTGAAATGCCTATCGACACCTATATCTGAAATGCCTATCGACACCTATATCTGAAATGCCTATCGACACCTATATCTGAAATGCCTATCGACACCTATTTTTGAAATGCCTATCGGAAACTACATCTGAAATGCCTATCAGCACCTATATTTGAAATGCCTATCAGCACTTATATTTGAAATGCCTATCGGCAACCATATCTGGAATGCCTATCGGCACCTATATTTGAAATGCCTATCGGCTTCTATATCTGAAATGCCTATCGGCACCTATTTTTAAAATGCCAATCGGCAACTATATCTGAAATGCCTATCGGCACCTATATCTGAAATGCCTATCGACACCTATATCTGAAATGCCTATCGACACCTATATCTGAAATGCCTATCGACACCTATATCTGAATTGCCTATCGACACCTATATCTGAAATGCCTATCGACACCTATATCTGAAATGCCTATCGACACCTATATCTGAAATGCCTATCGACACCTATATCTGAAATGCCTATCGACACCTATTTTTGAAATGCCTATCGGAAACTACATCTGAAATGCCTATCAGCACCTATATTTGAAATGCCTATCGGCAACCATATCTGGAATGCCTATCGGCACCTATATTTGAAATGCCTATCGGCTTCTATATCTGAAATGCCTATCGGCACCAATTTTTAAAATGCCAATCGGCAACTATATCTGAAATGCCTATCGGCACCTATATCTGAAATGCCTATCGACACCTATATCTGAAATGCCTATCGACACCTATATCTGAAATGCCTAACGACACCTATATCTGAAATGCCTATCGACACCTATATCTGAAATGCCTATCGACACCTATATCTGAAATGCCTATCGACACCTATATCTGAAATGCCTATCGACACCTATATCTGAAATGCCTATCGACACCTATATCTGAAATGCCTATCGACACCTATTTTTGAAATGCCTATCGGAAACTACATATGAAATGCCTATCAGCACCTATATTTGAAATGCCTATCGGCAACCATATCTGGAATGCCTATCGGCACCTATATTTGAAATGCCTATCGGCTTCTATATCTGAAATGCCTATCGGCACCTATTTTTAAAATGCCAATCGGCAACTATATCTGAAATGCCTATCGGCACCTATATCTGAAATGCCTATCGACACCTATATCTGAAATGCCTATCGACACCTATATCTGAAATGCTTATCGACACCTATATCTGAAATGCCTATCGACACCTATATCTGAAATGCCTATCGACACCTATATCTGAAATGCCTATCGACACCTATATCTGAAATGCCTATCGACACCTATATCTGAAATGCCTATCGACACCTATTTTTGAAATGCCTATCGGAAACTACATCTGAAATGCCTATCAGCACCTATATTTGAAATGCCTATCGGCAACCATATCTGGAATGCCTATCGGCACCTATATTTGAAATGCCTATCGGCTTCTATATCTGAAATGCCTATCGGCACCTATTTTTAAAATGCCAATCGGCAACTATATCTGAAATGCCTATCGGCACATATATCTGAAATGCCTATCGACACCTATATCTGAAATGCCTATCGACACCTATATCTGAAATGCCTATCGACACCTATATCTGAAATGCCTATCGACACCTATTTTTGAAATACCTATCGACACCTATATCTGAAATGCCTATCGACACCTATATCTGAAATGCCTATCGACACCTATATCTGAAATGCCTATCGACAACTATTTTTGAAATGCCTATCGGAAACTACATCTGAAATGCCTATCAGCACCTATATTTGAAATGCCTATCGGCAACCATATCTGGAATGCCTATCGGCACCTATATTTGAAATGCCTATCGGCTTCTATATCTGAAATGCCTATCGGCACCTATTTTTAAAATGCCAATCGGCAACTATATCTGAAATGCCTATCGGCACCTATATCTGAAATGCCTATCGACACCTATATCTGAAATGCCTATCGGCACCTATATCTGAAATGCCTATCGACACCTATATCTGAAATGCCTATCGACACCTATATCTGAAATGCCTATCGACACCTATATCTGAAATGCCTATCGACACCTATATCTGAAATGCCTATCGACACCTATATCTGAAATGCCTATCGACACCTATTTTTGAAATGCCTATCGGAAACTACATCTGAAATGCCTATCAGCACCTATATTTGAAATGCCTATCGGCAACCATATCTGGAATGCCTATCGGCACCTATATTTGAAATGCCTATCGGCTTCTATATCTGAAATGCCTATCGGCACCTATTTTTAAAATGCCAATCGGCAACTATATCTGAAATGCCTATCGGCACCTATATCTGAAATGCCTATCGACACCTATATCTGAAATGCCTATAGACACCTATATCTGAAATGCCTATCGACACCTATATCTGAAATGTCTATCGACACCTATATCTGAAATGCCTATCGACACCTATATCTGAAATGCCTATCGACACCTATATCTGAAATGCCTATCGACACCTATTTTTGAAATGCCTATCGGAAACTACATCTGAAATGCCTATCAGCACCTATATTTGAAATGCCTATCAGCACTTATATTTGAAATGCCTATCGGCAACCATATCTGGAATGCCTATCGGCACCTATATTTGAAATGCCTATCGTCTTCTCTATCTGAAATGCCTATCGGCACCTATTTTTAAAATGCCAATCGGCAACTATATCTGAAATGCCTATCGGCACCTATATCTGAAATGCCTATCGACACCTATATCTGAAATGCCTATCGACATCTATATCTGAAATGCCTATCGACACCTATATCTGAAATGCCTATCGACACCTATATCTGAAATGCCTATCGACACCTATATCTGAAATGCCTATCGACACCTATATCTGAAATGCCTATCGACACCTATTTTTGAAATGCCTATCGGAAACTACATCTGAAATGCCTATCAGCACCTATATTTGAAATGCCTATCAGCACTTATATTTGAAATGCCTATCGGCAACCATATCTGGAATGCCTATCGGCACCTATATTTGAAATGCCTATCGGCTTCTATATCTGAAATGCCTATCGGCACCTATTTTTAAAATGCCAATCGGCAACTATATCTGAAATGCCTATCGGCACCTATATCTGAAATGCCTATCGACACCTATATCTGAAATGCCTATCGACACCTATATCTGAAATGCCTATCGACACCTATATCTGAATTGCCTATCGACACCTATATCTGAAATGCCTATCGACACCTATATCTGAAATGCCTATCGACACCTATATCTGAAATGCCTATCGACACCTATATCTGAAATGCCTATCGACACCTATTTTTGAAATGCCTATCGGAAACTACATCTGAAATGCCTATCAGCACCTATATTTGAAATGCCTATCGGCAACCATATCTGGAATGCCTATCGGCACCTATATTTGAAATGCCTATCGGCTTCTATATCTGAAATGCCTATCGGCACCAATTTTTAAAATGCCAATCGGCAACTATATCTGAAATGCCTATCGGCACCTATATCTGAAATGCCTATCGACACCTATATCTGAAATGCCTATCGACACCTATATCTGAAATGCCTAACGACACCTATATCTGAAATGCCTATCGACACCTATATCTGAAATGCCTATCGACACCTATATCTGAAATGCCTATCGACACCTATATCTGAAATGCCTATCGACACCTATATCTGAAATGCCTATCGACACCTATATCTGAAATGCCTATCGACACCTATTTTTGAAATGCCTATCGGAAACTACATATGAAATGCCTATCAGCACCTATATTTGAAATGCCTATCGGCAACCATATCTGGAATGCCTATCGGCACCTATATTTAAAATGCCTATCGGCTTTTATATCTGAAATGCCTATCGGCACCTATTTTTAAAATGCCAATCGGCAACTATATCTGAAATGCCTATCGGCACCTATATCTGAAATGCCTATCGACACCTATATCTGAAATGCCTATCGACACCTATATCTGAAATGCCTATCGACACCTATATCTGAAATGCCTATCGACACCTATATCTGAAATGCCTATCGACACCTATATCTGAAATGCCTATCGACACCTATATCTGAAATGCCTATCGACACCTATATCTGAAATGCCTATCGACACCTATTTTTGAAATGCCTATCGGAAACTACATCTGAAATGCCTATCAGCACCTATATTTGAAATGCTTATCGGCAACCATATCTGGAATGCCTATCGGCACCTATATTTGAAATGCCTATCGGCTTCTATATCTGAAATGCCTATCGGCACCTATTTTTAAAATGCCAATCGGCAACTATATCTGAAATGCCTATCGGCACCTATATCTGAAATAACTATCGACACCTATATCTGAAATGCCTGTCGACTCCTATATCTGAAATGCCTATCGACACCTATATCTGAAATGCCTATCGACACCTATATCTGAAATGCCTATCGACACCTATATCTGAAATGCCTATCGACACCTATATCTGAAATGCCTATCGACACCTATATCTGAAATGCCTATCGACACCTATTTTTGAAATGCCTATCGGAAACTACATCTGAAATGCCTATCAGCACCTATATTTGAAATGCCTATCGGCAACCATATCTGGAATGCCTATCGGCACCTATATTTGAAATGCCTATCGGCTTCTATATCTGAAATGCCTATCGGCACCTATTTTTAAAATGCCAGTCGGCAACTATATCTGAAATGCCTATCGGCACCTATATCTGAAATGCCTATCGACACCTATATCTGAAATGCCTATCGACACCTATATCTGAAATGCCTATCGACACCTATATCTGAAATGCCTATCGACACCTATATCTGAAATGCCTATCGACACCTATATCTGAAATGCCTATCGACACCTATATCTGAAATGCCTATCGACACCTATTTTTGAAATGCCTATCGGAAACTACATCTGAATTGCCTTTCAGCACCTATATTTGAAATGCCTATCAGCACTTATATTTGAAATGCCTATCGGCAACCATATCTGGAATGCCTATCGGCACCTATATTTGAAATGCCTATCGTCTTCTCTATCTGAAATGCCTATCGGCACCTATTTTTAAAATGCCAATCGGCAACTATATCTGAAATGCCTATCGGCACCTATATCTGAAATGCCTATCGACACCTATATCTGAAATGCCTATCGACATCTATATCTGAAATGCCTATCGACACCTATATCTGAAATGCCTATCGACACCTATATCTGAAATGCCTATCGACACCTATATCTGAAATGCCTATCGACACCTATATCTGAAATGCCTATCGACACCTATATCTGAAATGCCTATCGACACCTATTTTTGAAATGCCTATCGGAAACTACATCTGAAATGCCTATCAGCACCTATATTTGAAATGCCTATCGGCAACCATATCTGGAATGCCTATCGGCACCTATATTTGAAATGCCTATCGGCTTCTATATCTGAAATGCCTATCGGCACCTATTTTTAAAATGCCAATCGGCAACTATATCTGAAATGCCTATCGGCACCTATATCTGAAATGCCTATCGACACCTATATCTGAAATGCCTATCGACACCTATATCTGAAATGCCTATCGACACCTATATCTGAAATGCCTATCGACACCAATATCTGAAATGCCTATCGACACCTATATCTGAAATGCCTATCGACACCTATATCTGAAATGCCTATCGACACCTATATCTGAAATGCCTATCGACACCTATATCTGAAATGCCTATCGACACCTATTTTTGAAATGCCTATCGGAAACTACATCTGAAATGCCTATCAGCACCTATATTTGAAATGCCTATCGGCAACCATATCTGAAATGCCTATCGGCACCTATTTTTAAAATGCCAATCGGCAACTATATCTGAAATGCCTATCGGCACCTATATCTGAAATGCCTATCGACACCTATATCTGAAATGCCTATCGACACCTATATCTGAAATGCCTATCGACACCTATATCTGAAATGCCTATCGACACCTATATCTGAAATGCCTATCGACACCTATATCTGAAATGCCTATCGACACCTATATCTGAAATGCCTATCGACACCTATATCTGAAATGCCTCTCGACACCTATTTTTGAAATGCCTATCGGAAACTACATCTGAAATGCCTATTAGCACCTATATTTGAAATGCCTACCGGCAACCATATCTGGAATGCCTATCGGCACCTATATTTGAAATGCCTATCGGCTTCTATATCTGAAATGCCTATCGGCACCTATTTTTAAAATGCCAATCGGCAACTATATCTGAAATGCCTATCGGCACCTATATCTGAAATGCCTATCGACACCTATATCTGAAATGCCTATCGACACCTATATCTGAAATGCCTATCGACACCTATATCTGAAATGCCTATCGACACCTATATCTGAAATGCCTATCGACACCTATATCTGAAATGCCTATCGACACCTATATCTAAAATGCCTATCGACACCTATATCTGAAATGCCTATCGACACCTATATCTGAAATGCCTATCGACACCTATTTTTGAAATGCCTATCGGAAACTACATCTGAAATGCCTATCAGCACCTATATTTGAAATGCCTATCGGCAACCATATCTGGAATGCCTATCGGCACCTATATTTGAAATGCCTATCGGCTTCGATATCTGAAATGCCTATCGGCACCTATTTTTAAAATGCCAATCGGCAACTATATCTGAAATGCCTATCGGCACCTATATCTGAAATGCCTATCGACACCTATATCTGAAATGCCTATCGACACCTATATCTGAAATGCCTATCGACACCTATATCTGAAATGCCTATCGACACCTATATCTGAAATGCCTATCGACACCTATATCTGAAATGCCTATCGACACCTATATCTGAAATGCCTATCGACACCTATATCTGAAATGCCTATCGACACCTATTTTTGAAATGCCTATCGGAAACTACATCTGAAATGCCTATCAGCACCTATATTTGAAATGCCTATCGGCAACCATATCTGGAATGCCTATCGGCACCTATATTTGAAATGCCTATCGGCTTCTATATCTGAAATGCCTATCGGCACCTATTTTTAAAATGCCAATCGGCAACTATATCTGAAATGCCTATCGGCACCTATATCTGAAATGCCTATCGACACCTACATCTGAAATGCCTATCGACACCTATATCTGAAATGCCTATCGACACCTATATCTGAAATGCCTATCGACACCTATATCTGAAATGCCTATCGACACCTATATCTGAAATGCCTATCGACACCTATATCTGAAATGTCTATCGACACCTATATCTGAAATGCCTATCGACACCTATTTTTGAAATGCCTATCGGAAACTACATCTGAAATGCCTATCAGCACCTATATTTGAAATGCCTATCGGCAACCATATCTGGAATGCCTATCGGCACCTATATTTGAAATGCCTATCGGCTTCTATATCTGAAATGCCTATCGGCACCTATATCTGAAATGCCTATTGACACCTATATCTGAAATGCCTATCGACACCTATATCTGAAATGCCTATCGACACCTATATCTGAAATGCCTATCGACACCTATATCTGAAATGCCTATCGACACCTATATCTGAAATGCCTATCGACACCTATTTTTGAAATGCCTATCGGAAACTACATCTGAAATGCCTATCAGCACCTATATTTGAAATGCCTATCGGCAACTATATCTGGAATGCCTATCGGCACCTATATTTGAAATGCCTATCGGCTTCGATATCTGAAATGCCTATCGGCACCTATTTTTAAAATGCCAATCGGCAACTATATCTGAAATGCCTATCGGCACCTATATCTGAAATGCATATCGACACCTATATCTGAAATGCCTATCGACACCTATATCTGAAATGCCTATCGACACCTATATCTGAAATGCCTATCGACACCTATATCAGAAATGCCTATCGACACCTATATCTGAAATGCCTATCGACACCTATATCTGAAATGCCTATCGACACCTATATCTGAAATGCCTATCGACACCTATTTTTGAAATGCCTATCGGAAACTACATCTGAAATGCCTATCAGCACCTATATTTGAAATGCCTATCGGCAACCATATCTGGAATGCCTATCAGCACCTATATTTAAAATGCCTATCGGCTTCTATATCTGAAATGACTATCGGCACCTATTTTTAAAATGCCAATCGGCAACTATATCTGAAATGCCTATCGGCACCTATATCTGAAATGCCTATCGACACCTATATCTGAAATGCCTATCGACACCTATATCTGAAATGCCTATCGACACCTATATCTGAAATGCCTATCGACACCTATATCTGAAATGCCTATCGACACCTATATCTGAAATGCCTATCGACACCTATATCTGAAATGTCTATCGACACCTATATCTGAAATGCCTATCGACACCTATTTTTGAAATGCCTATCGGAAACTACATCTGAAATGCCTATCAGCACCTATATTTGAAATGCCTATCGGCAACCATATCTGGAATGCCTATCGGCACCTATATTTGAAATGCCTATCGGCTTCTATATCTGAAATGCCTATCGGCACCTATATCTGAAATGCCTATCGACACCTATATCTGAAATGCCTATCGACACCTATATCTGAAATGCCTATCGACACCTATTTTTGAAATGCCTATCGGAAACTACATCTGAAATGCCTATCAGCACCTATATTTGAAATACCTATCAGCACTTATATTTGAAATGCCTATCGGCAACCATATCTGGAATGCCTATCGGCACCTATATTTGAAATGCCTATCGGCTTCTATATCTGAAATGCCTATCGGCACCTATTTTTAAAATGCCAATCGGCAACTATATCTGAAATGCCTATCGGAAACTACATCTGAAATGCCTATCAGCACCTATATTTGAAATGCCTATCGGCAACCATATCTGGAATGCCCATCGGCACCTATATTTGAAATGCCTATCGGCTTCTATATCTGAAATGCCTATCGGCACCTATTTTTAAAATGCCAATCGGCAACTATATCTGAAATGCCTATCGGCACCTATATCTGAAATGCCTATCGACACCTATATCTGAAATGCCTATCGACACCTATATCTGAAATGCCTATCGACACCTATATCTGAAATGCCTATCGACACTTATATCTGAAATGCCTATCGACACCTATATCTGAAATGCCTATCGACACCTATATCTGAAATGTCTATCGACACCTATATCTGAAATGCCTATCGACACCTATTTTTGAAATGCCTATCGGAAACTACATCTGAAATGCCTATCAGCACCTATATTTGAAATGCCTATCGGCAACCATATCTGGAATGCCTATCGGCACCTATATTTGAAATGCCTATCGGCTTCTATATCTGAAATGCCTATCGGCACCTATATCTGAAATGCCTATCGACACCTATATCTGAAATGCCTATCGACACCTATATCTGAAATGCCTATCGACACCTATATCTGAAATGCCTATCGACACCTATATCTGAAATGCCTATCGACACCTATATCTGAAATGCCTATCGACACCTATTTTTGAAATGCCTATCGGAAACTACATCTGAAATGCCTATCAGCACCTATATTTGAAATGCCTATCGGCAACCATATCTGGAATGCCTATCGGCACCTATATTTGAAATGCCTATCGGCTTCTATATCTGAAATGCCTATCGGCACCTATTTTTAAAATGCCAATCGGCAACTATATCTGAAATGCCTATCGGCACCTATATCTGAAATGCCTATCGACACCTATATCTGAAATGCCTATCGACACCTATATCTGAAATGCCTATCGACACCTATATCTGAAATGCCTATCGACACCTATATCTGAAATGCCTATCGACACCTATTTTTGAAATGCCTATCGGAAACTACATCTGAAATGCCTATCAGCACCTATATTTGAAATGCCTATCGGCAACCATATCTGGAATGCCTATCGGCACCTATATTTAAAATGCCTATCGGCTTTTATATCTGAAATGCCTATCGGCACCTATTTTTAAAATGCCAATCGGCAACTATATCTGAAATGCCTATCGGCACCTATATCTGAAATGCCTATCGACACCTATATCTGAAATGCCTATCGACACCTATATCTGAAATGCCTATCGTCACCTATATCTGAAATGCCTATCGACACCTATATCTGAAATGCCTATCGACACCTATATCTGAAATGCCTATCGACACCTATATCTGAAATGCCTATCGACACCTATTTTTGAAATGCCTATCGGAAACTACATCTGAAATGCCTATCAGCACCTATATTTGAAATGCCTATCGGCAACCATATCTGGAATGCCTATCGGCACCTATATTTGAAATTCCTATCGGCTTCTATATCTGAAATGCCTATCGGCACCTATTTTTAAAATGCCAATCGGCAACTATATCTGAAATGCCTATCGGCACCTATATGTGAAATGCCTATCGACACCTATATCTGAAATGCCTATCGACACCTATATCTGAAATGCCTATCGACACCTATATCTGAAATGCCTATCGACACCTATATCTGAAATGCCTATCGACACCTATATCTGAAATGCCTATCGACACCTATATCTGAAATGCCTATCGACACCTATATCTGAAATGCCTATCAACACCTATATCTGAAATGCCTATCGACACCTATTTTTGAAATGCCTATCGGAAACTACATCTGAAATGCCTATCAGCACCTATATTTGAAATGCCTATCGGCAACCATATCTGGAATGCCTATCGGCACCTATATTTGAAATGCCTATCGGCTTCTATATCTGAAATGCCTATCGGCACCTATTTTTAAAATGCCAATCGGCAACTATATCTGAAATGCCTATCGGCACCTATATCTGAAATGCCTATCGACACCTATATCTGAAATGCCTATCGACACCTATATCTGAAATGTCTATGGACACCTATATCTGAAATGCCTATCGACACCTATATCTGAAATGCCTATCGACACCTA
>JAVRKA010000196.1:0-200000 GCA_034508555.1 Venustoraphidia nigricollis | reverse complement strand
TCAGCAAATTCGTAATAATCTTACATGGTGGTAAGTCGAATATCACATTTCGTACCTAACAATGTGGGTTTTTTATTCAAGCGTCTAAAACATTTAGCATTTATAAAATACACGATAATATAAAACAAAAGATTATCTTTTTTTGTATTCTAACACTTTGCATTAATTATGAGTTTTAATTTTAAACAATATAAATACATTTAATTATTGAATTTTTCACTCTAGTAATTGCTATGAATTAAGATTTATCAACAAAATTATACAATACGGTCTTCAATGATACGTGCATATACTCGTAAAGCTTTGAATAGAGACAAATTAATATGCAAAGAATGGTATGGAACGCCTGACATTGATCGGTACGTGATTTGACCTCTTTATATGTACGTGACCGGATGACGCGCTCCGTTATAATATATAGTAAAAAAACATTACATTATTGTATTGTAAATCTTACTCAACACTGCACTTTTCATCCCACACATACACATTAAATAGTTTCTGAAAATATAAAAGATCCCCAAGGTAGTTTTTTTAATAAAAAGACGTGTAAAATACGTTTTAAATATATTTATTGTAAAAAAAGATACATTGTTAATAATAATGATATTGCTTAAATCTAATTTACTCCATCAATGCGATTAACTATTAACTTCAGCTTGAAGAGAGACGCTTTTTATAGCATAATTTTTTTGAAGTTGAAGAGAGAATTGTAGAAAGTATTTTAGTTTCGCATAAACAAAAAAGATGCAATTTGATGGTAAACAACTTTACGTCATATCAAATCAAGGTTTGTTTGTGAGACTGTTTTGGGGTTAAGGCGCACCGTCAGAAAAATTTTTAATTTTTGTATACTTATAAAGGGAGACATGATAATAAAATTAACCTGAAAATTTGAAGTCGATCGAGCGAATATAATCCGAGATAAATTCAATTAAAAAATGGATAATTAACATTGATTGTATATGATCTCAGCACACTTCTTTAAACCAGTTTCTTATTTATAAAAAAAAAAACAACTAACTGTCAGAAACTTTTCATAAACTGACAGTCTTTCAATACATTGTTATGAGTTTAAAAAATAAGAAACGTTCTTTGACCGTCTAATTATCTATTGATAACTGTTTAAAGTTCAACAATTTATAGAAAAGTATACACGCATAATATGAATTCTGTATGGGTTACGTTACCACGGGTACAGTCTTGCGTGCAAACGGATTAGTTACAAGCTAGTATACTTTTGTGGCGCGTATAATCTATAACTTTTTGACAATATTTTAACACGACAACTACCTTAATTCTTTAGTATAGCATAATATATTACAATTTGCTTGTTACGTGAATAAATAAAAGTCAAATGAAAAATGAAAGTTGTCTGAATATAAACACGTAATAAGCGACCATGTACCCGAATATTTTTAGCAAAACAAAATTCACTTGTTAAGTAAACAATTAAAATGTATGTCAATGAAAAATAAGTTCAAATATAAACGCATAGTGGAAGTTCTAAAGATTCATTGTATTACAAATTTTTCGGGTGTTACGATGTATATAGAAAATAATTAAGTTTAACAGGATTGTTATTTCTGTAATAGGTAAAAAAAAGTTTTTTTAATTACAATACATTATCGCGTTTTGTGTATTTTAATAGCGACAGTGTTATTTCTGTAATAGGTAAAAAAAGTTTTTTTAATTACAATACATTATCGCGTTTTGTGTATTTTAATAGCGACAGTTTTTTCTTTCTTTGGTTAGCGTGTATTCGTGAAAATTAATAATAATGTTTACTCATCAAATTCACAAAAAAAAGCTTAGTAATGAGCTACTATAGACGGAGGTAATGATCAGGTTATCTTGTCTGCTACATTTCCAAGGATTATTGATTTTTTTGCAAATATAACTTGTTCTTAAAAATGGCCTTTAAAGGAAATTATACTAATTTTTTCCGTTCACTTTTTGATGATAATTGTAAAAGTGTAAAAGATGCGTGTAGTCAAACTGCATCTTATGGTGAAAACCACGTTAAAATCGGTCGAAGCGTTTTTGAAATAATTTCAAAATTATATATCCTATGTTAAGTGTTAAGTGTTAAGGGATTGAAAAAAAATTTTTTATGTTTAATTGGAAAATATTAGGTGAAATATATGAACAGTAAAAAATTTTTGCTATGAGAGGACATATCACATAGAACAAAGAAATTTACACACATTAATTTTTGTATATCCGTAAAACGCCTCATTTACAGGGTAAACTACCCCTAATAAATAAAGTTCACACATACGTAGGGTGTACTGAGAGACGCCCTCTCTGAATCCCTTAAAATTTTTTCTAAATTACCAAATAAGTTGTAGGTTTTTTTTAAAAATATGATAGTCAACTAAAATAATAAAATTCCCATCCTTAAACTTCAAGGTGTGTAGAATTCGTGGTCATGTCTTTAATACTGTAGTATTATTAAATGTCTAGGTCATATATTCTGTAGGTCAATGTTTTTATATAATATATTTGTGTATATAAACGTTTATTAAATATAAAAGTGACTTAAAATTGTTGTTTTTCATTAAATATCATTTAAAATTAGATAATGAGATGTTGTAATAATTAGTTATTATAGACGCTCAACAGTTTAAAAACTGGTGTATGTTTTAAAAAATGTACGCAAATGCTGTGTTATTTTTGTCTAAGGTAAGATTTTTTTTTAAATCATAATAACACTCTATTAGATAATATTGTTTTTGTGATAGACTGTATTTATTTTTTAATTAAAAGATAATTGATTAATTAAGTAATATTTATGTCTTATTGAGTGATTTCATGATATATAAAATTGTAACCGCACATCTTTCTGTGCGAGAACTAAATTTTCGTTTTTCACCAATTCTTCAAGAGACCATATGTGTTTAATATTTGACGGTGAAGAATAGTGCCCGGAAAATTTTTGAAAATTTGGAAAAATAATTTTGGGAAAAATTTTTTTTAACGAATATTTACTTTTTAAGGACACTTTAGAAAAGGATGTTTTCAAGGATGTGGTGGGAGTAACGGGTCGATATGGTGGTGGGACGGGTCTTTTTACACAAATGCCTATAACTTTTTTATTTTTCAAAATTTGAGATTTTTGTAAGAAATCTTTTTTGTTTACGATGAGACGTCTGTCGCTTCTAGCTGTTTAAATTTATAAATTAAAAATTAAAAAAAAAAAAAAAACGGTACTTTAAACCGATTCCACCATTGCTACTATTTTTTTCTTTTATAGTAAAAAAACTATTATTATCATAATATAAGTGGGTAGATGTGACAATAATGTCACTGCATATGGTGATTTACACAGAAAACGCATTCTATCTATAGTCTATCAATAGTGTGTGTGTGTGAGTCTAGTCATCATCGTCAGAATTGAAAATTATAGAGTTTTTTTCCTTTTTACTTGTATGTTTCAAGTTGCATGAGCTTATAAAGTAGTGTTTTAATTTCTTCAATAACCCCACAATTGACTCCAAACACCGATAAATTAAACTTGTTTGCTTTAACTAGTGTGTTGGAGAACTCGTTAAATTCAACATAATAATTTTTATAGAAAAAATATAGCAGCCCGTTTGTGTATCTAAATGCCTTATTTACATCGGTAGGTAAGTTGGTAAATCGCTCTGAAATCTGTCCATGTTTTTTCACCGACAATGAACACACGTCTAGCTCGACGTATAACTCATTATCGTAAAATATAAACGTCTGTCCGGAGTAAGTAGTGAAAATAGAATTAATTTTCTTACTTTTCCCAATGCCCAAATATTCAAGGGAGACACCGTTATAAACAGCATTCACCTTAAAGTCCGGAACGGTCATTACATAAAACAAATCGTTGACCACGATAATTACTTCGCCGTTGGATCTTTGAGAAATGTGTGATATTTCTTCAAAATCTTGCGGTAAAAATTTTAAATAGTCAGTTATCAGTTTAGATTCTCGTTTGAGGAGTCCACTTTTCAAATCAATATACCAAACATTTCTTTTATGAAATATATACAAGCGACTGTTAACAATCAGAAACGTATTGATCGCATCGCGTACATTACACAAATCGGAATTTAATGATGGATTTGCGGGCGGTAAAGGCGGTTTCACCGATGGTGAGTGTTCTGATTTAGTTGTTGTCGACTGTGTAGGTGGAGGTGGACTGCTTGCAATAGGTGGATAAATAGGAGTTGTAGGTTTTTTTGTTTTATGTCCGTACAGTCTCTGAACACCGAAACTATCATCGTCAGCTAAAACAATTGTATTTTGATAAACAGCGTACATTATTGATTCGTTATGTCTAGAATGCTCCAAGCCTAAAGTGTGACCTATTTCGTGTAATAAAACAGAGTACAAACTTGTCTGATTGCCTGGTGCCTTATCGAGTCCATAATACCAATTCTCAGATGTGTCTAAATGCACTTCCCTACATTTGTTGTCGTATGTAGGTAAGAAAGCGTGCGCTAATGAGCCCCCTCGACCATCAAAATAAGATGTACATTCACCGCACATACAACTTGCATCATTACTGTGTTTTAGAGGTCTGTCTGCAAATGAAATTACAATATTTGCATTTTTAAATGCATATGTAAATTTCAAATTAGATATGTTGGCCCAGGCTTCAAAAGCTTTTTCCGCAAGTTGCTTAACTTCGCTTGTACCGCCAACAAAATACCACGATAGATTGGTTTTATTCCATTTTGATGTGTGAATACTATAGTGAAAAGGGTTATCTTTTACACCACACCTGGATTTATTCATTAATTTTAAAGTTTCTTCGTTTGCCACACCGTCTCTATGTATATTATAAAAATCCTGAAAATCTATTAATGCTTTTTGTTCAATGTCCACAAGTGTGTTATTTGCGTCTAAACTGCTATTGTCTACAAAACCGTACTTATTTAGATAGTCAAACACGTATTCATTCTTATCTGCATAGACATTCGAATACAACACCAATACTAATAATAATAAAATATTCATTGTGCTTTTAAGGATTAAGAGTAGAGTGTGCCACACTCACTAAATTTATTTTGTTTGAAAAAAAGAGAAAAGTGTTTTTTTTTCTATTTATCCCAACTTCTTTGCAAAAGCAAACTTTTCCACAAAATTGATTAAAAAATAAATATAATTTCCTCTCTCTCTCTCTCTCTGCTCACGTTAAATGCTGCTGCTAAGCAATTATTCACCGTTTTCACTTTAGTGAAAAGAACACTACACTGACAATACTGAGTACTCGTGCCTTATATTTATACTCTTTTCACCACCCCTTTTAGTCTAGTCACCATTGCGTGCAGCCTACATAGCTCAGTTGGAAGATCGTTGAACTTTTAATGTAAAGAACGTCTGCAGGGTTCGAGTCCCTTCAATTTAATCAATCTGAAAATTCAAAGAAAAAACAAGAGAGAGTTTTTTTTTTCAAATTAAAAATAGCATTTATTATATATATTAATGAATACAATATTTTAATAAACTTAGAATTAATATAAAACAATAGAATACAATAGAAAATATTACTTTTTAATTTTATAATGTCCCCAGGGCAGAGTATCGTGCGTTCCCGAAATTAGAAAACGCTTATCATCGTGCGCGCTCAAACCGATCTTATTGATTTGTTGAGTATAAACCTCATGTTTGATCGATTTGAACACGCACATTTTACACATTAGACTATTTTTACTATGTAAACACCGTAAATAATCACGAAACTTGAACGCGGTGACGACATCCTTTTTAACTCCTTTGCTTTTCTTAAAGCAACTTCCCTGTGCATTTTCATCATAGTCGCACGTCGAATGATTACAACATTCAGCATGGGTGGTGGTGGTTGCGACGTCGGTACCGTTAGCACAAGTCTTGTCTGTCAAATATGCGTACAATTTCGATCGCAATCCGACAAATTTCTTAATGTTATCTGTAACTTCAAATTTAAATTTTCCCAAGACTTTTTTATTCACCAACGGTAGAGCGTAAGGATTGTCCACTGGAAAATTAGAGGTGTCGAACCGCTCGCGCAAGTCATCCTTGATGTCACCGTAAAAATCCTCTGTAAAAACTTCAAACAAGAACGAATCTGTGTCCGTGTAGCACAGGCGGACACTATCACCATATTTCGGTTTCATGTAAGCATACAAAAAATCATACATTATTGTTTTTGAAATGTCAAGTACGGCTAGACCTATATAATTTGGTTTATCATACTTGACACAAAGACGTCTCAGTTGTATAGCGACAAAATTCTCATTAAATACACTGATTGAATGAAAATTCGGTCGACTGATTAGCGTTTCTGCATCCAAGTTTTTACCGCTACTTTTCCACTGGCTAATTAGTTTAATATTGATGCGCTTCTCGACGCTTTCAACGCTCTTACCAAAAATGGCATTGTTGAAGAGTTTGTACATGTCCTTTTCAAAATCAGAGGTGGCCAGCTTGCGGAGATCGGTGTTGGTGTCGATATAGGGTTTCAAAAAGTTGCGTTGTTTAAATGTCAACACGCGGTGTATTTTTGTAACGCGTAAGCCGTGTCGTACGCACTGTTGCAAGTTTCTATAGTGTAAAATGTATTTGTGTTTATCAGTCACCGTAGCTAAAAGTTTAGTTTGTTTAGATTTTGAACCGGGTGGCACTTCCTGCTGAGCGCAAAACGGCAAGTCTTTGTGTAGGTCGTGTAAACTTTCAGGGTATTGTAAGTCCACTTCTAAAAAACAACCTTCGTCTGCGTCTAATGCTATGCTTTCAAAGTCGAAATGTTCAGTTTCGCTTTCGGGCAGCCATTGAAAGCCGCCATAGGGTATAGCTTGAGACAAGCTCCACCCATACTGATTATTACAATCCAAGTATACAATGTAAGACGAAGGTTTTTTTTTATCATATGTTTGCATATATTTGTGATTAGCTTCACAATAGCGGATAGAGCACTGACTGATCCCCCCTCTAAGTCCGTGTTTAATAAAATGGAGCATGTCGATATTTGTTATCAATTCGAGATTTATGCGAGTAAATTTTAACATACAGTCCCAGCTTAACCCCGGCAATGTAAAGTAATGTGCTGGATCAAGCCCGTAATGGGATTTTGTAGCGTATCTAAATTTTTCAAAGGCGTCCACCAAAATCATCACGTCCGTCTTTAGATAAATGTCACTATAGTGTCCAAGTGTGGTGCAGTTAAATGTTTGCCAAACGTTGAGAGCGTGTTGATAATTTTCACTAACCTGATCGCGGTTGATGTTGTTTGCAAACTCTTTACTGTTTGGCAAGTTAGTCTCGTCGAGTTTTGCCAGTGAATCTACATAGCTGTAGGGAAAGTGCCCTTTGCGTCTCAACAATTTGAAATGTTCATCGCAAGTAAAGAGTTTACGCATTTCCAAACACTCGTCGTCGGCTAGAGTCTTTGCAATTTTGTCAATACTACACGAGAGAAATCTAAAAGAATCTAGAAATCTCAACTCTACGGTTCTTTTTTTTTTAGTGTCTTCATCACAATCGTCAACGTTTTTGTCATCGCCGTCGCCGCAGTCGTTGTCGTCGTCGTCGTCCTCGTTCTCGTCATCAATAGGAATTTTGACTGACAATGAAATGTACTTTTCCTTGGTCAATGGAATTGCGGAGATTCGCTTGTATTTCTCAGCCAACTTGACAATAAACAAATGAACGTCATAGTCTAGATTATGGAAAAATATCGGTACAAACTTGGGAACCTTATAATTTATATTACACGCGTTATGAGTCAATCCGTTGGGCTCGCCCGTCAGGTGATTGTGATCTAAAACAACATTTTTCTTCCCACAAACGTCATTTTCGGTGAATTTATCACCGCATATGTTGCAGACTGTGGCCGAATAGATTTGTTGACGCTCGTCGGCTTCCAGACGACGCATTGGCACCACCGTCTGTGATATTTTAGCCAGTCGTCGGACGTCGGCCACTAGCATATCTATGAATTCTTCTACGCAACGACTGTTTCGAACGAAACGGTATGTAGACAATGCGTCGTCATAGGAACACTTTATGTAGTAACCAAAGCTGTAGGGTGTATGTTTTTGCAACGACTGAACGTATGATTTAGATGAATCGGGCGTACAGCCGAGAATCGGCTCCAAATAACTCTCTGAATCACAATAAATAACGAATGGAACTGTCATTGTTCTTTCATAATTTTTAAATTGAACTATGTTACCTGGTACGCACCTGCCCAGACGATCCATCACAATGTCAGCTGAAGGCAAAGATACACGAACCCTACCGCAATCCTGCTCCTGGTGTCTTTGCAGCTTAAACATATTGGGAAATGAAATCAAACACCCATCGCATAGATAGATTTGGCCATTGTGTGCGGTCAACTGACTGCTAATTAAACGCGATAGGTGTTTAATCCATGCATAGTGCGTCTTACCTTCATCATTACATAAATACAATACATTCACATGATTAGATTTTCTATTATTAGTAACGTACAAGATAATTAATTCATTGTTTTCATTCAATCCATATACATTTACGCTTATACTAAGATTTTGTCTCTCAAACTTGCACACATCTTTAATTCTCAGTGGAAAGTTTATGTTTTTAAAATTTAACACCGTATCGTAATGCGCATACGATGCTGTGCGATGTGGATTATTTTTCACTGGGTATAACGCAGCCATTAAACTCCAAGCAAAGCAGGCGTTATCGTCGTTTTCAACATTCACCACGGCTTGCTTTTCGAGAATTTTCCAAGGCAGTTCTATGAAGCTGGAACCGCGCAATGGATTGTACTTACTTATGTTTAATTCTATATAGCGTATCTGCCCTATCGCCCAACCGCTTTGAACCTCCTGAAATTCTTCTGTTTTCTTTACAATCTTAACAGCCATTTCATCATAGACAGTAGGCGGATCACTGCCCTGAGTAAGCACTAGGCTTTTTGAATTAAACGATTTCAGTTCGTACATCATCGCATCGTTGTTCTGCTTCATCTTATAGAAGTCTGCAAATAGTTCTAAATTGAATTTTAAAGCTACATGACGCTCCAAACAGAGCACAAGCAAGTCGAGTATGTCGGATTTGACCGATTGTAAAAAGAGCTTTACATCTAAATTTGACTTGTTGTTATTATTAATTTTATACGAACAAATACGTTTTTTAAAGGCTGACTTGCAAACTGATATGTTATTGCGAACAGTTATAAACGAGTTTTCTTTATGTAAAGTGCTGTTTCTGTGTCCGAGCAACCCTTTAGAGGGTACTAGAATACCGCAGACTTCACATAATTGTTCGTTTCTAACTCGTTTCACTGGCCCACTTTCACGTTCACTACTGCTGACCCGTTTACTAGTAGATGCACCACCCTCATAGTCCATTTGAGAAATGTTATCTTCTTTAGAAACTACACGTTTTTTTATAGAATGCGCCCTTGCCAAATGACGTTTCATGTTATCGGTTCTTTTAAAATATTCACCACATACAATACACTCCGAAATTTCGGTTTCGTCATGAATTTTAAGATGTTTCTGTCTATATCTCCGCTTTGTGAAAACCTTTTTGCATACACTACACGTAAACATTTTTGAGTATTTATTTTTCAATCTGTCTTTATTAAAAAATATAGTACATTATCATAATCTATGAGAGCGCAATAATACACAGTATTTATTATAGGTACATTTAGATAACATCTCTCTCTCTAGTAGGTTCTGAAAAAAAGAGAAAATTGCTTATTAATAATTAAAAATGTATATACGAAGAAACATTCTTGGATTTGAAGTTGGAATTCTGAGATATTATTTTTTTACATACTTAATTCAGTGAAGAAGAAGAAAAATTAGACGTTGGCGGTTGTGGGGGTGGAAGTTTTCTTTTTTTTCTTTTTTGGTTCTTCTTCATCTTCGTTCTCATCCGATTCCTCTACACATTCTTCTTCTTGATCATTTTCTAAAAAATTTACTATCGATGTCTTATTATTATATTTTCCAATGATCTTTTCACCCTTGTATATAAATGATATGTTTTTCATTTTCATCAATTCCTCTTTTTCAGTATTGCTCATTTTCTGGAATCTCGCTGGTAAGAAAAATATACCATTCTCTTCCAAAAGATTTATTATTATTTTGGGTCCGTATTTCGTATTCATTGTATGGATTTTTTTGATTTCGTATTTTTTGTTTATGATTAGATCGGTAATTTTACGAAATTGTTCATTATGATCGGTGTTACTTTCACAGTTTCCAATCTTATTGAATTTGTCCATCTGCAAAAACAAAAGTAATAATTAAAAAAATGTACATACATATAAACCGTGCACTGTATGCATGTAAACAAAATTATTAAAATAAAAAATGTTTTACCTTATAAGCCCTCTCGATATTTACTTTTTTGTGGATTGATATGTAGTTGTATAAATATTTTTGACTCAACAGTAAATTTGACTCGTACACTTCACGTTTATAGTGTTGAATTTCCTCTTCAACCGATGAAATTTCGACAAAATGATGCAATTTTCGTTTAAAGTAAAAATTTTGAGTTCTCTGCTGATTTGAAACACACACTTCGAGATATTTTGTCGACGAGGGGTCTATAGTGAAAAGTTCGTGATCTGTCTGGTCGTGAAATATATGTTCAACTTGAAATTCAGTACAATTATATTTTAAAGTAATTGTTAAAGAATTTTTTGAATTAAATGTCACTCGAACGATATGAAATGTATTTACATCAACATCTGCGCACTGTATCACTTTCAAATTAACCAAAATTGTTATAATACCGAACTGTGTGGAGTTGTGTAAAATTATCTCCATTTACGAACACGTACAAGAGAGAACTGTGATGTTTAAATCACTTGAGATATATATAGTCGTTAATAAACAAAGAACTCAACTTTCAACATTACAAGTCGGAAAAAAGGAGTATTTCAAACAAAGCGTTGCAACTCAGATTACCATGGCAAATTACGTACATTGCACTTTAGATTTACACAGAGACTTTCAAGGTAGGCACGTCTATGCAATTTTTTTAAATTTGAGATATATATCTGGGGTAGGTGAGTAAAAGGTCATATGTCGTAATTTTTTAAATATGTCTTTATTAGACCTATAAATTTCCAGAAATCAAATAGTTATTCGGGTAAAAGATCATAAGTGTAAACCACTTTCTTACCAACGTTTTTTTTATACATAAAATCATATGTGTCAATAAACTACAAATGCCAAACTCCACCAAATCATAAGTCGAAATGTGACGTTATTACCGTACTTATTTTAGTTTTTTGTGCTCGTGCTTAAAGTAACAATTTGACTTAATCAATTTGATGTTTATATGTATGGATTTAGTGTCAGTTCGTGCATAAGGCATTAAATCTACTTATGCTTTTTTCCTCGTTTCTTTTTTTCTGTGATTACAGTCATAACTCGATTAGAGACCTTTTACACAATTAAAACGCGAACTATTTTGAAAATACTAACACAGGTAAAACTAGATAAGTCAAGTTATAACATTTTACTCCCCAAAGAAAATTGAGCATAAAGTCATAATTAATTATTATCCACAAAAATCATTTTAATCGTAGTTGATTTTCATTTTTTAATGTTAACCAGTATAATATTTACCCATATCACATATACAAATATCCCACAGTTTAAAAAAAAGTAATATATGCCTTAAAAATTAAAAAGTGCTCTCCTGTAAAATCTTCCAAAGTGAACATATGACTTTTTACCCACTTACCCCAGATATAGTTATTGATAAACAAAGAACGATTTCAAACAAAGCGATGCAGCTCAGATTAGCAAGATAATTCACGTACATTGCACTTTAGATTTACACAGAGACTTTCAAGGCAGGCACGTCTATGCAATTTTTTAAAATTTGAGATATATGTAGTTATTGATAAACAAAGAACGATTTCAAACAAAGCGATGCAGCTCAGATTAGCAAGATAATTTACGTACATTGCACTTTAGATTTACACAGAGACTTTCAAGGCAGGCACGTCTATGCAATTTTTTAAATTTTTGCATAAGAATGAACAACAGCATTTATATGTAATCAGTGTCGGATTAGCCATATAGCAAGAGTAGCAAATGATATGGACATCGCGAATTTGGGGGGACCTTATTATTTTTTTATTACTCATTATTTAATACAATAAATTTTGCAGTGGCGAACATTAAAATGAATTAGAAAACATGGTGGATTCAAGAACGCCTTAATCATCTCTCTCTCTCTCTCTCACACACACACACTTTGTTGAATATAGAAAGCATGATTTGCTTAAAGAAGTCTATTTTGAAAGTATTATCTCTATTTTTTTTGTCTTATATTAAATCCAGAAAAGTTCATTTGTAACAGTTTTGTTCTGTTTAATATCCTAAACTTGAGAACCTAAAGCAAAACCAAAAGCCCCTTGACAGAATTTGCTACAGACCCCCGCGTTGTCCTTAATCCCACACTGTAAACAATGCACTATTAAAAAAATGATCATGCAGTCATATTATGGTTATCAGGAAGTTTTCTGACGGTGTGCATTAATCTCACGACAACTACCTTTAATTCAGTCTCACAAACAAACCTTGATTTTATATGACGTAAAGTTGTTTACCATCAAATTGCATCTTTTTGTTTATGCAAAACTAAAATACTTCCTACAATTCTCTCCCCAACATCAAAAAAATTATGCTATAAAAAGCGTCTCTCTTCAAGCTGAAGTTAATAGTTAAATTTATTCAACAATAGTGAGTGTGTACTCTAAAAATTTATAAAATTTATAAAACATTTTAAACGTTAAAAAAGCAATATGGCATTAAAAATTGGAGTGTGCGATATTCAATTCGTTGTCGGTAACGAGCATGAATATTTTGCAAAGGAATTGGCCTATTGTGAACTGTTTAGTGGCAGTATACCACAATGTATTGTGTTTGAGCCGCCGTACGAGAAACGCTGCCTCGATGAAAAGTATAGAAAACAGAATGCTTACAATAAAAGTAGAATAAACGGTCTCGACTGGAACTATGGCAACATTGACTATCGTGAACTAAATAAACAACTGACAAACATTTTTAAAGGTTCATCTCTAATTTTAGTTAAAGGACTCCAAAAACAAAGATTTCTAAAAAAGAACGGGCCTGATTTACTTTATGTAGATTTAGATTCAAAATGCCCAGCATTAAAAATATTACCCTTGCCGCCACACTCAATTGAAAATGAAATCATGTGCGAACTGCACAATAATACAGAATTTGATAGCAACTGCGCATATAAAAACGTCTTAAAACTGAGGACATACGGAAAAGAATTTCCGGATTTGATACTGGAGGCGGCGGCAAAGGTAGGGAAATTTATTCCACTGTAATGATGGGCTCAAAAAATTGTTTTTTTTTTTTTTTCATAAATTGTCTAGTATAGGGTAGTAAAATGTTTTTTTTTTGAAATTAATAATAATTCGTTAATTAATAATAAAATCGTGTGTAATCTGCGTTCAAACGTAACATTTTTTTAATAACAATTGCGCATGCATAAATGTACTCAAGCTGCAAAAATATCTAAATGAATAAAACAAAGGCGGTTGCTGTGCAAACATTATGGTGGGGGGAGTGAGGATTTGAATAATGTATATAAGACAAAGTTATTTTTAAATTATTCAGTCTTTAACAAAAAATGCAAAGTACAAGTGATTATGACTGTGTTGGCGGTGTTGATAATAATCTTTGGAGTGTTGGTTTCGTGCCAAGCTGCTCACCGACGACTACTCTAGAAGAAATTCTCGGCGTAGAGTTGTTCAATCAGAGCAGACGTTTTTCAAATCTCACTGCAGACGAGAAACGAAAACTAGAAGAATGGGGATTTACTTTCGATAAAAATAACGTTGTACAGCAAACACCCATTCCCTGGAATGAGGGTATAAGATTTTTAAAAATGGATCCTCGTCACGTGCGATTTGTTTTAGACGACAGTCGTATAGTTTTCACTGTGTTTATCAAAAATACACATTGCATAAAGGTCTTTTTGCTCCACGTCACCGATAAACAAACCTTGGACAATCTCTACAACAAAATATACACCTGTTTGGTACGGTTGAAACTTTTGAAGACTGATGTAAATTTACAAAAAGACATCTACTGTCTCGTGCAAAAACTACAACAAAATTTAAAAATTGAGCCAGAAGACAAAGTCACGGACACGGATGATTTCATAAGAAGAGAATTAAGAGACGACATCGCCGTCGGTGACCGCGTCAGAGACTCTAAATTGGTGGGGGTTAACAACAACAAAAACAAGAACAAGAAGAAGAAGAAGACTGTTTTAGAGCGCTATTGAAAAGAAAACAGACCGGTATCTCTCTCTCTCAGTAAGCGTACAATGTTGAAGCAACACACACACATGGCTACTTCTAATATATTCCAGTTTTGCTCTAATGACAACAACAACAACAGCATCGTGCGGATGAACACGAACGAGGGAGAAGTGGAGGAGCCTAGGGGTGAAGACATTGTAGAGTTTCCGTTAGTGCGCGAGATCGACTTTAGAAGTGCTGCTACAACAGCGTCATCACCATCATCAGCGTCTGTTCAGCATGTGACAACAGCAACAACAAAACCTTCGGAAACAAAACTGTTAGTGCAAAACATTTTTTTCTTTGATGAGAAACGAACTAAATACATAAACGTTGGTTGGTTACCCGCTTCTTCTTCTTCTTCTTCTTCTCCTCAAGATTTTCAAGCTAAACTCGAACTGAGAGATGTGAAATCGAGGTGTAGTATTTTTATCGATCAAATAGATTGGTTTGCTCTAATGTTGTTGTGTAATCATATAAATAAGTATTTTAACGATGACGCTCACAAAGGTTTTTATTCAGTGATCGGCGGAGATGTGGAAATTAAAGAAGTTTATTTAAAGAAAATTAAACATTTAAAATTTAAGAGATCAAATACTTGCATTTCTTTGATAATATCAAAAAGTGAATGGGAAAGTCTGTTGGAGCTGAAGAACATTGTTGATAGTCTATTGCGTTCGTACGTTTCCCATTCAAATACAGTGAAATTATTTTATAATATGTATTTAGATAAGCGTCAACGATTTCTTTATACCTAACGATATTGACTGAATCTTAGATTTTAAACAATTATTAACATTTGTACTGCTTCTCTTTTAATAAATATTTTAAAATGTATTTTAATTGTTTTATTAAAATTAAAAAAAATACTTTTATATTTCTGATTTAGATTTTAAGCAATTATTAACATTGTACTGCTTCTCTTTAAATAAATATTTTTAAACATATTTTAATTGTTTTTATTAAAATTAAAAAAAATACTTTTATATTTCAGAGTTAGATTTTAAGCAATTATTAACATTGTACTGCTTCTCTTTTAATAAGTATTTTAAAACATATTTTAATTGTTTTTATTAAAATTAAAAAAAATACTTTTATATTTCAGAGTTAGATTTTAAGCAATTATTAACATTGTACTGCTTCTCTTTTAATAAATATTTTAAAACATATTTTAATTGTTTTTATTAAAATTTAAAAAAATACTTTTATATTTCAGAGTTGCGTGTGTGTTTTTGGCGTCTTTTTGGTGTCTCTTTGGTGTCTCTTTGGTGTCTCTTTGGTGTCTGTTTGGTGTCTGTTTGGTGTCTCTTTGGTGTCTCTTTGGTGTCTGTTTGGTGTCTCTTTGGTGTCTCTTTGGTGTCTGTTTGGTGTCTCTTTGGTGTCTCTTTGGTGTCTCTTTGGTGTGTCTGTATATGTGTCTCTGGGAGTATATATTCGGCGTCGGAAAAAATGGACCACGTTATTATAAAACATTCCGTATACATGCTGCATCGCGTAGGTGTCAACATTGTAAGATACTTCAGGCCAGCATCGGCAGTCAGTCAACGTGTGCGAAACGTTAATTGCTGTGTGTGTGTGTGTGTGTGTATCTCTCTCTGCGTGTGTTGTGAGTGCGGGCGGCGGCGGCGGGTGGCTCGAACCTTTCTTACGTCACGTTTTCAAAGCGGCCATATTTTTATGGAAAAAAAACAACCAGTGAAGTCGGTGGCGGCGGTTTATAAGCGTACGTCCCCCTCCCTTTACGTGAAAAGTGGAGGAATAAGACCAAACAGACGTCGCAGACGTAACGACTACCATATTTCAACATGTGCATGCGAACAAGTTTTCATAGCAAGTTTTATCCCCACTCTCAAGTCGGAGGAGCTTAACTGGAGGGCCGGAGGGACACTGCTCTCTCATAAACATACTACTCCTATCGGCTTCTATATCTGAAATGCCTATCGGCACCTATTTTTAAAATGCCAATCGGCAACTATATTTGAAATGCCTATCGGCACCTATATCTGAAATGCCTATCGACACCTATATCTGAAACGCCTATCGACACCTATATCTGAAATGCCTATCGACACCTATATCTGAAATGCCTATCGACACCTATATCTGAAATGCCTATCGACACCTATATCTGAAATGCCTATCGACACCTATATCTGAAATGCCTATCGACACCTATATCTGGAATGCCTATCGACACCTATTTTTGAAATGCCTATCGGAAACTACATCTGCAATGCCTATCAGCACCTATATTTGAAATGCCTATCGGCAACCATATCTGGAATGCCTATCGGCACCTATATTTGAAATGCCTATCGGCTTCTATATCTGAAATACCTATCGGCACCTATTTTTAAAATGCCAATCGGCAACTATATCTGAAATGCCTATCGGCACCTATATCTGAAATGCCTATCGACACCTATATCTGAAATGCCTATCGACACCTATATCTGAAATGCCTATCGACACCTATATCTGAAATGCCTATCGACACCTATATCTGAAATGCCTATCGACACCTATATCTGGAATGCCTATCGACACCTATATCTGAAATGCCTATCGACACCTATATCTGAAATGCCTATCGACACCTATTTTTGAAATACCTATCGGAAAACACATCTGAAATGCCTATCAGCACCTATATATGAAATGCTTATCGGCAACCATATCTGGAATGCCTATCGGCACCTATATTTGAAATGCCTATCGGCTTCCATATCTGAAATGCCTATCGGCACCTATTTTTAAAATGCCAATCGGCAACTATATCTGAAATGCCTATCGGCACCTATATCTGAAATGCCTATCGACTCCTATATCTGAAATGCCTATCGACACCTATATCTGAAATGCCTATCGACACCTATATCTGAAATGCCTATCGACACCTATATCTGAAATGCCTATCGACACCTATATCTGAAATGCCTATCGACACCTATATCTGAAATGCCTATCGACACCTATATCTGAAATGCCTATCGACACCTATATCTGAAATGCCTATCGACACCTATTTTTGAAATGCCTATCGGAAACTACATCTGAAATGCCTATCAGCACCTATATTTAAAATGCCTATCGGCAACCATATCTGGAATGCCTATCGGCACCTATATTTGAAATGCCTATCGTCTTCTATATCTAAGATGCCTATCGGCACCTATTTTTAAAATGCCAATCGGCAACTATATCTGAAATGCCTATCGGCACCTATATCTGAAATGCCTATCGACACCTATATCTGAAATGCCTATCGACACCTATATCTGAAATGCCTATCGACACCTATATCTGAAATGCCTATCGACACCTATATCTGAAATGCCTATCGACACCTATATCTGAAATGCCTATCGACACCTATATCTGAAATGCCTATCGACACCTATTTTTGAAATGCCTATCGGAAACTACATCTGAAATGCCTATCAGCACCTATATTCGAAATGCCTTTCGGCAACCATATCTGGAATGCCTATCGGCACCTATATTTGAAATGCCTATCGGCTTCTATATCTGAAATGCCTATCGGCACCTATTTTTAAAATGCTAATCGGCAACTATATCTGAAATGCCTATCGGCACCTATATCTGAAATGCCTATCGACACCTATATCTGAAATGCCTATCGACACCTATATCTGAAATGCCTATCGACACCTATATCTGAAATGCCTATCGACACCTATATCTGAAATGCCTATCGACACCTATATCTGAAATGCCTATCGGCACCTATTTTTAAAATGCCAATCGGCAACTATATCTGAAATGCCTATTTGCACCTATATTTGAAATGCCTATCGACACCTATATCTGAAATGCCTATCGACACCTATATCTGAAATGCCTATCGACACCTATATCTGAAATACCTATCGACACCTATATCTGAAATGCCTATCGACACCTATATCTGAAATGCCTATCGACACCTATTTTTGAAATGCCTATCGGAAACTACATCTGAAATGTCTATCAGCACCTATATTTGAAATGCCTATCGGCAACCATATCTGGAATGCCTATCGGCACCTATATTTGAAATGCCTATCGGCTTCTATATCTGAAATGCCTATCGGCACCTATTTTTAAAATGCCAATCGGCAACTATATCTGAAATGCCTATCGGCACCTATATCTGAAATGCCTATCGACACCTATATCTGAAATGCCTATCGACACCATTATCTGAAATGCCTATCGACACCTATTTTTGAAATGCCTATCGGAAACTACATCTGAAATGCCTATCAGCACCTATATTCGAAATGCCTTTCGGCAACCATATCTGGAATGCCTATCGGCACCTATATTTGAAATGCCTATCGGCTTCTATATCTGAAATGCCTATCGGCACCTATTTTTAAAATGCTAATCGGCAACTATATCTGAAATGCCTATCGGCACCTATATCTGAAATGCCTATCGACACCTATATCTGAAATGCCTATCGACACCTATATCTGAAATGCCTATCGACACCTATATCTGGAATGCCTATCGACACCTATATCTGAAATGCCTATCGACACCTATATCTGAAATGCCTATCGGCACCTATTTTTAAAATGCCAATCGGCAACTATATCTGAAATGCCTATCGGCACCTATATTTGAAATGCCTATCGACACCTATATCTGAAATGCCTATCGACACCTATATCTGAAATGCCTATCGACACCTATATCTGAAATACCTATCGACACCTATATCTGAAATGCCTATCGACACCTATATCTGAAATGCCTATCGACACCTATTTTTGAAATGCCTATCGGAAACTACATCTGAAATGTCTATCAGCACCTATATTTGAAATGCCTATCGGCAACCATATCTGGAATGCCTATCGGCACCTATATTTGAAATGCCTATCGGCTTCTATATCTGAAATGCCTATCGGCACCTATTTTTAAAATGCCAATCGGCAACTATATCTGAAATGCCTATCGGCACCTATATCTGAAATGCCTATCGACACCTATATCTGAAATGCCTATCGACACCATTATCTGAAATGCCTATCGACACCTATTTTTGAAATGCCTATCGGAAACTACATCTGAAATGCCTATCAGCACCTATATTTGAAATGCCTATCGGCAACCATATCTGGAATGCCTATCGGCACCTATATTTGAAATGCCTATCGGCTTCTATATCTGAAATGCCTATCGGCACCTATTTTTAAAATGCCAATCGGCAACTATATCTGAAATGCCTATCGGCACCTATATCTGAAATGCCTATCGACACCTATATCTGAAATGCCTATCGACACCTATATCTGAAATGCCTATCGACACCTATATCTGAAATGCCTATCGACACCTATATCTGAAATGCCTATCGACACCTATATCTGAAATGCCTATCGACACCTATATCTGAAATGCCTATCGACACCTATAACTGAAATGCCTATCGACACCTATTTTTGAAATGCCTATCAGGAACTACATCTGAAACGCCTATCAGCACCTATATTTTAAAAGCCTATCGGCAACCATATCTAGAATGCCTATCGGCACCTATATTTGAAATGCCTATCGGCTTCTATATCTGAAATGCCTATCGGCACCTATTATAAAATGCCAATCGGCAACTATATCTGAAATGCCTATCGGCACCTATATCTGAAATGCCTATCGACACCTATATCTGAAATGCCTATCGACACCTATATCTGAAATGCCTATCGACACCTATATCTGAAATGCCTATCGACACCTATATCTGAAATGCCTATCGACACCTATATCTGAAATGCCTATCGACACCTATATCTGAAATGCCTATCGACACCTATTTTTGAAATGCCTATCGGAAACTACATCTGAAATGCCTATCAGCACCTATATTTGAAATGCCTATCAGCACTTATATTTGAAATGCCTATCGGCAACCATATCTGGAATGCCTATCGGCACCTATATTTGAAATGCCTATCGTCTTCTCTATCTGAAATGCCTATCGGCACCTATTTTTAAAATGCCAATCGGCAACTATATCTGAAATGCCTATCGGCACCTATATCTGAAATGCCTATCGACACCTATAACTGAAATGCCTATCGGCACCTATATCTGAAATGCCTATCGACACCTATATCTGAAATGCCTATCGACACCTATATCTGAAATGCCTATCGACACCTATATCTGAAATGCCTATCGACACCTATATCTGAAATGCCTATCGACACCTATATCTGAAATGCCTATCGACACCTATTTTTGAAATGCCTATCGGAAACTACATCTGAAATGCCTATCAGCACCTATATTTGAAATGCCTATCGGCAACCATATCTGGAATGCCTATCGGCACCTATATTTGAAATGCCTATCAGCTTCTATATCTGAAATGCCTATCGGCACCTATTTTTAAAATGCCAATAGGCAACTATATCTGAAATGCCTATCGGCACCTATATCTGAAATGCCTATCGACACCTATATCTGAAATGCCTATCGACACCTATATCTGAAATGCCTATCGACACCTATATCTTAAATGCCTATCGACACCTATATCTGAAATGCCTATCGACACCTATATCTGAAATGCCTATCGACACCTATATCTGAAATGCCTATCGACACCTATTTTTGAAATGCCTATCGGAAACTACATCTGAAATGCCTATCAGCACCTATATTTAAAATGCCTATCGGCAACCATATCTGGAATGCCTATCGGCACCTATATTTGAAATGCCTATCGTCTTCTATATCTAAGATGCCTATCGGCACCTATTTTTAAAATGCCAATCGGCAACTATATCTGAAATGCCTATCGGCACCTATATTTTAAATGCCTATCGACACCTATATCTGAAATGCCTATCGACACCTATATCTGAAATGCCTATCGACACCTATATCTGAAATGCCTATCGACACCTATATCTGAAATGCCTATCGACACCTATATCTGAAATGACTATCGACACCTATATCTGAAATGCCTATCGACACCTATATCTGAAATGCCTATCGACACCTATTTTTGAAATGCCTATCGGAAACTACATCTGAAATGCCTATCAGCACCTATATTTGAAATGCCTTTCGGCAAACATATCTGGAATGCCTATCGGCACCTATATTTGAAATGCCTATCGGCTTCTATATCTGAAATGCCTATCGGCACCTATTTTTAAAATGCTAATCGGCAACTATATCTGAAATGCCTATCGGCACCTATATCTGAAATGCCTATCGACACCTATATCTGAAATGCCTATCGACACCTATATCTGAAATGCCAATCGACACCTATATCTGAAATGCCTATCGACACCTATATCTGAAATGCCTATCGACACCTATATCTGAAATGCCTATCGGCACCTATTTTTAAAATGCCAATCGGCAACTATATCTGAAATGCCTATCGGCACCTATATCTGAAATGCCTATCGGCACCTATATCTGAAATGCCTATCGACACCTATATCTGAAATGCCTATCGACACCTATATCTGAAATGCCTATCGACACCTATATCTGAAATACCTATCGACACCTATATCTGAAATGCCTATCGACACCTATATCTGAAATGCCTATCGACACCTATTTTTGAAATGCCTATCGGAAACTACATCTGAAATGCCTATCAGCACCTATATTTGAAATGCCTATCGGCAACCATATCTGGAATGCCTATCGGCACCTATATTTGAAATGCCTATCGGCTTCTATATCTGAAATGCCTATCGGCACCTATTTTTAAAATGCCAATCGGCAACTATATGTGAAATGCCTATCGGCACCTATATCTGAAATGCCTATCGACACCTATATCTGAAATGCCTATCGACACCATTATCTGAAATGCCTATCGACACCTATTTTTGAAATGCCTATCGGAAACTACATCTGAAATGCCTATCAGCACCTATATTTGAAATGCCTATCGGCAACCATATCTGGAATGCCTATCGGCACTTATATTTGAAATGCCTATCGGCTTCTATATCTGAAATGCCTATCGGCACCTATTTTTAAAATGCCAATCGGCAACTCTATCTGAAATGCCTATCGGCACCTATATCTGAAATGCCTATCGACACCTATATATGAAATGCCTATCGACACCTATATCTGAAATGCCTATCGACACCTATATCTGAAATGCCTATCGACACCTATATCTGAAATGCCTATCGACACCTATATCTGAAATGCCTATCGACACCTATATCTGAAATGCCTATCGACACCTATAGCTGAAATGCCTATCGACACCTATTTTTGAAATGCCTATCGGAAACTACATCTGAAACGCCTATCAGCACCTATATTTTAAATGCCTATCGGCAACCATATCTGGAATGCCTATCGGCACCTATATTTGAAATGCCTATCGGCTTCTATATCTGAAATGCCTATCGGCACCTATTATAAAATGCCAATCGGCAACTATATCTGAAATGCCTATCGGCACCTATATCTGAAATGCCTATCGACACCTATATCTGAAATGCCTATCGACACCTATATCTGAAATGCCTATCGACACCTATATCTGAAATGCCTATCGACACCTATATCTGAAATGCCTATCGACACCTATATCTGAAATGCCTATCGACACCTATATCTGAAATGCCTATCGACACCTATTTTTGAAATGCCTATCGGAAACTACATCTGAAATGCCTATCAGCACCTATATTTGAAATGCCTATCAGCACTTATATTTGAAATGCCTATCGGCAACCATATCTGGAATGCTTATCGGCACCTATATTTGAAATGCCTATCGTCTTCTCTATCTGAAATGCCTATCGGCACCTATTTTTAAAATGCCAATCGGCAACTATATCTGAAATGCCTATCGGCACCTATATCTGAAATGCCTATCGACACCTATATCTGAAATGCCTATCGACATCTATATCTGAAATGCCTATCGACACCTATATCTGAAATGCCTATCGACACCTATATCTGAAATGCCTATCGACACCTATATCTGAAATGCCTATCGACACCTATATCTGAAATGCCTATCGACACCTATATCTGAAATGCCTATCGACACCTATTTTTGAAATGCCTATCGGAAACTACATCTGAAATGCCTATCAGCACCTATATTTGAAATGCCTATCGGCAACCATATCTGGAATGCCTATCGGCACCTATATTTGAAATGCCTATCGGCTTCTATATCTGAAATGCCTATCGGCACCTATTTTTAAAATGCCAATCGGCAACTATATCTGAAATGCCTATCGGCACCTATATCTGAAATGCCTATCGACACCTATATCTGAAATGCCTATCGACACCTATATCTGAAATGCCTATCGACACCTATATCTGAAATGCCTATCGACACCTATATCTGAAATGCCTATCGACACCTATATCTGAAATGCCTATCGACACCTATATCTGAAATGCCTATCGACACCTATATCTGAAATGCCTATCGACACCTATATCTGAAATGTCTATCGACACCTATATCTGAAATGCCTATCGACACCTATTTTTGAAATGCCTATCGGAAACTACATCTGAAATGCCTATCAGCACCTATTTTTGAAATGCCTATCGGCAACCATATCTGGAATGCCTATCGGCACCTATATTTGAAATGCCTATCGGCTTCTATATCTGAAATGCCTATCGGCACCTATTTTTAAAATGCCAATCGGCAACTATATCTGAAATGCCTATCGGCACCTATATCTGAAATGCCTATCGACACCTATATCTGAAATGCCTATCGACACCTATATCTAAAATGCCTATCGACACCTATATCTGAAATGCCTATCGACACCTATATCTGAAATGCCTATCGACACCTATATCTGAAATGCCTATCGACACCTATATCTGAAATGCCTATTGACACCTATATCTGAGATGCCTATCGACACCTATATCTGAAATGCCTATCGACACCTATTTTTGAAATGCCTATCGGAAACTACATCTGAAATGCCTATCAGCACCTATATTTGAAATGCCTATCGGCAACCATATCTGGAATGCCTATCGGCACCTATATTTGAAATGCCTATCGGCTTCTATATCTGAAATGCCTATCGGCACCTATTTTTAAAATGCCAATCGGCAACTATATCTGAAATGCCTATCGGCACCTATATCTGAAATGCCTATCGACACCTATATCTGAAATGCCTATCGACACCTATATCTGAAATGCCTATCGACACCTATATCTGAAATGCCTATCGACACCTATATCTGAAATGCCTATCGACACCTATATCTGAAATGCCTATCGACACCTATATCTGAAATGCCTATCTACACCTATTTTTGAAATGCCTATCGGAAACTACATCTGAAATGCCTATCAGCACCTATATTTGAAATGCCTATCGGCAACCATATCTGGAATGCCTATCGGCACCTATATTTGAAATGCCTATCGGCTTCTATATCTGAAATGCCTATCGGCACCTATTTTTAAAATGCCAATCGGCAACTATATCTGAAATGCCTATCGGCACCTATATCTGAAATGCCTATCGACACCTATATCTGAAATGCCTATCGACACCTATATCTGAAATGCCTATCGACACCTATATCTGAAATGCCTATCGACACCTATATCTGAAATGCCTATCGACACCTATATCTGAAATGCCTATCGACACCTATATCTGAAATGCCTATCGACACCTATATCTGAAATGCCTATCGACACCTATTTTTGAAATGCCTATCGGAAACTACATCTGAAATGCCTATCAGCACCTATATTTGAAATGCCTATCGGCAACCATATCTGGAATGCCTATCGGCACCTATATTTGAAATGCCTATCGGCTTCTATATCTGAAATGCCTATCGGCACCTATTTTTAAAATGCCAATCGGCAACTATATCTGAAATGCCTATCGGCACCTATATCTGAAATGCCTATCGACACCTATATCTGAAATGCCTATCGGCACCTATATCTGAAATGCCTATCGACACCTATATCTGAAATGCCTATCGACACCTATATCTGAAATGCCTATCGACACCTATATCTGAAATGCCTATCGACACCTATATCTGAAATGCCTATCGACACCTATATCTGAAATGCCTATCGACACCTATTTTTGAAATGCCTATCGGAAACTACATCTGAAATGCCTATCAGCACCTATATTTGAAATCCCTATCGGCACCCATATCTGGAATGCCTATCGGCACCTATATTTGAAATGCCTATCGGCTTCTATATCTGAAATGCCTATCGGCACCTATTTTAAAAATGCCAATCGGCAACTATATCTGAAATGCCTATCGGCACCTATATCTGAAATGCTGAAATGCCTATCGACACCTATATCTGAAATGCCTATCGACACCTATATCTGAAATGCCTATCGACACCTATATCTGAAATGCCTATCGACACCTATATCTGAAATGCCTATCGACACCTATATCTGAAATGCCTATCGACACCTATATCTGAAATGCCTATCGACACCTATTTTTGAAATGCCTATCGGAAACTACATCTGAAATGCCTATCAGCACCTATATTTGAAATGCCTATCGGCAACCATATCTGGAATGCCTATCGGCACCTATATTTGAAATGCCTATCGGCTTCTATATCTGAAATGCCTATCGGCACCTATTTTTAAAATGCCAATCGGCAACTATATGTGAAATGCCTATCGGCACCTATATCTGAAATGCCTATCGACACCTATATCTGAAATGCCTATCGACACCATTATCTGAAATGCCTATCGACACCTATTTTTGAAATGCCTATCGGAAACTACATCTGAAATGCCTATCAGCACCTATATTTGAAATGCCTATCGGCAACCATATCTGGAATGCCTATCGGCACCTATATTTGAAATGCCTATCGGCTTCTATATCTGAAATGCCTATCGGCACCTATTTTTAAAATGCCAATCGACAACTCTATCTGAAATGCCTATCGGCACCTATATCTGAAATGCCTATCGACACCTATATATGAAATGCCTATCGACACCTATATCTGAAATGCCTATCGACACCTATATCTGAAATGCCTATCGACACCTATATCTGAAATGCCTATCGACACCTATATCTGAAATGCCTATCGACACCTATTTTTGAAATGCCTATCGGAAACTACATCTGAAATGCCTATTAGCACCTATATTTGAAATGCCTATCGGCAACCATATCTGGAATGCCTATCGGCACCTATATTTGAAATGCCTATCGGCTTCTATATCTGAAATGCCTATCGGCACCTATTTTTAAAATGCCAATCGGCAACTATATCTGAAATGCCTATCGGCACCTATATATGAAATGCCTATCGACACCTATATCTGAAATGCCTATCGACACCTATATCTGAAATGCCTATCGACACCTATATCTGAAATGCCTATCGACACCTATATCTGAAATGCCTATCGACACCTATATCTGAAATGCCTATCGACACCTATATCTGAAATGTCTATCGACACCTATATCTGAAATGCCTATCGACACCTATTTTTTAAATGCCTATCGGAAACTACATCTGAAATGCCTATCAGCACCTATATTTGAAATGCCTATCGGCAACCATATCTGGAATGCCTATCGGCACCTATATTTGAAATGCCTATCGGCTTCTATATCTGAAATGCCTATCGGCACCTATTTTTAAAATGCCAATCGGCAACTATATCTGAAATGCCTATCGGCACCTATATCTGAAATGCCTATCGACACCTATATCTGAAATGCCTATCGACACCTATATCTAAAATGCCTATCGACACCTATATCTGAAATGCCTATCGACACCTATATCTGAAATGCCTATCGACACCTATATCTGAAATGCCTATCGACACCTATATCTGAAATGCCTATTGACACCTATATCTGAGATGCCTATCGACACCTATATCTGAAATGCCTATCGACACCTATTTTTGAAATGCCTATCGGAAACTACATCTGATATGCCTATCAGCACCTATATTTGAAATGCCTATCGGCAACCATATCTGGAATGCCTATCGGCCCCTATATTTGAAATGCCTATCGGCTTCTATATCTGAAATGCCTATCGGCACCTATTTTTAAAATGCCAATCGGCAACTATATCTGAAATGCCTATCGGCACCTATATCTGAAATGCCTATCGACACCTATATCTGAAATGCCTATCGACACCTATATCTGAAATGCCTATCGACACCTATATCTGAAATGCCTATCGACACCTATATCTGAAATGCCTATCGACACCTATATCTGAAATGCCTATCGACACCTATATCTGAAATGCCTATCGACACCTATATCTGAAATGCCTATCTACACCTATTTTTGAAATGCCTATCGGAAACTACATCTGAAATGCCTATCAGCACCTATATTTGAAATGCCTATCGGCAACCATATCTGGAATGCCTATCGGCACCTATATTTGAAATGCCTATCGGCTTCTATATCTGAAATGCCTATCGGCACCTATTTTTAAAATGCCAATCGGCAACTATATCTGAAATGCCTATCGGCACCTATATCTGAAATGCCTATCGACACCTATATCTGAAATGCCTATCGACACCTATATCTGAAATGCCTATCGACACCTATATCTGAAATGCCTATCGACACCTATATCTGAAATGCCTATCGACACCTATATCTGAAATGCCTATCGACACCTATATCTGAAATGCCTATCGACACCTATATCTGAAATGCCTATCGACACCTATTTTTGAAATGCCTATCGGAAACTACATCTGAAATGCCTATCAGCACCTATATTTGAAATGCCTATCGGCAACCATATCTGGAATGCCTATCGGCACCTATATTTGAAATGCCTATCGGCTTCTATATCTGAAATGCCTATCGGCACCTATTTTTAAAATGCCAATCGGCAACTATATCTGAAATGCCTATCGGCACTTATATCTGAAATGCCTATCGACACCTATATCTGAAATGCCTATCGGCACCTATATCTGAAATGCCTATCGACACCTATATCTGAAATGCCTATCGACACCTATATCTGAAATGCCTATCGACACCTATATCTGAAATGCCTATCGACACCTATATCTGAAATGCCTATCGACACCTATATCTGAAATGCCTATCGACACCTATTTTTGAAATGCCTATCGGAAACTACATCTGAAATGCCTATCAGCACCTATATTTGAAATCCCTATCGGCACCCATATCTGGAATGCCTATCGGCACCTATATTTGAAATGCCTATCGGCTTCTATATCTGAAATGCCTATCGGCACCTATTTTAAAAATGCCAATCGGCAACTATATCTGAAATGCCTATCGGCACCTATATCTGAAATGCTGAAATGCCTATCGACACCTATATCTGAAATGCCTATCGACACCTATATCTGAAATGCCTATCGACACCTATATCTGAAATGCCTATCGACACCTATATCTGAAATGCCTATCGACACCTATATCTGAAATGCCTATCGACACCTATATCTGAAATGCCTATCGACACCTATATCTGAAATGCCTATCGACACCTATTTTTGAAATGCCTATCGGAAACTACATCTGAAATGCCTATCAGCACCTATATTTGAAATGCCTATCGGCAACCATATCTGGAATGCCTATCGGCACCTATATTTGAAATGCCTATCGGCTTCTATATCTGAAATGCCTATCGGCACCTATTTTTAAAATGCCAATCGGCAACTATATCTGAAATGCCTATCGACACCTATATCTGAAATGCCTATCGACACCTATATCTGAAATGCCTATCGACACCTATATCTGAAATGCCTATCGACACCTATATCTGAAATGCCTATCGACACCTATATCTGAAATGCCTATCGACACCTATATCTGAAATGCCTATCGACACCTATTTTTGAAATGCCTATCGGAAACTACATCTGAAATGCCTATCAGCACCTATATTTGTAATGCCTATCAGCACTTATATTTGAAATGCCTATCGGCAACCATATCTGGAATGCCTATCGGCACCTATATTTGAAATGCCTATCGGCTTCTATATCTGAAATGCCTATCGGCACCTATTTTTAAAATGCCAATCGGCAACTATATCTGAAATGCCTATCGGCACCTATATCTGAAATGCCTATCGACACCTATATCTGAAATGCATATCGACACCTATATCTGAAATGCCTATCGACACCTATATCTGAAATGCCTATCGACACCTATATCTGAAATGCCTATCGACACCTATATCTGAAATGCCTATCGACACCTATATCTGAAATGCCTATCGACACCTATATCTGAAATGCCTATCGACACCTATTTTTGAAATGCCTATCGGAAACTACATCTGAAATGCCTATCAGCACCTATATTTGAAATGCCTATCGGCAACCATATCTGGAATGCCTATCGGCACCTATATTTGAAATGCCTATCGGCTTCTATATCTGAAATGCCTATCGACACCTATTTTTAAAATGCCAATCGGCAACTATATCTGAAATGCCTATCGGCACCTATATCTGAAATGCCTATCGACACCTATATCTGAAATGCATATCGACACCTATATCTGAAATGCCTATCGACACCTATATCTGAAATGCCTATCGACACCTATATCTGAAATGCCTATCGACACCTATATCTGAAATGCCTATCGACACCTATATCTGAAATGCCTATCGACACCTATATCTGAAATGCCTATCGACATCTATATCTGAAATGCCTATCGACACCTATTTTTGAAATGCCTATCATAAACTACATCTGAAATGCCTATCAGCACCTATATTTGAAATGCCTATCGGCAACCATATCTGGAATGCCTATCGGCACCTATATTTAAAATGCCTATCGGCTTTTATATCTGATATGCCTATCGGCACCTATTTTTAAAATGCCAATCGGCAACTATATCTGAAATGCCTATCGGCACCTATATCTGAAATGCCTATCGACACCTATATCTGAAATGCCTGTCGACACCTATATCTGAAATTCCTATCGACACCTATATCTGAAATGCCTATCGACACCTATATCTGAAATGCCTATCGACACCTATATCTGAAATGCCTATCGACACCTATATCTGAAATGCCTATCGACACCTATTTTTGAAATACCTATCGGAAACTACATCTGAAATGCCTATCAGCACCTATATTTGAAATGCCTATCGGCTTCTATATCTGAAATGCCTATCGGCACCTATTTTTAAAATGCCAATCGGGAACTATATCTGAAATGCCTATCGGCACCTATATCTGAAATGCCTATCGACACCTATATCTGAAATGCCTATCGACACCTATATCTGAAATGCCTATCGACACCTATATCTGGAATGCCTATCGACACCTATATCTGAAATGCCTATCGACACCTATATCTGAAATGCCTATCGACACCTATATCTGAAATGCCTATCGACACCTATATCTGAAATGCCTATCGACACCTATATCTGAAATGCCTATCAACACCTATATCTGAAATGCCTATCGACACCTATTTTTGAAATGCCTATCGGAAACTACATCTGAAATGCCTATCAGCACCTATATTTGGAATGCCTATCGGCAACCATATCTGGAATGCCTATCGGCACCTATATTTGAAATGCCTATCGGCTTCTATATCTGAAATGCCTATCGGCACCTATTTTTTTAAATGCCAATCGGCAACTATATCTGAAATGCCTATCGGCATCTATATCTGAAATGCCTATCGACACCTATATCTGAAATGCCTATCGACACCTATATCTGAAATGCCTATCGACACCTATATCTGAAATGCCTATCGACACCTATATCTGAAATGCCTATCGACACCTATATCTGAAATGCCTATCGACACCTATATCTGAAATGCCTATCGACACCTATATCTGAAATGCCTATCGACACCTATATCTGAAATGCCTATCGACACCTATATCTGAAATGCCTATCGACACCTATTTTTGAAATGCCTATCGGAAACTACATCTGAAATGCCTATCAGCACCTATATTTGAAATGCCTATCGGCAACCATATCTGGAATGCCTATCGGCACCTATATTTGAAATGCCTATCGGCTTCTATATCTGAAATGCCTATCGGCACCTATTTTTAAAATGCCAATCGGCAACTATATCTGAAATGCCTATCGGCACCTATATCTGAAATGCCTATCGACACCTATATCTGAAATGCCTATCGACACCTATATCTGAAATGCCTATCGACTCCTATATCTGAAATGCCTATCGACACCTATATCTGAAATGCCTATCGACACCTATATCTGAAATGCCTATCGACACCTATATCTTAAATGCCTATCGACACCTATATCTGAAATGCCTATCGACACCTATTTTTGAAATGCCTATCGGAAACTACATCTGAAATGCCTATCAGCAACCATATTTGAAATGCCTATCAGCAACCATATCTGGAATGCCTATCGGCACCTATATTTGAAATGCCTATCGGCTTCTATATCTGAAATGCCTATCGGCACCTATTTTTAAAATGCCAATCGGCAACTATATCTGAAATGCCTATCGGCACCTATATCTGAAATGCCTATCGACACCTATATCTGAAATGCCTATCGACACCTATTTCTGAAATGCCTATCGACACCTATATCTGAAATGCCTATCGACACCTATATCTGAAATGCCTATCGACACCTATATCTGAAATGCCTATCGACACCTATATCTGAAATGCCTATCGACACCTATATCTGAAATGCCTATCGACACCTGTATCTGAAATGCCTATCGACACCTATTTTTGAAATGCCTATCGGAAACTACTTCTGAAATGCCTATCAGTACCTATATTTGAAATGCCTATCGGCAACCATATCTGGAATGCCTATCGGCACCTATATTTGAAATGCCTATCGGCTTCTATATCTGAAATGCCTATCGGCACCTATTTTTAAAATGCCAATCGGCAACTATATCTGAAATGCCTATCGGCACCTATATCTGAAATGCCTATCGACATCTATATCTGAAATGCCTATCGACACCTATATCTGAAATGCCTATCGACACCTATATCTGAAATGCCTATCGACACCTATATCTGAAATGCCTATCGACACCTATATCTGAAATGCCTATCGACACCTATATCTGAAATGCCTATCGACACCTATTTTTGAAATGCCCATCGGAAACTACATCTGAAATGCCTATCAGCACCTATATTTGAAATGCCTATCGGCAACCATAACTGGAATGCCTATCGGCACCTATATTTGAAATGCCTATCGGCTTCTATATCTGAAATGCCTATCGGCACCTATTTTTAAAATGCCAATCGGCAACTATATCTGAAATGCCTATCGGCACCTATATCTGAAATGCCTATCGACACCTATATCTGAAATGCCTATCGACACCTATATCTGAAATGCCTATCGACACCTATATCTGAAATGCCTATCGACACCTATATCTGAAATGCCTATCGACACCTATATCTGAAATGCCTATCGACACCTATATCTGAAATGCCTATCGACACCTATATCTGAAATGCCCATCGACACCTATATCTGAAATGCCTATTGACACCTATATCTGAAATGCCTATCGACACCTATATCTGAAATGCCTATCGACACCTATATCTGAAATGCCTATCGACACCTATTTTTGAAATGCCTATCGGAAACTACATCTGAAATGCCTATCAGCACCTATATTTGAAATGCCTATCGACAACCATATCTGGAATGCCTATCGGCACTTATATTTGAAATGCCTATCGGCTTCGATATCTGAAATGCCTATCAGCACCTATTTTTAAAATGCCAATCGGCAACTATATCTGAAATGCCTATCGGCACCTATATCTGAAATGCCTATCGACACCTATATCTGAAATGCCTATCGACACCTATATCTGAAATGCCTATCGACACCTATATCTGAAATGCCTATCGACACCTATATCTGAAATGCCTATCGACACCTATATCTGAAATGCCTATCGACACCTATATCTGAAATGCCTATCGACACCTATATCTGAAATGCCTATCGACACCTATTTTTTAAATGCCTATCGGAAACTACATCTGAAATGCCTATCAGCACCTATATTTGAAATGCCTATCGGCAACCATATCTGGAATGCCTATCGGCACCTATATTTGAAATGCCTATCGGCTTCTATATCTGAAATGCCTATCGGCACCTATTTTTAAAATGCCAATCGGCAACTATATCTGAAATGCCTATCGGCACCTATATCTGAAATGCCTATCGACACCTATATCTAAAATGCCTATCGACACCTATATCTGAAATGCCTATCGACACCTATATCTGAAATGCCTATCGACACCTATATCTGAAATGCCTATCGACACCTATATCTGAAATGCCTATCGACACCTATATCTGAAATGCCTATCGACACCTATATCTGAAATGCCTATCGACACCTATTTTTGAAATGCCTATCGGAAACTACATCTGAAATGCCTATCAGCACCTATATTTGAAATGCCTATCGGCAACCATATCTGGAATGCCTATCGGCACCTATATTTGAAATGCCTATCGGCTTCTATATCTGAAATGCCTATCGGCACCTATTTTTAAAATGCCAATCGGCGACTATATCTGAAATGCCTATCGGCACCTATATCTGAAATGCCTATCGACACCTATATCTGAAATGCCTATCGACACCTATATCTGAAATGCCTATCGACACCTATATCTGAAATGCCTATCGACACCTATATCTGAAATGCCTATCGACACCTATATCTGAAATGCCTATCGACACCTATATCTGAAATGCCTATCGACACCTATTTTTGAAATGCCTATCGGAAACTACATCTGAAATGCCTATCAGCACCTATATTTGAAATGCCTATCGGCAACCATATCTGGAATGCCTATCGGCACCTATATTTGAAATGCCTATCGGCTTCTATATCTGAAATGCCTATCGGCACCTATTTTTAAAATGCCAATCGGCAACTATATCTGAAATGCCTATCGGCACCTATATCTGAAATGCCTATCGACACCTATAACTGAAATGCCTATCGGGACCTATATCTGAAATGCCTATCGACACCTATATCTGAAATGCCTATCGACACCTATATCTGAAATGCCTATCGACACCAATATCTGAAATGCCTATCGACACCTATATCTGAAATGCCTATCGACACCTATATCTGAAATGCCTATCGACACCTATTTTTTAAATGCCTATCGGAAACTACATCTGAAATGCCTATCAGCACCTATATTTGAAATGCCTATCGGCAACCATATCTGGAATGCCTATCGGCACCTATATTTGAAATGCCTATCAGCTTCTAGATCTGAAATGCCTATCGGCACCTATTTTTAAAATGCCAATAGGCAACTATATCTGAAATGCCTATCGGCACCTATATCTGAAATGCCTATCGACACCTATATCTGAAATGCCTATCGACACCTATATCTGAAATGCCTATCGACACCTATATCTGAAATGCCTATCGACACCTATATCTGAAATGCCTATCGACACCTATATCTGAAATGCCTATCGACACCTATATCTGAAATGCCTATCGACACCTATTTTTGAAATGCCTATCGGAAACTACATCTGAAATGCCTATCAGCACCTATATTTGAAATGCCTATCGGCAACCATATCTGGAATGCCTATCGGCACCTATATTTGAAATGCCTATCGGCTTCTATATCTGAAATGCCTATCGGCACCTATTTTTAAAATGCCAATCGGCAACTATATCTGAAATGCCTATCGGCACCTTTATCTGAAATGCCTATCGACACCTATATCTGAAATGCCTATCGACACCTATATCTGAAATGCCTATCGATACCTATATCTGAAATGCCTATCGACACCAATATCTGAAATGCCTATCGACGCCTATATCTGAAATGCCTATCGACACCTATATCTGAAATGCCTATCGACACCAATATCTGAAATGCCTATCGACCCCTATATCTGAAATGCCTATCGACACCTATATCTGAAATGCCTATCGACACCTATTTTTGAAATGCCTATCGGAAACTACATCTGAAATGCCTATCAGCACCTATATTTGAAATGCCTATCGGCAACCATATCTGGAATGCCTATCGGCACCTATATTTGAAATGCCTATCAGCTTCTATATCTGAAATGCCTATCGGCACCTATTTTTAAAATGCCAATAGGCAACTATATCTGAAATGCCTATCGGCACCTATATCTGAAATGCCTATCGACACCTATATCTGAAATGCCTATCGACACCTATATCTGAAATGCCTATCGACACCTATATCTGAAATGCCTATAGACACCTATATCTGAAATGCCTATCGACACCTATATCTGAAATGCCTACCGACACCTATATCTGAAATGCCTATCGACACCTATATCTGAAATGCCTATCGACACCTATTTTTGAAATGCCTATCGGAAACTACATCTGAAATGCCTATCAGCACCTATATTTGAAATGCCTATCGGCAACCATATCTGGAATGCCTATCGGCACCTATATTTGAAATGCCTATCGGCTTCTATATCTGAAATGCCTATCGGCACCTATTTTTAAAATGCCAATCGGCAACTATATCTGAAATGCCTATCGGCACCTTTATCTGAAATGCCTATCGACACCTATATCTGAAATGCCTATCGACACCTATATCTGAAATGCCTATCGATACCTATATCTGAAATGCCTATCGACACCAATATCTGAAATGCCTATCGACACCTATATCTGAAATGCCTATCGACACCTATTACTGAAATGCCTATCGACAACTATATCTGAAATGCCTATCGACACCTATTTTTGAAATGCCTATCGGAAACTACATCTGAAATGCCTATCAGCACCTATATTTGAAATGCCTATCGGTAACCATATCTGGAATGCCTATCGGCACCTATATTTGAAATGCCTATCGGCTTCTATATCTGAAATGCCTATCGGCACCTATTTTTAAAATGCCAATCGGCAACTATATCTGAAATGCCTATCGGCACCTATATCTGAAATGTCTATCGACACCTATATCTAAAATGCCTATCGACACCTATATCTGAAATGCCTATCGACACCTATATCTGAAATGCCTATCGACACCTATATCTGAAATGCCTATCGACACCTATATCTGAAATGCCTATCGACACCTATATCTGAAATGCCTATCGACACCTAAATCTGAAATGCCTATCGACACCTATTTTTGAAATGCCTATCGGAAACTACATCTGAAATGCCTATCAGCACCTATATTTGAATTGCCTATCGGCAACCATATCTGGAATGCCTATCGGCACCTATATTTGAAATGCCTATCGGCTTCTATATCTGAAATGCCTATCGGCACCTATTTTTAAAATGCCAATCGGCAACTATATCTGAAATGCCTATCGGCACCTATATCTGAAATGCCTATCGACACCTATATCTGAAATGCCTATCGACACCTATATCTGAAATGCCTATCGACACCTATATCTGAAATGCCTATCGACACCTATTTTTGAAATGCCTATCGGAAACTACATCTGAAATGCCTATCAGCACCTATATTTGAAATGCCTATCGGCAACCATATCTGGAATGCCTATCGGCACCTATATTTGAAATGCCTATCGGCTTCTATATCTGAAATGCCTATCGGCACCTATTTTTAAAATGCCAATCGGCAACTATATCTGAAATGCCTATCGGCACCTATATCTGAAATGCCTATCGACACCTATATCTGAAATGCCTATCGACACCTATATCTGAAATGCCTATCGGTACCTATATCTGAAATGCCTATCGACACCTATATCTGAAATGCCTATCGACATCTATATCTGAAATGCCTATCGACACCTATATCTGTTATGCCTATCGACACCTATATCTGAAATGCCTATCGACACCTATTTTTGAAATGCCTATCGGAAACTACATCTGAAATGCCTATCAGCACCTATATTTGAAATGCCTATCGGCAAACATATCTGGAATGCCTATCGGCACCTATATTTGAAATGCCTATCGGCTTCTATATCTGAAATGCCTATCGGCACCTATTTTTAAAATGCCAATCGGCAACTATATCTGAAATGCCTATCGGCACCTATATCTGAAATGCCTATCGACACCTATATCTAAAATGCCTATCGACACCTATATCTGAAATGCCTATCGACACCTATATCTGAAATGCCTATCGACACCTATATCTGAAATGCCTATCGACACCTATATCTGAAATGCCTATCGACACCTATATCTGAAATGCCTATCGACACCTATATCTGAAATGCCTATCGACACCTATATCTGAAATGCCTATCGACACCTATTTTTGAAATGCCTATCGGAAACTACATCTGAAATGCCTATCAGCACCTATATTTGAAATGCCTATCGGCAAACATATCTAGAATGCCTATCGGCACCTATATTTGAAATGCCTATCGGCTTCTATATCTGAAATGCCTATCGGCACCTATTTTTAAAATGCCAATCGGCAACTATATCTGAAATGCCTATCGGCACCTATATCAGAAATGCCTATCGACACCTATATCTGAAATGCCTATCGACACATATATCTGAAATGCCTATCGACACCTATATCTGAAATGCCTATCGACACCTATATCTGAAATGCCTATCGACACCTATATCTGAAATGCCTATCGACACCTATATCTGAAATGCCTATCGACACCTATATCTGAAATGCCTATCGACACCTATATCTGAAATGCCTATCGACACCTATTTTTGAAATGCCTTATCGGAAACTACATCTGAAATGCCTATCAGCACCTATATTTGAAATGCCTATCGGCAACCATATCTGGAATGCCTATCGGCACCTATATTTGAAATGCCTATCGGCTTCTATATCTGAAATGCCTATCGGCACCTATTTTTAAAATGCCAATCGGCAACTATATCTGAAATGCCTATCGGCACCTATATCTGAAATGCCTATCGACACCTATATCTGAAATGCCTATCGACACCTATATCTAAAATGCCTATCGACACCTATATCTGAAATGCCTATCGACACCTATATCTGAAATGCCTATCGACACCTATATCTGAATTGCCTATCGACACCTATATCTGAAATGCCTATCGACACCTATATCTGAAATGCGTATCGACACCTATATCAGAAATGCCTATCGACACCTATTTTTGAAATGCCTATCGGAAACTACATCTGAAATGCCTATCAGCACCTATATTTGAAATGCCTATCGGCAACAATATCTGGAATGCCTATCGGCACCTATATTTGAAATGTCTATCGGCTTCTATATCTGAAATGCCTATCGGCACCTATTTTTAAAATGCCAATCGGCAACTATATCTGAAATGCCTATCGGCACCTATATCTGAAATGCCTATCGACACCTATATCTGAAATGCCTATCGACACCTATATCTGAAATGCCTATCGACACCTATATCTGAAATGCCTATCGACACCTATATCTGAAATGCCTATCGACACCTATATCTGAAATGCCTATCGACACCTATATCTGAAATGCCTATCGACACCTATATCTGAAATGCCTATCGACACCTATTTTTGAAATGCCTATCGGAAACTACATCTGAAATGCCTATCAGCATCTATATTTGAAATGCCTATCGGCAACCATATCTGGAATGCCTATCGGCACCTATATTTGAAATGCCTATCGGCTTCTATATCTGAAATGCCTATCGGCACCTATTTTTAAAATGCCAATCGGCAACTATATCTGAAATGCCTATCGGCACCTATATCTGAAATGCCAATCGACACCTATAACTGAAATGCCTATCGGCACCTATATCTGAAATGCCTATCGACACCTATATCTGAAATGCCTATCGACACCTATATCTGAAATGCCTATCGACACCTATATCTGAAATGCCTATCGACACCTATATCTGAAATGCCTATCGACACCTTTATCTGAAATGCCTATCGACACCTATTTTTGAAATGCCTATCGGAAACTACATCTGAAATGCCTATCAGCACCTATATTTGAAATGCCTATCGGCCACCATATCTGGAATGCCTATCGGCACCTATATTTGAAATGCCTATCAGCTTCTATATCTGAAATGCCTATCGGCACCTATTTTTAAAATGCCAATAGGCAACTATATCTGAAATGCCTATCGGCACCTATATCTGAAATGCCTATCGACACCTATATCTGAAATGCCTATCGACACCTATATCTGAAATGCCTATCGACACCTATATCTGAAATGCCTATCGACACCTATATCTGAAATGCCTATCGACACCTATATCTGAAATGCCTATCGACACCTATATCTGAAATGCCTATCGACACCTATATCTGAAATGCCTATCAACACCTATTTTTGAAATGCCTATCGGAAACCACATCTGAAATGCCTATCAGCACCTATATTTGAAATGCCTATCGGCAACCATATCTGGAATGCCTATCGGCACCTATATTTGAAATGCCTATCGGCTTCTATATCTGAAATGCCTATCGGCACCTATTTTTAAAATGCCAATCGGCAACTATATCTGAAATGCCTATCGGCACCTATATCTGAAATGCCTATCGACACCTATATCTGAAATGCCTATCGACACCTATATCTGAAATGCCTATCGATACCTATATCTGAAATGCCTATCGACACCAATATCTGAAATGCCTATCGACACCTATATCTGAAATGCCTATCGACACCTATATCTGAAATGCCTATCGACACCTATATCTGAAATGCCTATCGACACCTATTTTTGAAATGCCTATCGGAAACTACATCTGAAATGCCTATCAGCACCTATATTTGAAATGCCTATCGGTAACCATATCTGGAATGCCTATCGGCACCTATATTTGAAATGCCTATCGGCTTCTATATCTGAAATGCCTATCGGCACCTATTTTTAAAATTCCAATCGGCAACTATATCTGAAATGCCTATCGGCACCTATATCTGAAATGCCTATCGACACCTATATCTAAAATGCCTATCGACACCTATATCTGAAATGCCTATCGACACCTATATCTGAAATGCCTATCGACACCTATATCTGAAATGCCTATCGACACCTATATCTGAAATGCCTATCGACACCTATATCTGAAATGCCTATCGACACCTATTTTTGAAATGCCTATCGGAAACTACATCTGAAATGCCTATCAGCACCTATATTTGAAATGCCTATCGACAACCATATCTGGAATGCCTATCGGCACCTATATTTGAAATGCCTATCGGCTTCGATATCTGAAATGCCTATCGGCACCTATTTTTAAAATGCCAATCGGCAACTATATCTGAAATGCCTATCGGCACCTATATCTGAAATGCCTATCGACACCTATATCTGAAATGCCTATCGACACCTATATCTGAAATGCCTATCGACACCTATATCTGAAATGCCTATCGACACCTATATCTGAAATGCCTATCGACACCTATATCTGAAATGCCTATCGACACCTATATCTGAAATGCCTATCGACACCTATATCTGAAATGCCTATCGACACCTATTTTTGAAATGCCTATCGGAAACTACATCTGAAATGCCTATCAACACCTATATTTGAAATGCCTATCGGCAACCATATCTGGAATGCCTATCGGCACCTATATTTGAAATGCCTATCGGCTTCTATATCTGAAATGCCTATCGGCACCTATTTTTAAAATGCCAATCGCCAACTATATCTGAAATGCCTATCGGCACCTATATCTGAAATGCCTATCGACACCTATATCTGAAATGCCTATCGACACCTATATCTGAAATGCCTATCGACACCTATATCTGAAATGCCTATCGACACCTATATCTGAAATGCCTATCGACACCTATATCTGAAATGCCTATCGACACCTATATCTGAAATGCCTATCGACACCTATATCTGAAATGCCTATCGACACCTATTTTTGAAATGCCTATCGGAAACTACATCTGAAATGCCTATCAGCACCTATATTTGAAATGCCTATCGGCAACCATATCTGGAATGCCTATCGGCACCTATATTTGAAATGCCTATCGGCTTCTATATCTGAAATGCCTATCGGCACCTATTTTTAAAATGCCAATCGGCGACTATATCTGAAATGCCTATCGGCACCTATATCTGAAATGCCTATCGACACCTATATCTGAAATGCCTATCGACACCTATATCTGAAATGCCTATCGACACCTATATCTGAAATGCCTATCGACACCTATATCTGAAATGCCTATCGACACCTATATCTGAAATGCCTATCGACACCTATATCTGAAATGCCTATCGACACCTATATCTGAAATGCCTATCGACACCTATTTTTGAAATGCCTATCGGAAACTACATCTGAAATGCCTATCAGCATCTATATTTGAAATGCCTATCGGCAACTATATCTGGAATGCCTATCGGCACCTATATTTGAAATGCCTATCGGCTTCTATATCTGATATGCCTATCGGCACCTATTTTTAAAATGCCAATCGGCAACTATATCTGAAATGCCTATCGGCACCTATATCTGAAATGCCTATCGACACCTATATCTGAAATGCCTATCGACACCTATATCTGAAATGCCTATCGACACCTATATCTGAAATGCCTATCGACACCTATATCTGAAATGCCTATCGGCACCTATATTTGAAATGCCTATCGGCTTCTATATCTGAAATGCCTATCGGCACCTATTTTTAAAATGCCTATCGGCAACTATATCTGAAATGCCTATCGGCACCTATATCTGAATTGCCTATCGACACCTATATCTGAAATGCCTATCGACACCTATATCTGAAATGCCTATCGATACCTATATCTGAAATGCCTATCGACACCAATATCTGAAATGCCTATCGACACCTATATCTGAAATGCCTATCGACACCTATATCTGAAATGCCTATCGACACCTATATCTGAAATGCCTATCGACACCTATTTTTGAAATGCCTATCGGAAACTACATCTGAAATGCCTATCAGCACCTATATTTGAAATGCCTATCGGTAACCATATCTGGAATGCCTATCGGCACCTATATTTGAAATGCCTATCGGCTTCTATATCTGAAATGCCTATCGGCACCTATTTTTAAAATGCCAATCGGCAACTATATCTGAAATGCCTATCGGCACCTATATCTGAAATGCCTATCGACACCTATATCTAAAATGCCTATCGACACCTATATCTGAAATGCCTATCGACACCTATATCTGAAATGCCTATCGACACCTATATCTGAAATGCCTATCGACACCTATATCTGAAATGCCTATCGACACCTATATCTGAAATGCCTATCGACACCTATTTTTGAAATGCCTATCGGAAACGACATCTGAAATGCCTATCAGCACCTATATTTGAATTGCCTATCGGCAAGCATATCTGGAATGCCTATCGGCACCTATATTTGAAATGCCTATCGGCTTCTATATCTGAAATGCCTATCGGCACCTATTTTTAAAATGCCAATCGGCAACTATATCTGAAATGCCTATCGGCACCTATATCTGAAATGCCTATCGACACCTATATCTGAAATGCCTATCGACACCTACATCTGAAATGCCTATCGACACCTATATCTGAAATGCCTATCGACACCTATTTTTGAAATGCCTATCGGAAACTACATCTGAAATGCCTATCAGCACCTATATTTGAAATGCCTATCGGCAACCATATCTGGAATGCCTATCGGCACCTATATTTGAAATGCCTATCGGCTTCTATATCTGAAATGCCTATCGGCACCTATTTTTAAAATGCCAATCGGCAACTATATCTGAAATGCCTATCGGCACCTATATCTGAAATGCCTATCGACACCTATATCTGAAATGCCTATCGACACCTATATCTGAAATGCCTATCGATACCTATATCTGAAATGCCTATCGACACCTATATCTGAAATGCCTATCGACACCTATATCTGAAATGCCTATCGACACCTATATCTGAAATGCCTATCGACACCTATATCTGAAATGCCTATCGACACCTATTTTTGAAATGCCTATCGGAAACTACATCTGAAATGCCTATCAGCACCTATATTTGAAATGCCTATCGGCTTCTATATCTGAAATGCCTATCGGCACCTATTTTTAAAATGCCAATCGGCAACTATATCTGAAATGCCTATCGGCACCTATATCTGAAATGCCTATCGACACCTATATCTATAATGCCTATCGACACCTATATCTGAAATGCCTATCGACACCTATATCTGAAATGCCTATCGACACCTATATCTGAAATGCCTATCGACACCTATATCTGAAATGCATATCGACACCTATATCTGAAATGCCTATCGACACCTATATCTGAAATGCCTATCGACACCTATATCTGAAATGCCTATCGACACCTATTTTTGAAATGCCTATCGGAAACTACATCTGAAATGCCTATCAGCACCTATATTTGAAATGCCTATCGGCAACCATATCTAGAATGCCTATCGGCACCTATATTCGAAATGCCTATCGGCTTCTATATCTGAAATGCCTATCGGCACCTATTTTTAAAATGCCAATCGGCAACTATATCTGAAATGCCTAACGGCACCTATATCTAAAATGCCTATCGACACCTATATCTGAAATGCCTATCGACACATATATCTGAAATGCCTATCGACACCTATATCTGAAATGCCTATCGACACCTATATCTGAAATGCCTATCGACACCTATATCTGAAATGCCTATCGACACCTATATCTGAAATGCCTATCGACACCTATATCTGAAATGCCTATCGACACCTATTTTTGAAATTCCTTATCGGAAACTACATCTGAAATGCCTATCAGCACCTATATTTGAAATGCCTATCGGCAACCATATCTGGAATGCCTATCGGCACCTATATTTGAAATGCCTATCGGCTTCTATATCTGAAATGCCTATCGGCACCTATTTTTAAAATGCCAATCGGCAACTATATCTGAAATGCCTATCGGCACCTATATCTGAAATGCCTATCGACACCTATATCTGAAATGCCTATCGACACCTATATCTAAAATGCCTATCGACACCTATATCTGAAATGCCTATCGACACCTATATCTGAAATGCCTATCGACACCTATATCTGAAATGCCTATCGACACCTATATCTGAAATGCCTATCGACACCTATATCTGAAATGCGTATCGACACCTATATCAGAAATGCCTATCGACACCTATTTTTGAAATGCCTATCGGAAACTACATCTGAAATGCCTATCAGCACCTATATTTGAAATGCCTATCGGCAACCATATCTGGAATGCCTATCGGCACCTATATTTGAAATGCCTATCGGCTTCTATATCTGAAATGCCTATCGGCACCTATTTTTAAAATGCCAATCGGCAACTATATCTGAAATGCCTATCGGCACCTATATCTGAAATGCCTATCGACACCTACATCTGAAATGCCTATCGACACCTATATCTGAAATGCCTATCGACACCTATATCTGAAATGCCTATCGACACCTATATCTAAAATGCCTATCGACACCTATATCTGAAATGCCTATCGACACCTATATCTGAAATGCCTATCGACACCTATATCTGAAATGCCTATCGACACCTATTTTTGAAATGCCTATCGGAAACTACATCTGAAATGCCTATCAGCACCTATATTTGAAATGCCTATCGGCAACCATATCTGGAATGCCTATCGGCACCTATATTTGAAATGCCTATCGGCTTCTATATCTGAAATGCCTATCGGCACCTATTTTTAAAATGCCAATCGGCAACTATATCTGAAATGCCTATCGGCACCTATATCTGAAATGCCTATCGACACCTATATCTGAAATGCCTATCGACACCTATATCTGAAATGCCTATCGACACCTATATCTGAAATGCCTATCGACACCTATATCTGAAATGCCTATCGACACCTATATCTGAAATGCCTATCGACACCTATATCTGAAATGCCTATCGACACCTATTTTTGAAATGCCTACCGGAAACTACATCTGAAATGCCTATCAGCACCTATATTTGAAATGCCTATCGGCAACCATATCTAGAATGCCTAGCGGCACCTATATTTGAAATGCCTATCGGCTTCTATATCTGAAATGCCTATCGGCACCTATTTTTAAAATGCCAATCGGCAACTATATCTGAAATGCCTATCGGCACCTATATCTGAAATGCCTATCGACACCTATATCTGAAATGCCTATCGACACCTATATCTGAAATGCCTATCGACACCTATATCTGAAATGCCTATCGACACCTATATCTGAAATGCCTATCGACACCTATATCTGAAATGCCTATCGACACCTATATCTGAAATGCCTATCGACACCTATATCTGAAATGCCTATCGACACCTATTTTTGAAATGCCTATCGGAAACTACATCTGAAATGCCTATCAGCACCTATATTTGAAATGCCTATCGGCAACCATATCTGGAATGCCTATCGGCACCTATATTTGAAATGCCTGTCGGCTTCTATATCTGAAATGCCTATCGGCACCTATTTTTAAAATGCCAATCGGCAACTTTATCTGAAATGCCTATCGGCACCTATATCTGAAATGCCTATCGACACCTATATCTGAAATGCCTATCGACACCTATATCTGAAATGCCTATCGACACCTATATCTGAAATGCCTATCGACACCTATATCTGAAATGCCTATCGACACCTATATCTGAAATGCCTATCGACACCTATATCTGAAATGCCTATCGACACCTATATCTGAAATGCCTATCGACACCTATATCTGAAATGCCTATTGACACCTATTTTTGAAATGCCTATCGGAAACTACATCTGAAATGCCTATCAGCACCTATATTTGAAATGCCTATCGGCAACCATATCTGGAATGCCTATCGGCACCTATATTTGAAATGCCTATCGGCTTCTATATCTGAAATGCCTATCGGCACCTATTTTTAAAATGCTAATCGGCAACTATATCTGAAATGCCTATCGGCACCTATATCTGAAATGCCTATCGACACCTATATCTGAAATGCCTATCGACACCTATATCTGAAATGCCTATTGACACCTATATCTGAAATGCCTATCGACACCTATTTTTGAAATGCCTATCGGAAACTACATCTGAAATGCCTATCAGCACCTATATTTGAAATGCCTATCGGCAACCATATCTGGAATGCCTATCGGCACCTATATTTGAAATGCCTATCGGCTTCTATATCTGAAATGCCTATCGACACCTATTTTTAAAATGCTAATCGGCAACTATATCTGAAATGCCTATCGGCACCTATATCTGAAATGCCTATCGACACCTATATCTGAAATGCCTATCGACACCTATATCTGAAATGCCTATCGACACCTATATCTGAAATGCCTATCGACACCTATATCTGAAATGCCTATCGACACCTATATCTGAAATGCCTATCGACACCTATATCTAAAATGCCTATCGACACCTATATCTGAAATGCCTATCGACACCTATTTTTGAAATGCCTATCGGAAACTACATCTGAAATGCCTATCAGCACCTATATTTGAAATGCCTATCGGCAACCATATCTGGAATGCCTATCGGCACCTATATTTGAAATGCCTATCGGCTTCTATATCTGAAATGCCTATCGGCACCTATTTTTAAAATGCCAATCGGCAACTATATCTGAAATGCCTATCGGCACCTATATCTGAAATGCCTATCGACACCTATATCTGAAATGCCTATCGACACCTATATCTGAAATGCCTATCGACACCTATATCTGAAATGCCTATCGACACCAATATCTGAAATGCCTATCGACACCTACATCTGAAATGCCTATCGACACCTACATCTGAAATGCCTATCGACACCTATATCTGAAATGCCTATCGACACCTATTTTTGAAATGCCTATCGGAAACTACATCTGAAATGCCTATCAGCACCTATGTTTGAAATGCCTATCGGCTACCATATCTGGAATGCCTATCGGCACCTATATTTGAAATGCCTATCGGCTTCTATATCTGAAATGCCTATCGGCACCTATTTTTAAAATGCCAATCGGCAACTATATCTGAAATGCCTATCGACACCTATATCTGAAATGCCAATCGACACCTATATCTGAAATGCCTATCGACACCTATATCTGAAATGCCTATCGACACCTATATCTGAAATGCCTATCGACACCTATATCTGAAATGCCTATCGACACCTATATCTGAAATGCCTATCGACACCTATATCTGAAATGCCTATCGACACCTATATCTGAAATGCCTATCGACACCTATTTTTGAAATGCCTACCGGAAACTACATCTGAAATGCCTATCAGCACCTATATTTGAAATGCCTATCGGCAACCATATCTAGAATGCCTAGCGGGACCTATATTTGAAATGCCTATCGGCTTCTATATCTGAAATGCCTATCGGCACCTATTTTTAAAATGCTAATCGGCAACTATATCTGAAATGCCTATCGGCACCTATATCTGAAATGCCTATCGACACCTATATCTGAAATGCCTATCGACACCTATATCTGAAATGCCTATCGACACCTATATCTGAAATGCCTATCGACACCTATATCTGAAATGCCTATCGACACCTATATCTGAAATGCCTATCGACACCTATATCTGAAATGCCTATCGACACCTATTTTTGAAATGCCTATCGGAAACTACATCTGAAATGCCTATCAGCACCTATATTTGAAATGCCTATCGGCAACCATATCTGGAATGCCTATCGGCACCTATATTTGAAATGCCTGTCGGCTTCTATATCTGAAATGCCTATCGGCACCTATTTTTAAAATGCCAATCGGCAACTTTATCTGAAATGCCTATCGGCACCTATATCTGAAATGCCTATCGACACCTATATCTGAAATGCCTATCGACACCTATATCTGAAATGCCTATCGACACCTATATCTGAAATGCCTATCGACACCTATATCTGAAATGCCTATCGACACCTATATCTGAAATGCCTATCGACACCTATATCTGAAATGCCTATCGACACCTATATCTGAAATGCCTATCGACACCTATTTTTGAAATGCCTATCGGAAACTACATCTGAAATGCCTATCAGCACCTATATTTGAAATGCCTATCGGCAACCATATCTGGAATGCCTATCGGCACCTATATTTGAAATGCCTATCGGCTTCTATATCTGAAATGCCTATCGGCACCTATTTTTAAAATGCTTATCGGCAACTATATCTGAAATGCCTATCGGCACCTATATCTGAAATGCCTATCGACACCTATATCTGAAATGCCTATCGACACCTATATCATAAATGCCTATCGACACCTATATCTGAAATGTCTTTCGACACCTATATCTGAAATGCCTATCGACACCTATATCTGAAATGCCTATCGACACCTATTTTTGAAATGCCTATCGGAAACTACATCTGAAATGCCTATCAGCACCTATATTTGAAATGCCTATCGGCAACCATATCTGGAATGCCTATCGGCACCTATATTTGAAATGCCTATCGGCTTCTATATCTGAAATGCCTATCGGCACCTATTTTTAAAATGCCAATCGGCAACTTTATCTGAAATGCCTATCGGCACCTATATCTGAAATGCCTATCGACACCTATATCTGAAATGCCTATCGACACCTATATCTGAAATGCCTATCGACACCTATATCTGAAATGCCTATCGACAACTATTTTTGAAATGCCTATCGGAAACTACATCTGAAATGCCTATCAGCATCTATATTTGAAATGCCTATCGGCAACCATATCTGGAATGCCTATCGGCACCTATATTTGAAATGCCTATCGGCTTCTATATCTGAAATGCCTATCGGCACCTATTTTCAAAATGCCAATCGGCAACTATATCTGAAATGCTTATCGGCACCTATATCTGAAATGCCTATCGACACCTATATCTGAAATGCCTATCGACACCTATATCTGAAATGCCTATCGACACCTATATGTAAAATGCCTATCGACACCTATATCTGAAATGCCTATCGACACCTATATCTGAAATGCCTATCGACACCTATTTTTGAAATGCCTATCGGAAACTACATCTGAAATGCCTATCAGCACCTATATTTGAAATGCCTATCGGCGACCATATCTGGAATGCCTATCGGCACCTATATTTGAAATGCCTATCGGCTTCTATATCTGAAATGCCTATCGGCACCTATTTTTAAAATGCCAATCGGCAACTATATCTGAAATGCCTATCGGCACCTATATCTGAAATGCCTATCGACACCTATATCTGAAATGCCTATCGACACCTATATCTGAAATGCCTATCGACACCTATATCTGAAATGCCTATCGACACCTATATCTGAAATGCCTATCGACACCTATATCTGAAATGCCTATCGACACCTATATCTGAAATGCCTATTGACACCTATTTTTGAAATGCCTATCGGAAACTACATCTGAAATGCCTATCAGCACCTATATTTGAAATGCCTATCGGCAACCATATCTAAAATGCCTATCGGCACCTTTATTTGAAATGCCTATCGGCTTCTATATCTGAAATGCCTATCGGCACCTATTTTTAAAATGCCAATCGGCAACTATATCTGAAATGCCTATCGGCACCTATATCTGAAATGCCTATCGACACCTATATCTGAAATGCCTATCGACACCTATATCTGAAATGCCTATCGACACCTATATCTGAAATGCCTATCGACACCTATATCTGAAATGCCTATCCACACCTATATCTGAAATGCCTATCGACACTTATATCTGAAATGCCTATCGACACCTATATCTGAAATGCCTATCGACACCTATTTTTGAAATGCTTATCGGAAACTACATCTGAAATGCCTATCAGCACCTATATTTGAAATGCCTATCGGCAACCATATCTGGAATGCCTATCGGCACCAATATTTGAAATGCCTATCGGCTTCTATATCTGAAATGCCTATCGGCACTTATTTTTAAAATGCCAATCGGCAACTATATCTGAAATGCCTATCGGCACCTATATCTGAAATGCCTATCGACACCTATATCTGAAATGCCTATCGACACCTATATCTGAAATGCCTATCGACACCTATATCTGAAATGCCTATCGGAAACTACATCTGAAATGCCTATCAGCACCTATATTTGAAATGCCTATCGGAAACTACATCTGAAATGCCTATCAGCACCTATATTTGAAATGCCTATCGGCAACCATATCTAGAATGCCTATCGGCACCTATATTTGAAATGCCTATCGGCTTCTATATCTGAAATGCCTATCGGCACCTATTTTTAAAATGCCAATCGGCAACTATATCTGAAATGCCTATCGGCACCTATATCTAAAATGCCTATCGACACCTATATCTGAAATGCCTATCGACACCTATTTTTGAAATGCCTATCAGAAACTACATCTGAAATGCCTATCAGCACCTATATTTGAAATGCCTATCGGCAACCATATCTGGAATGCCTATCGGCACCTATATTTGAAATGCCTATCGGCTTCTATATCTGAAATGCCTATCGGCACCTTTTTTTAAAATGCCAATCGGCAACTATATCTGAAATGCCTATCGACACCTATATCTGAAATGATTATCGACACCTATATCTGAAATGCCTATCGACACCTATATCTGAAATGCCTATCGACACCTATATCTGAAATGCCTATCGACACCTATATCTGAAATGCCTATCGACACCTATATCTGAAATGCCTATCGACACCTATATCTGAAATGCCTATCGACACCTATATCTGAAATGCCTATCGACACCTATATCTGAAATGCCTATCGACACCTATATCTGAAATGCCTATCGACACCTATATCTGAAATGCCTATCGACACCTATTTTTGAAATGCCTATCGGAAACTACATCTGAAAAGCCTATCAGCACCTATATTTGAAATGCCTATCGGCAACCATATCTGGAATGCCTATCGGCACCTATATTTGAAATGCCTATCGGCTTCTATATCTGAAATGCCTATCGGCACCTATTTTTAAAATGCCAATCGGCAACTATATCTGAAATGCCTATCGGCACCTATATCTGAAATGCCTATCGACACCTATATCTGAAATGCCTATCGACACCTATATCTGAAATGCCTATCAACACCTATATCTGAAATGCCTATCGACACCTATATCTGAAATGCCTATCGACACCTATATCTGAAATGCCTATCGACACCTATATCTGAAATGCCTATCGACACCTATTTTTGAAATGCCTATCGGAAACTACATCTGAAATACCTATCAGCACCTATATTTGAAATGCCTATCGGCAACCATATCTAAAATGCCTATCGGCACCTATATTTGAAATGCCTATCGGCTTCTATATCTGAAATGCCTATCGGCACCTATTTTTAAAATGCCAATCGGCAACTATATCTGAAATGCCTATCGGCACCTATATCTGAAATGCCTATCGACACCTATATCTGAAATGCCTATCGACACCTATATCTGAAATGCCTATCGACACCTATATCTGAAATGCCTATCGACACCTATATCTGAAATGCCTATCGACACCTATATCTGAAATGCCTATCGACACCTATATCTGAAATGCCTATCGACACCTATATCTGAAATGCCTATCGACACCTATTTTTGAAATGCCTATCGGAAACTACATCTGAAATGCCTATCAGCACCTATATTTGAAATGCCTATCGGCAACCATATCTGGAATGCCTATCGGAACCTATATTTGAAATGCCTATCGGCTTCTATATCTGAAATGCCTATCAGCACCTATTTTTTAAATGCCAATCGGCAACTATATCTGAAATGCCTTTCGGCACCTATATCTGAAATGCCTATCGACACCTATATCTGAAATGCCTATCGACACCTATATCTGAAATGCCTATCGACACCTATATCTGAAATGCCTATCGACACCTATATCTGAAATGCCTATCGACACCTATATCTGAAATGCCTATCGACACCTATATCTGAAATGCCTATCGACACCTATATCTGAAATGCCTATCGACACCTATATCTGAAATGTTTATCGACACCTATTTTTGAAATGCCTATCGGAAACTACATCTGAAATGCCTATCAGCACCTATATTTAAAATGCCTATCGGCAACCATATCTGGAATGCCTATCGACACCTATATCTGAAATGCCTATCGACACCTATATCTGAAATGCCTATCGACACCTATATCTGAAATGCCTATCGACACCTATATCTGAAATGCCTATCGACACCTATATCTGAAATGCCTATCGACACCTATATCTGAAATGCCTATCGACACCTATATCTGAAATGCCTATCGACACCTATATCTGAAATGCCTATCGACACCTATATCTGAAATGCCTATCGACACCTATATCTGAAATGCCTATCGACACCTATATCTGAAATGCCTATCGACACCTATATCTGAAATGCCTATTGACACCTATTTTTGAAATGCCTATCGGAAACTACATCTGAAATGCCTATCAGCACCTATATTTGAAATGCCTATCGGCAACCATATCTGGAATGCCTATCGGCACCTATATTTGAAATGCCTATCGGCTTCTATATCTGAAATGCCTATCGGCACCTATTTTTAAAATGCTAATCGGCAACTATATCTGAAATGCCTATCGGCACCTATATCTGAAATGCCTATCGACACCTATATCTGAAATGCCTATCGACACCTATATCTGAAATGCCTATCGACATCTATATCTGAAATGCCTATCGACACCTATATCTGAAATGCCTATCGACACCTATATCTGAAATGCCTATCGACACCTCTATCTGAAATGCCTATTGACACCTATATCTGAAATGCCTATCGACACCTATTTTTGAAATGCCTATCGGAAACTACATCTGAAATGCCTATCAGCACCTATATTTGAAATGCCTATCGGCAACCATATCTGGAATGCCTATCGGCACCTATATTTGAAATGCCTATCGGCTTCTATATCTGAAATGCCTATCGACACCTATTTTTAAAATGCTAATCGGCAACTATATCTGAAATGCCTATCGGCACCTATATCTGAAATGCCTATCGACACCTATATCTGAAATGCCTATCGACACCTATATCTGAAATGCCTATCGACACCTATATCTGAAATGCCTATCGACACCTATATCTGAAATGCCTATCGACACCTATATCTGAAATGCCTATCGACACCTATATCTAAAATGCCTATCGACACCTATATCTGAAATGCCTATCGACACCTATTTTTGAAATGCCTATCGGAAACTACATCTGAAATGCCTATCAGCACCTATATTTGAAATGCCTATCGGCAACCATATCTGGAATGCCTATCGGCACCTATATTTGAAATGCCTATCGGCTTCTATATCTGAAATGCCTATCGGCACCTATTTTTAAAATGCCAATCGGCAACTATATCTGAAATGCCTATCGGCACCTATATCTGAAATGCCTATCGACACCTATATCTGAAATGCCTATCGACACCTATATCTGAAATGCCTATCGACACCTATATCTGAAATGCCTATCGACACCAATATCTGAAATGCCTATCGACACCTACATCTGAAATGCCTATCGACACCTACATCTGAAATGCCTATCGACACCTATATCTGAAATGCCTATCGACACCTATTTTTGAAATGCCTATCGGAAACTACATCTGAAATGCCTATCAGCACCTATATTTGAAATGCCTATCGGCTACCATATCTGGAATGCCTATCGGCACCTATATTTGAAATGCCTATCGGCTTCTATATCTGAAATGCCTATCGGCACCTATTTTTAAAATGCCAATCGGCAACTATATCTGAAATGCCTATCGACACCTATATCTGAAATGCCAATCGACACCTATATCTGAAATGCCTATCGACACCTATATCTGAAATGCCTATCGACACCTATATCTGAAATGCCTATCGACACCTATATCTGAAATGCCTATCGACACCTATATTTGAAATGCCTATCGACACCTATATCTGAAATGCCTATCGACACTTATATCTGAAATGCCTATCGACACCTATTTTTGAAATGCCTATCGGAAACTACATCTGAAATGCCTATCAGCACCTATATTTGAAATGCCTATCGGCAACCATATCTGGAATGCCTATCGGCACCTATATTTGAAATGCCTATCGGCTTCTATATCTGAAATGCCTATCGGCACCTATTTTTAAAATGCCAATCGGCAACTATACTTGAAATGCCTATCGGCACCTATATCTAAAATGCCTATCGACACCTATATCTGAAATGCCTATCGACACCAATTTGTGAAATGCCTATCGGAAACTACATCTGAAATGCCTATCAGCACCTATATTTGAAATGCCTATCGGCAACCATATCTGGAATGCCTATCGGCACCTATATTTGAAATGCCTATCGGCTTCTATATCTGAAATGCCTATCGGCACCTATTTTTAAAATGCCAATCGGCAACTATATCTGAAATGCCTATCGACACCTATATCTGAAATGCCTATCGACACCTATATCTGAAATGCCTATCGACACCTATATCTGAAATGCCTATCGACACCTATATCTGAAATGCCTATCGACACCTATATCTGAAATGCCTATCGACACCTATATCTGAAATGCCTATCGACACCTATATCTGAAATGCCTATCGACACCTATATCTGAAATGCCTATCGACACCTATTTTTGAAATGCCTATCGGAAACTACATCTGAAATGCCTATCAGTACCTATATTTGAAATGCCTAGCGGCAACCATATCTGGAATGCCTATCGGCACCTATATATTCGAAATGCCTATCGGCTTCTATATCTGAAATGCCTATCGGCACCTATTTTTAAAATGCCAATCGGCAACTATATCTGAAATGCCTATCGGCACCTATATCTGAAATGCCTATCGACACCTATATCTGAAATGCCTATCGACACCTATATCTGAAATGCCTATCGACACCTATATCTGAAATGCCTATCGACACCTATATCTGAAATGCCTATCGACACCTATATTTGAAATGCCTATCGACACCTATTTTTGAAATGCCAATCGGAAACTACATCTGAAATGCCTATCAGCACCTATATTTGAAATGCCTATCGGCAACCATATCTGGAATGCCAATCGGCACCTATATTTGAAATGCCTATCGGCTTCTATATCTGAAATGCCTATCGGCACCTATTTTTAAAATGCCAATCGGCAACTATATCTGAAATGCCTATCGGCACCTATATCTGAAATGCCAATCGACACCTATATCTGAAATGCCTATCGACACCTATATCTGAAATGCCTATCGACACCTATATCTGAAATGCCTATCGACACCTATATCTGAAATGCCTATCGACACCTATTATCTGAAATGCCTATCGACACCTATATCTGAAATGCCTATCGACACCTATATCTGAAATGCCTATCGACACCTATATCTGAAATGCCTATCGACACCTATTTTTGAAATGCCTATCGGAAACTACATCTGAAATGCCTATCAGCACCTATATTTGAAATGCCTATCGGCAACCATATCTGGATTGCCTATCGGCACCTATATTTGAAATGCCTATCGGCTTCTACATCTGAAATGCCTATCGGCACCTATTTTTAAAATGCCAATCGGCAACTATATCTGAAATGCCTATCGGCACCTATATCTGAAATGCCTATCGACACCTATATCTGAAATGCCTATCGACACCTATTTTTGAAATGCCTATCGGAAACTACATCTGAAATGCCTATCAGCACCTATATTTGAAATGCCTATCGGCAACCATATCTGGAATGCCTATCGGCACCTATATTTGAAATGCCTATCGGCTTCTATATCTGAAATGCCTATCGGCACCTATTTTTAAAATGCCAATCGGCAACTATATCTGAAATGCCTATCGGCACCTATATCTGAAATGCCTATCGACATCTATATCTGAAATGCCTATCGACACCTATATCTGAAATGCCTATCGACACCTATATCTGAAATGCCTATCGACACCTATATCTGAAATGCCTATCGACACCTATATCTGAAATGCCTATCGACACCTATTTTTGAAATGCCTATCGGAAACTACATCTGAAATGCCTATCAGCACCTATATTTGAAATGCCTATCGGCAACCATATCTGGAATGCCTATCGGCACCTATATTTGAAATGCCTATCAGCTTCTATATCTGAAATGCCTATCGGCACCTATTTTTAAAATGCCAATCGGCAACTATATCTGAAATGCCTATCGGCACCTATATCTGAAATGCCTATCGACACCTATATCTGAAATGCCTATCGACACCTATATCTGAAATGCCTATCGACACCTATATCTGAAATGCCTATCGACACCTATATCTGAAATGCCTATCGACACCTATATCTGAAATGCCTATCGACACCTATATCTGAAATGCCTATCGACACCTATATCTGAAATGCCTATCGACACCTATATCTGAAATGCCTATCGACACCTATTTTTGAAATGCCTATCGGAAACTACATCTGAAATGCCTATCAGCACCTATATTTGAAATGCCTATCGGCAACCATATCTGGAATGCCTATCGGCACCTATATTTGAAATGCCTATCGGCTTCTATATCTGAAATGCCTATCGGCACCTATTTTTAAAATGCCAATCGGCAACTATATCTGAAATCCCTATCGGCACCTATATCTGAAATGCCTATCGACACCTATATCTGAAATGCTTATCGACACCTATTTTTGAATTGCCTATCGGAAACTACAACTGAAATGCCTATCAGCACCTATATTTGAAATGCCTATCGGCAACCATATCTGGAATGCCTATCGGCACCTATATTTGAAATGCCTATCGGCTTCTATATCTGAAATGCCTATCGGCACCTATTTTTAAAATGCCAATCGGCAACTATATCTGAAATGCCTATCGACACCTATATCTGAAATGCCTATCGACACCTATATCTGAAATGCCTATCGACACCTATATCTGAAATGCCTATCGACACCTATATCTGAAATGCCTATCGACACCTATATCTGAAATGCCTATCGACACCTATATCTGAAATGCCTATCGACACCTATATCTGAAATGCCTATCGACACCTATATCTGAAATGCCTATCGACACCTATATCTGAAATGCCTATCGACACCTATATCTGAAATGCCTATCGACACCTATTTTTGAAATGCCTACCGGAAACTACATCTGAAATGCCTATCAGCACCTATATTTGAAATGCCTATCGGCAACCATATCTAGAATGCCTAGCGGGACCTATATTTGAAATGCCTATCGGCTTCTATATCTGAAATGCCTATCGGCACCTATTTTTAAAATGCTAATCGGCAACTATATCTGAAATGCCTATCGGCACCTATATCTGAAATGCCTATCGACACCTATATCTGAAATGCCTATCGACACCTATATCTGAAATGCCTATCGACACCTATATCTGAAATGCCTATCGACACCTATATCTGAAATGCCTATCGACACCTATATCTGAAATGCCTATCGACACCTATATCTGAAATGCCTATCGACACCTATTTTTGAAATGCCTATCGGAAACTACATCTGAAATGCCTATCAGCACCTATATTTGAAATGCCTATCGGCAACCATATCTGGAATGCCTATCGGCACCTATATTTGAAATGCCTGTCGGCTTCTATATCTGAAATGCCTATCGGCACCTATTTTTAAAATGCCAATCGGCAACTTTATCTGAAATGCCTATCGGCACCTATATCTGAAATGCCTATCGACACCTATATCTGAAATGCCTATCGACACCTATATCTGAAATGCCTATCGACACCTATATCTGAAATGCCTATCGACACCTATATCTGAAATGCCTATCGACACCTATATCTGAAATGCCTATCGACACCTATATCTGAAATGCCTATCGACACCTATATCTGAAATGCCTATCGACACCTATTTTTGAAATGCCTATCGGAAACTACATCTGAAATGCCTATCAGCACCTATATTTGAAATGCCTATCGGCAACCATATCTGGAATGCCTATCGGCACCTATATTTGAAATGCCTATCGGCTTCTATATCTGAAATGCCTATCGGCACCTATTTTTAAAATGCTTATCGGCAACTATATCTGAAATGCCTATCGGCACCTATATCTGAAATGCCTATCGACACCTATATCTGAAATGCCTATCGACACCTATATCTGAAATGCCTATCGACACCTATATCTGAAATGTCTTTCGACACCTATATCTGAAATGCCTATCGACACCTATATCTGAAATGCCTATCGACACCTATATCCGAAATGCCTATCGACACCTATTTTTGAAATGCCTATCGGAAACTACATCTGAAATGCCTATCAGCACCTATATTTGAAATGCCTATCGGCAACCATATCTGGAATGCCTATCGGCACCTATATTTGAAATGCCTGTCGGCTTCTATATCTGAAATGCCTATCGGCACCTATTTTTAAAATGCCAATCGGCAACTTTATCTGAAATGCCTATCGGCACCTATATCTGAAATGCCTATCGACACCTATATCTGAAATGCCTATCGACACCTATATCTGAAATGCCTATCGACACCTATATCTGAAATGCCTATCGACAACTATTTTTGAAATGCCTATCGGAAACTACATCTGAAATGCCTATCAGCATCTATATTTGAAATGCCTATCGGCAACCATATCTGGAATGCCTATCGGCACCTATATTTGAAATGCCTATAGGCTTCTATATCTGAAATGCCTATCGGCACCTATTTTCAAATGCCAATCGGCAACTATATCTGAAATGCTTATCGGCACCTATATCTGAAATGCCTATCGACACCTATATCTGAAATGCCTATCGACACCTATATCTGAAATGCCTATCGACACCTATATGTAAAATGCCTATCGACACCTATATCTGAAATGCCTATCGACACCTATATCTGAAATGCCTATCGACACCTATTTTTGAAATGCCTATCGGAAACTACATCTGAAATGCCTATCAGCACCTATATTTGAAATGCCTATCGGCAACCATATCTGGAATGCCTATCGGCACCTATATTTGAAATGCCTATCGGCTTCTATATCTGAAATGCCTATCGGCACCTATTTTTAAAATGCCAATCGGCAACTATATCTGAAATGCCTATCGGCACCTATATCTGAAATGCCTATCGACACCTATATCTGAAATGCCTATCGACACCTATATCTGAAATGCCTATCGACACCTATATCTGAAATGCCTATCGACACCTATATCTGAAATGCCTATCGACACCTATATCTGAAATGCCTATCGACACCTATATCTGAAATGCCTATTGACACCTATTTTTGAAATGCCTATCGGAAACTACATCTGAAATGCCTATCGGCACCTATATTTGAAATGCCTATCGGCAACCATATCTAAAATGCCTATCGGCACCTTTATTTGAAATGCCTATCGGCTTCTATATCTGAAATGCCTATCGGCACCTATTTTTAAAATGCCAATCGGCAACTATATCTGAAATGCCTATCGGCACCTATATCTGAAATGCCTATCGACACCTATATCTGAAATGCCTATCGACACCTATATCTGAAATGCCTATCGACACCTATATCTGAAATGCCTATCGACACCTATATCTGAAATGCCTATCCACACCTATATCTGAAATGCCTATCGACACTTATATCTGAAATGCCTATCGACACCTATATCTGAAATGCCTATCGACACCTATTTTTGAAATGCTTATCGGAAACTACATCTGAAATGCCTATCAGCACCTATATTTGAAATGCCTATCGGCAACCATATCTGGAATGCCTATCGGCACCAATATTTGAAATGCCTATCGGCTTCTATATCTGAAATGCCTATCGGCACCTATTTTTAAAATGCCAATCGGCAACTATATCTGAAATGCCTATCGGCACCTATATCTGAAATGCCTATCGACACCTATATCTGAAATGCCTATCGACACCTATATCTGAAATGCCTATCGACACCTATATCTGAAATGCCTATCGGAAACTACATCTGAAATGCCTATCAGCACCTATATTTAAATGCCTATCGGAAACTACATCTGAAATGCCTATCAGCACCTATATTTGAAATGCCTATCGGCAACCATATCTAGAATGCCTATCGGCACCTATATTTGAAATGCCTATCGGCTTCTATATCTGAAATGCCTATCGGCACCTATTTTTAAAATGCCAATCGGCAACTATATCTGAAATGCCTATCGGCACCTATATCTAAAATGCCTATCGACACCTATATCTGAAATGCCTATCGACACCTATTTTTGAAATGCCTATCAGAAACTACATCTGAAATGCCTATCAGCACCTATATTTGAAATGCCTATCGGCAACCATATCTGGAATGCCTATCGGCACCTATATTTGAAATGCCTATCGGCTTCTATATCTGAAATGCCTATCGGCACCTTTTTTTAAAATGCCAATCGGCAACTATATCTGAAATGCCTATCGACACCTATATCTGAAATGATTATCGACACCTATATCTAAAATGCCTATCGACACCTATATCTGAAATGCCTATCGACACCTATATCTGAAATGCCTATCGACACCTATATCTGAAATGCCTATCGACACCTATATCTGAAATGCCTATCGACACCTATATCTGAAATGCCTATCGACACCTATATCTGAAATGCCTATCGACACCTATATCTGAAATGCCTATCGACACCTATATCTGAAATGCCTATCGACACCTATATCTGAAATGCCTATCGACACCTATTTTTGAAATGCCTATCGGAAACTACATCTGAAAAGCCTATCAGCACCTATATTTGAAATGCCTATCGGCAACCATATCTGGAATGCCTATCGGCACCTATATTTGAAATGCCTATCGGCTTCTATATCTGAAATGCCTATCGGCACCTATTTTTAAAATGCCAATCGGCAACTATATCTGAAATGCCTATCGGCACCTATATCTGAAATGCCTATCGACACCTATATCTGAAATGCCTATCGACACCTATATCTGAAATGCCTATCAACACCTATATCTGAAATGCCTATCGACACCTATATCTGAAATGCCTATCGACACCTATATCTGAAATGCCTATCGACACCTATTTTTGAAATGCCTATCGGAAACTACATCTGAAATACCTATCAGCACCTATATTTGAAATGCCTATCGGCAACCATATCTAAAATGCCTATCGGCACCTATATTTGAAATGCCTATCGGCTTCTATATCTGAAATGCCTATCGGCACCTATTTTTAAAATGCCAATCGGCAACTATATCTGAAATGCCTATCGGCACCTATATCTGAAATGCCTATCGACACCTATATCTGAAATGCCTATCGACACCTATATCTGAAATGCCTATCGACACCTATATCTGAAATGCCTATCGACACCTATATCTGAAATGCCTATCGACACCTATATCTGAAATGCCTATCGACACCTATATCTGAAATGCCTATCGACACCTATATCTGAAATGCCTATCGACACCTATTTTTGAAATGCCTATCGGAAACTACATCTGAAATGCCTATCAGCACCTATATTTGAAATGCCTATCGGCAACCATATCTGGAATGCCTATCGGAACCTATATTTGAAATGCCTATCGGCTTCTATATCTGAAATGCCTATCAGCACCTATTTTTAAAATGCCAATCGGCAACTATATCTGAAATGCCTTTCGGCACCTATATCTGAAATGCCTATCGACACCTATATCTGAAATGCCTATCGACACCTATATCTGAAATGCCTATCGACACCTATATCTGAAATGCCTATCGACACCTATATCTGAAATGCCTATCGACACCTATATCTGAAATGCCTATCGACACCTATATCTGAAATGCCTATCGACACCTATATCTGAAATGCCTATCGACACCTATATCTGAAATGTTTATCGACACCTATTTTTGAAATGCCTATCGGAAACTACATCTGAAATGCCTATCAGCACCTATATTTAAAATGCCTATCGGCAACCATATCTGGAATGCCTATCGGCACCTATATTTGAAATGCCTATCGGCTTCTATATCTGAAATGCCTATCGGCACCTATTTTTAAAATGCCAATCGGCAACTATATCTGAAATGCCTATCGGCACCTATATCTGAAATGCCTATCGACACCTATATCTGAAATGCCTATCGACACCTATATCTGACATGCCTATCGACACCTATATCTGAAATGCCTATCGACACCTATAACTGAAATGCCTATCGACACCTACATCTGAAATGCCTATCGACACCTATATCTGAAATGCCTATCGACACCTATATCTGAAATGCCTATCGACACCTATTTTTGAAATGCCTATCGGAAACTACATCTGAAATGCCTATCAGCACCTATATTTGAAATGCCTAACGGCAACCATATCTGGAATGCCTATCGGCACCTATATTTGAAATGCCTATCGGCTTCTATATCTGAAATGCCTATCGGCACCTATTTTTAAAATGCCAATCGGCAACTATATCTGAAATGCCTTTCGGCACCTATATCTGAAATGCCTATCGACACCTATATCTGAAATGCCTATCGACACCTATATCTGAAATGCCTATCGACACCTATATCTGAAATGCCTATCGACACCTATATCTGAAATGCCTATCGACACCTATATCTGAAATGCCTATCGACACCTATATCTGAAATGCCTATCGACACCTATATCTGAAATGCCTATCGACACCTATATCTGAAATGCCTATCGACACCTATATCTGAAATGCCTATCGACACCTATATCTGAAATGCCTATCGACACCTATATCTGAAATGCCTATCGACAACTATATCTGAAATGCCTATCGACACCTATTTTTGAAATGCCTATCGGAAACTACATCTGAAATGCCTATCAGCACCTATACTTGAAATGCCTATCGGCAACCATATCTGGAATGCCTATCGGCACCTATATTTGAAATGCCTATCGGCTTCTATATCTGAAATGCCTATCGGCACCTATTTTTAAAATGCCAATCGGCTACTATATCTGAAATGCCTATCGGCACCTATATCTGAAATGCCTATCGACACCTATATCTGAAATGCCTATCGACACCTATATCTGAAATGCCTATCGACACCTATATCTGAAATGCCTATCGACACCTATATCTGAAATGCCTATCGACACCTATATCTGAAATGCCTATCGACACCTATATCTGAAATGCCTATCGACACCTATTTTTGAAATGCCTATCGGAAACTACATCTGAAATGCCTATCAGCACCTATATTTGAAATGCCTATCGGCAACCATATCTGGAATGCCTATCGGCACCTATATTTGAAATGCCTATCGGCTTCTATATCTGAAATGCCTATCGGCACCTATTTTTAAAATGCCAATCGGCAACTATATCTGAAATGCCTATCGGCACCTATATCTGAAATGCCTATCGACACCTATATCTGAAATGCCTATCGACACCTATATCTGAAATGCCTATCGACAACTATATCTGAAATGCGTATCGACACCTATATCTGAAATGCCTATCGACACCTATATCTGAAATGCCTATCGACACCTATATCTGAAATGCCTATCGACACCTATATCTGAAATGGCTATCGACACCTATTTTTGAAATGCCTATCGGAAACTACATCTGAAATGCCTATCAGCACCTATATTTGAAATGCCTATCGGCAACCATATCTGGAATGCCTATCGGCACCTATATTTGAAATGCCTATCGGCTTCTATATCTGAAATGCCTATCAGCACCTATTTTTAAAATGCCAATCGGCAACTATATCTGAAATGCCTTTCGGCACCTATATCTGAAATGCCTATCGACACCTATATCTGAAATGCCTATCGACACCTATATCTGAAATGCCTATCGACACCTATATCTGAAATGCCTATCGACACCTATATCTGAAATGCCTATCGTCACCTATATCTGAAATGCCTATCGACACCTATATCTGAAATGCCTATCGACACCTATATCTGAAATGCCTATCGACACCTATATCTGAAATGCCTATCGACACCTATTTTTGAAATGCCTATCGGAAACTACATCTGAAATGCCTATCAGCACCTATATTTGAAATGCCTATCGGCAACCATATCTGGAATGCCTATCGGCACCTATATTTGAAATGCCTATCGGCTTCTATATCTGAAATGCCTATCGGCACCTATTTTGAAAATGCCAATCGGCAACTATATCTGAAATGCCTATCGGCACCTATATCTGAAATGCCTATCGACACATATATCTGAAATGCCTATCGACACCTATATCTGAAATGCCTATCGACACCTATATCTGAAATGCCTATCGACACCTATATCTGAAATGCCTATCGACACCTATATCTGAAATGCCTATCGACACCTATATCTGAAATGCCTATCGACACCTATATCTGAAATGCCTATCGACACCTATTTTTGAAATGCCTATCGGAAACTACATCTGAAATGCCTATAAGCACCTATATTTGAAATGCCTAACGGCAACCATATCTGGAATGCCTATCGGCACCTATATTTGAAATGCCTATCGGCTTCTATATCTGAAATGCCTATCGGCACCTATTTTTAAAATGCCAATCGGCAACTATATCTGAAATGCCTATCGGCACCTATTTCTGAAATGCCTATCGACACCTATATCTGAAATGCCTATCGACACCTATATCTGAAATGCCTATCGACACCTATATCTGAAATGCCTATCGACACCTATATCTGAAATGCCTATCGACACCTATATCTGAAATGCCTATCGACACCTATATCTGAAATGCCTATCGACACCTATTTTTGAAATGCCTATCGGAAACTACTTCTAAAATGCCTATCAGCACCTATATTTGAAATGCCTATCGGCAACCATATCTGGAATGCCTATCGGCACCTATATTTGAAATGCCTATCGGCTTCTATATCTGAAATGCCTATCGGCACCTATTTTTAAAATGCCAATCGGCAACTATATCTGAAATGCCTATCGGCACCTATATCTGAAATGCCTATCGACACCTATATCTGAAATGCCTATCGACACCTATATCTGAAATACCTATCGACACCTATATCTGAAATGCCTATCGACACCTATATCTGAAATGCCTATCGACACCTATATCTGAAATGCCTATCGACACCTATATCTGAAATGCCTATCGACACCTATATCTGAAATGCCTATCGACACCTATTTTTGGGATGCCTATCGGAAACTACATCTGAAATGCCTATCAGCACCAATGTTTGAAATGCCTATCGGCAACCATATCTGAATTGCCTATCGACACCTATATTTGAAATACCTATCGGCTTCTATATCTGAAAAGCCTATCGGCACCTATTTTTAAAATGCCAATCGGCAACTATATCTGAAATGCCTATCGGCACCTATATCTGAAATGCCTATCGGCATTAATTTTTGAAATGCCTATCGGAAACTACATCTAAATTGCCTAACAGCACCTATATTTGAAATGCCTATCGGCAACCATATCTGGAATGCCTATCGGCACCTATATTTGAAATGCCTATCGGCTTCTATATCTGAAATGCCTATCGGCACCTATTTTTAAAATGCCAATCGGCAACTATATCTGAAATGCCTATCGGCACCTATATCTGAAATGCCTATCGGCACCTATATCTGAAATGCCTATCGACACCTATATCTGAAATGCCTATCGACACCTATATCTGAAATGCCTATCGACACCTATGTCTGAAATGCCTATCGACACCTATATCTGAAATGCCTATCGACACCTATATCTGAAATGCCTATCGACACCTATATCTGAAATGCCTATCGACACCTATATCTGAAATGCCTATCGACACCTATATCTGAAATGCCTATCGACACCTATTTTTGAAATGCCTATCGGAAACTACATCTGAAATGCCTATCAGCACCTATATTTGAAATGCCTATCGGCAACCATATCTGGAATGCCTATCGGCACCTATATTTGAAATGCCTATCGGCTTCTATATCTGAAATGCCCATCGGCACCTATTTTTAAAATGCCAATCGGCAACTATTTCTGAAATGCCTATCGGCACCTATATCTGAAATGCCTATCGACACCTATATCTGAAATGCCTATCGACACCTATATCTGAAATGCCTATCGACACCTATATCTGAAATGCCTATCGACACCTATATCTGAAATGCCTATCGACACCTATATCTGAAATGCCTATCGACACCTATATCTGAAATGCCTATCGACACCTATTTTTGAAATGCCTATCGGAAACTACATCTGAAATGCCTATCAGCACCTATATTTGAAATGCCTATCGGCAACCATATCTGGAATGCCTATCGGCACCTATATTTGAAATGCCTATCGACACCTATATCTGAAATGCCTATCGACACCTATATCTGAAATGCCTATCGACACCTATATCTGAAATGCCTATCGACACCTATATCTGAAATGCCTATCGACACCTATATCTGAAATGCCTATCGACACCTATATCTGAAATGCCTATCGACACCTATATCTGAAATGCCTATCGACACCTATATCTGAAATGCCTATCGACACCTATATCTGAAATGCCTATCGACACCTATATCTGAAATGCCTATCGACACCTATATCTGAAATGCCTATCGACAACTATATCTGAAATGCCTATCGACACCTATTTTTGAAATGCCTATCGGAAACTACATCTGAAATGCCTATCAGCACCTATACTTGAAATGCCTATCGGCAACCATATCTGGAATGCCTATCGGCACCTATATTTGAAATGCCTATCGGCTTCTATATCTGAAATGCCTATCGGCACCTATTTTTAAAATGCCAATCGGCTACTATATCTGAAATGCCTATCGGCACCTATATCTGAAATGCCTATCGACACATATATCTGAAATGCCTATCGACACCTATATCTGAAATGCCTATCGACACCTATATCTGAAATGCCTATCGACACCTATATCTGAAATGCCTATCGACACCTATATCTGAAATGCCTATCGACACCTATATCTGAAATGCCTATCGACACCTATTTTTGAAATGCCTATCGGAAACTACATCTGAAATGCCTATCAGCACCTATATTTGAAATGCCTATCGGCAACCATATCTGGAATGCCTATCGGCACCTATATTTGAAATGCCTATCGGCTTCTATATCTGAAATGCCTATCGGCACCTATTTTTAAAATGCCAATCGGCAACTATATCTGAAATGCCTATCGGCACCTATATCTGAAATGCCTATCGACACCTATATCTGAAATGCCTATCGACACCTATATCTGAAATGCCTATCGACACCTATATCTGAAATGCCTATCGACACCTATATCTGAAATGCCTATCGACACCTATATCTGAAATGCCTATCGACACCTATATCTGAAATGCCTATCGACACCTATATCTGAAATGGCTATCGACACCTATTTTTGAAATGCCTATCGGAAACTACATCTGAAATGCCTATCAGCACCTATATTTGAAATGCCTATCGGCAACCATATCTGGAATGCCTATCGGCACCTATATTTGAAATGCCTATCGGCTTCTATATCTGAAATGCCTATCAGCACCTATTTTTAAAATGCCAATCGGCAACTATATCTGAAATGCCTTTCGGCACCTATATCTGAAATGCCTATCGACACCTATATCTGAAATGCCTATCGACACCTATATCTGAAATGCCTATCGACACCTATATCTGAAATGCCTATCGACACCTATATCTGAAATGCCTATCGTCACCTATATCTGAAATGCCTATCGACACCTATATCTGAAATGCCTATCGACACCTATATCTGAAATGCCTATCGACACCTATATCTGAAATGCCTATCGACACCTATTTTTGAAATGCCTATCGGAAACTACATCTGAAATGCCTATCAGCACCTATATTTGAAATGCCTATCGGCAACCATATCTGGAATGCCTATCGGCACCTATATTTGAAATGCCTATCGGCTTCTATATCTGAAATGCCTATCGGCACCTATTTTGAAAATGCCAATCGGCAACTATATCTGAAATGCCTATCGGCACCTATATCTGAAATGTCTATCGACACCTATATCTGAAATGCCTATCGACACCTATATCTGAAATGCCTATCGACACCTATATCTGAAATGCCTATCGACATCTATATCTGAAATGCCTATCGACACCTATATCTGAAATGCCTATCGACACCTATATCTGAAATGCCTATCGACACCTATATCTGAAATGCCTATCGACACCTATTTTTGAAATGCCTATCGGAAACTACATCTGAAATGCCTATCAGCACCTATATTTGAAATGCCTAACGGCAACCATATCTGGAATGCCTATCGGCACCTATATTTGAAATGCCTATCGGCTTCTATATCTGAAATGCCTATCGGCACCTATTTTTAAAATGCCAATCGGCAACTATATCTGAAATGCCTATCGGCACCTATTTCTGAAATGCCTATCGACACCTATATCTGAAATGCCTATCGACACCTATATCTGAAATGCCTATCGACACCTATATCTGAAATGCCTATCGACACCTATATCTGAAATGCCTATCGACACCTATATCTGAAATGCCTATCGACACCTATATCTGAAATGCCTATCGACACCTATTTTTGAAATGCCTATCGGAAACTACTTCTAAAATGCCTATCAGCACCTATATTTGAAATGCCTATCGGCAACCATATCTGGAATGCCTATCGGCACCTATATTTGAAATGCCTATCGGCTTCTATATCTGAAATGCCTATCGGCACCTATTTTTAAAATGCCAATCGGCAACTATATCTGAAATGCCTATCGGCACCTATATCTGAAATGTTTATCGACACCTATATCTGAAATGCCTATCGACACCTATATCTGAAATACCTATCGACACCTATATCTGAAATGCCTATCGACACCTATATCTGAAATGCCTATCGACACCTATATCTGAAATGCCTATCGACACCTTTATCTGAAATGCCTATCGACACCTATATCTGAAATGCCTATCGACACCTATTTTTGGGATGCCTATCGGAAACTACATCTGAAATGCCTATCAGCACCAATGTTTGAAATGCCTATCGGCAACCATATCTGAATTGCCTATCGACACCTATAGTTGAAATACCTATCGGCTTCTATATCTGAAAAGCCTATCGGCACCTATTTTTAAAATGCCAATCGGCAACTATATCTGAAATGCCTATCGGCACCTATATCTGAAATGCCTATCGGCATTAATTTTTGAAATGCCTATCGGGAACTACATCTAAATTGCCTAACAGCACCTATATTTGAAATGCCTATCGGCAACCATATCTGGAATGCCTATCGGCACCTATATTTGAAATGCCTATCGGCTTCTATATCTGAAATGCCTATCGGCACCTATTTTTAAAATGCCAATCGGCAACTATATCTGAAATGCCTATCGGCACCTATATCTGAAATGCCTATCGGCACCTATATCTGAAATGCCTATCGACACCTATATCTGAAATGCCTATCGACACCTATATCTGAAATGCCTATCGACACCTATATCTGAAATGCCTATCGACACCTATATCTGAAATGCCTATCGACACCTATATCTGAAATGCCTATCGACACCTATATCTGAAATGCCTATCGACACCTATATCTGAAATGCCTATCGACACCTATATCTGAAATGCCTATCGACACCTATTTTTGAAATGCCTATCGGAAACTACATCTGAAATGCCTATCAGCACCTATATTTGAAATGCCTATCGGCAACCATATCTGGAATGCCTATCGGCACCTATATTTGAAATGCCTATCGGCTTCTATATCTGAAATGCCTATCGGCACCTATTTTTAAAATGCCAATCGGCTACTATATCTGAAATGCCTATCGGCACCTATATCTGAAATGCCTATCGACACCTATATCTGAAATGCCTATCGACACCTATATCTGAAATGCCTATCGACACCTATATCTGAAATGCCTATCGACACCTATATCTGAAATGCCTATCGACACCTATATCTGAAATGCCTATCGACACCTATATCTGAAATGCCTATCGACACCTATTTTTGAAATGCCTATCGGAAACTACATCTGAAATGCCTATCAGCACCTATATTTGAAATGCCTATCGGCAACCATATCTGGAATGCCTATCGGCACCTATATTTGAAATGCCTATCGGCTTCTATATCTGAAATGCCTATCGGCACCTATTTTTAAAATGCCAATCGGCAACTATATCTGAAATGCCTATCGGCACCTATATCTGAAATGCCTATCGACACCTATATCTGAAATGCCTATCGACACCTATATCTGAAATGCCTATCGACACCTATATCTGAAATGCCTATCGACACCTATATCTGAAATGCCTATCGACACCTATATCTGAAATGCCTATCGACACCTATATCTGAAATGCCTATCGACACCTATATCTGAAATGGCTATCGACACCTATTTTTGAAATGCCTATCGGAAACTACATCTGAAATGCCTATCAGCACCTATATTTGAAATGCCTATCGGCAACCATATCTGGAATGCCTATCGGCACCTATATTTGAAATGCCTATCGGCTTCTATATCTGAAATGCCTATCAGCACCTATTTTTAAAATGCCAATCGGCAACTATATCTGAAATGCCTTTCGGCACCTATATCTGAAATGCCTATCGACACCTATATCTGAAATGCCTATCGACACCTATATCTGAAATGCCTATCGACACCTATATCTGAAATGCCTATCGACACCTATATCTGAAATGCCTATCGTCACCTATATCTGAAATGCCTATCGACACCTATATCTGAAATGCCTATCGACACCTATATCTGAAATGCCTATCGACACCTATATCTGAAATGCCTATCGACACCTATTTTTGAAATGCCTATCGGAAACTACATCTGAAATGCCTATCAGCACCTATATTTGAAATGCCTATCGGCAACCATATCTGGAATGCCTATCGGCACCTATATTTGAAATGCCTATCGGCTTCTATATCTGAAATGCCTATCGGCACCTATTTTGAAAATGCCAATCGGCAACTATATCTGAAATGCCTATCGGCACCTATATCTGAAATGCCTATCGACACCTATATCTGAAATGCCTATCGACACCTATATCTGAAATGCCTATCGACACCTATATCTGAAATGCCTATCGACACCTATATCTGAAAGGCCTATCGACACCTATATCTGAAATGCCTATCGACACCTATATCTGAAATGCCTATCGACACCTATATCTGAAATGCCTATCGACACCTATTTTTGAAATGCCTATCGGAAACTACATCTGAAATGCCTATCAGCACCTATATTTGAAATGCCTAACGGCAACCATATCTGGAATGCCTATCGGCACCTATATTTGAAATGCCTATCGGCTTCTATATCTGAAATGCCTATCGGCACCTATTTTTAAAATGCCAATCGGCAACTATATCTGAAATGCCTATCGGCACCTATATCTGAAATGCCTATCGACACCTATATCTGAAATGCCTATCGACACCTATATCTGAAATGCCTATCGACACCTATATCTGAAATGCCTATCGACACCTATATCTGAAATGCCTATCGACACCTATATCTGAAGTGCCTATCGACACCTATATCTGAAATGCCTATCGACACCTATATCTGAAATGCCTATCGACACCTATTTTTGAGATGCCTATCGGAAACTACATCTGAAATGCCTATCAGCACCAATGTTTGAAATGCCTATCGGCAACCATATCTGAATTGCCTATCGACACCTATATTTGAAATACCTATCGGCTTCTATATCTGAAATGCCTATCGGCACCTATATCTGAAATGCCTATCGACACCTATATCTGAAATGCCTATCGACACCTATATCTGAAATGCCTATCGGCACCTATATCTGAAATGCCTATCGGCATTAATTTTTGAAATGCCTATCGGAAACTACATCTAAATTGCCTAACAGCACCTATATTTGAAATGCCTATCGGCAACCATATCTGGAATGCCTATCGGCACCTATATTTGAAATGCCTATCGGCTTCTATATCTGAAATGCCTATCGGCACCTATTTTTAAAATGCCAATCGGCAACTATATCTGAAATGCCTATCGGCCCCTATATCTGAAATGCCTATCGACACCTATATCTGAAATGCCTATCGACACCTATATCTGAAATGCCTATCGACACCTATATCTGAAATGCCTATCGACACCTATATCTAAAATGCCTATCGACACCTATATCTGAAATGCCTATCGACACCTATATCTGAAATGCCTATCGACACCTATATCTGAAATGCCTATCGACACCTATATCTGAAATGCCTATCGACACCTATATCTGAAATGCCTATCGACACCTATATCTGAAATGCCTATCGACACCTATACCTGAAATGCCTATCGACACCTATATCTGAAATGCCTATCAACACCTATATCTGAAATGCCTATCGACACCTATTTTTGAAATGCCTATCGGAAACTACATCTGAAATGCCTCTCAGCACCTATATTTGAAATGCCTATCGGCAACCATATCTGGAATGCCTATCGGTACCTATATTTGAAATGCCTATCGGCTTCTGTATCTGAAATGCCTATCGGCACCTATTTTTAAAATGCCAATCGGCAACTATATCTGAAATGCCTACCGGCACCTATATCTGAAATGCCTATCGACACCTATATCTGAAATGCCTATCGACACCTATATCTGAAATGCCTATCGACACCTATATCTGAAATGCCTATCGACACCTATATCTGAAATGCCTATCGATACTTATATCTGAAATGCCTATCGACACCTATATCTGAAATGCCTATCGACACCTATATCTGAAATGCCTATCGACACCTATTTTTGAAATGCCTATCGGAAACTACATCTGAAATGCCTATCAGCACCTATATTTGAAATGCCTATCGACACCTATTTTTGAAATGCCTATCGGAAACTACTTCTAAAATGCCTATCAGCACCTATATTTGAAATGCCTATCGGCAACCATATCTGGAATGCCTATCGGCACCTATATTTGAAATGCCTATCGGCTTCTATATCTGAAATGCACATCGGCACCTATTTTTAAAATGCCAATCGGCAACTATATCTGAAATGCCTATCGGCACCTATATCTGAAATGCCTATCGACACCTATATCTGAAATGCCTATCGACACCTATATCTAAAATGCCTATCGACACCTATATCTGAAATGCCTATCGACACCTATATCTGAAATGCCTATCGACACCTATAACTGAAATGCCTATCGACACCTATATCTGAAATGCCTATCGACACCTATATCTGAAATGCCTATCGACACCTATTTTTGAAATGCCTATCGGAAACTACATCTGAAATGCCTATCAGCAGCTATATTTGAAATGCCTATCGGCAACCATATCTGGAATGCCTATCGGCACCTATATTTTGAAATGCCTATCGGCTTCTATATCTGAAATGCCTATCGGCACCTATTTTTAAAATGCCAATCGGCAACTATATCTGAAATGCCTATCGGCACCTATATCTGAAATGCCTATCGACACCTATATCTGAAATGCCTATCGACACCTATATCTGAAATGCCTATCGACACCTATACCTGAAATGCCTATCGACACCTATATCTGAAATGCCTATCGACACCTATATCTGAAATGCCTATCGACACCTATATCTGAAATGCCTATCGACACCTATATCTGAAATGCCTATCGACACCTATATCTGAAATGCCTATCGACACCTATTTTTGAAATGCCTATCGGAAACTACATCTGAAATGCCTATTAGCACCTATATTTGAAATGCCTATCGGCAACCATATCTGGAATGCCTATCGGCACCTATATTTGAAATGCCAATCGGCAACTATATCTGAAATGCCTACCGGCACCTATATCTGAAATGCCTATCGACACCTATATCTGAAATGCCTATCGACACCTATATCTGAAATGCCTATCGACACCTATATCTGAAATGCCTATCGACACATATTTTTGAAATGCCTATCGGAAACTACATCTGAAATGCCTATCAGCACCTATATTTGAAATGCCTATCGACACCTATTTTTGAAATGCCTATCGGAAACTACTTCTAAAATGCCTATCAGCACCTATATTTGAAATGCCTATCGGCAACCATATCTGGAATGCCTATCGGCACCTATATTTGAAATGCCTATCGGCTTCTATATCTGAAATGCCTATCGGCACCTATTTTTAAAATGCCAATCGGCAACTATATCTGAAATGCCTATCGGCACCTATATCTGAAATGCCTATCGACACCTATATCTGAAATGCCTATCGACACCTATATCTGAAATGCCTATCGACACCTATATCTGAAATGCCTATCGACACCTATATCTGAAATGCCTATCGACACCTATATCTGAAATGCCTATCGACACCTATATCTGAAATGCCTATCGACACCTATATCTGAAATGCCTATCGACACCTATTTTTGAGATGCCTATCGGAAACTACATCTGAAATGCCTCTCAGCACCAATGTTTGAAATGCCTATCGGCAACCATATCTGAATTGCCTATCGACACCTATATTTGAAATACCTATCGGCTTTTATATCTGAAAAGCCTATCGGCACCTATTTTTAAAATGCCAATCGGCAACTATATCTGAAATGCCTATCGGCACCTATATCTGAAATGCCTATCGGAATTAATTTTTGAAATGCCTATCGGAAACTACATCTAAATTGCCTAACAGCACCTATATTTGAAATGCCTATCGGCAACCACATCAGAAATGCCTATCGGCACCTATATCTGAAATGCCTTTCGGCATTTATATCTGAAATGCCTATCGACACTTATATTTGAAATGCCTATCGATACCTATATTTTAAATGCCTTTCGGCAACTATATCTGATATGCCTATCGGCACCTATATCTGAAATGCCTATCGGCACTTATTTTTGAAATGCCTATCGGAAACTACATCTGGAATGCCTATCGGCACCTATATTTGAAATGCCTATCGGCATCTATATCTGAAATGCCTATCGACACTTATTTTTAAAATGCCAATCGGCAACTATATCTGAAATGCCTATCGGCACCTATATCTGAAATGCCTATCGGCACTTATTTTTGAAATGCCTATCGGCAACCATATCTGATATGCCTATCGGCACCTATATCTGAAATGCCTATCGGCACTTATTTTTGAAATGCCTATCGGAAACTACATCTGGAATGCCTATCGGCACCTATATTTGAAATGCCTATCGGCATCTATATCTGAAATGCCTATCGACACTTATTTTTAAAATGCCAATCGGCAACTATATCTGAAATGCCTATCGGCACTTATTTTTGAAATGCCTATCGGAAACTACATCTGGAATGCCTATTGGCACCTATATTTGAAATGCCTATCGGCATCTATATCTGAAATGCCAATCGACACTTATTTTTAAAATGCCAATCGGCAACTATATCTGAAATGCCTATCGGCACCTATATCTGAAATGCCTATCGGCACCTATATTTGAAATGCCTATCGGCTTCTATATCTGAAATGCCTATCGGCACCTATTTTTAAAATGCCAATCGGCAACTTTATCTGAAATGCCTATCGGCACCTATATCTGAAATGCCTATCGACACCTATATCTGAAATGCCTATCGACACCTATATCTAAAATGCCTATCGACACCTATATCTGAAATGCCTATCGACACCTATATCTGAAATGCCTATCGACACCTATAACTGAAATGCCTATCGACACCTATATCTGAAATGCCTATCGACACCTATATCTGAAATGCCTATCGACACCTATTTTTGAAATGCCTATCGGAAACTACATCTGAAATGCCTATCAGCAGCTATATTTGAAATGCCTATCGGCAACCATATCTGGAATGCCTATCGGCACCTATATTTGAGATGCCTATCGGCTTCTATATCTGAAATGCCTATCGGCACCTATTTTTAAAATGCCAATCGGCAACTATATCTGAAATGCCTATCGGCACCTATATCTGAAATGCCTATCGACACCTATATCTGAAATGCCTATCGACACCTATATCTGAAATGCCTATCGACACCTATACCTGAAATGCCTATCGACACCTATATCTGAAATGCCTATCGACACCTATATCTGAAATGCCTATCGACACCTATATCTGAAATGCCTATCGACACCTATATCTGAAATGCCTATCGACACCTATATCTGAAATGCCTATCGACACCTATTTTTGAAATGCCTATCGGAAACTACATCTGAAATGCCTATTAGCACCTATATTTGAAATGCCTATCGGCAACCATATCTGGAATGCCTATCGGCACCTATATTTGAAATGCCTATCGGCTTCTATATCTGAAATGCCTATCGGCACCTATTTTTAAAATGCCAATCGGCAACTATATCTGAAATGCCTATCGGCACCTATATCTGAAATGCCTATCGACACCTATATCTGAAATGCCTATCGACACCTATATCTGAAATGCCTATCGACACCTATATCTGAAATGCCTATCGACACCTATATCTGAGATGCCTATCGACCCCTATATCTGAAATGCCTATCGACACCTATATCTGAAATGCCTATCGACACCTATATCTGAAATGCCTATCGACACCTATTTTTGAAATGCCTATCGGAAACTACATCTGAAATGCCTATCAGCACCTATATTTGAAATGCCTATCGGCAACCATATCTGGAATGCCTATCGGCACCTATATTTGAAATGCCTATCGGCTTCTATATCTGAAATGCCTATCGGCACCTATTTTTAAAATGCCAATCGGCAACTATATCTGAAATGCCTATCGGCACCTATATCTGAAATGCCTATCGACACCTATATCTGAAATGCCTATCAACACCTATATCTGAAATGCCTATCGACACCTATATCTGAAATGCCTATCGACACCTATATCTGAAATGCCTATCGACACCTATATCTGAAATGCCTATCGACACCTATATCTGAAATGCCTATCGACACCTATATCTGAAATGCCTATCGGCACCTATGTTTGACATGCCTATCGAAAACTTCATCTAAAATGCCTATCGGCACCCATTTTTAAAATGCCAATCGGCAACTATATCTGAAATGCCTATCGGCACCTATATCTGAAATGCCTATCGGGACCTATTTTTGAAATGCCTATCGGAAACTACATCAGAAATGCCTATCAGCACCTATATTTGAAGTGCATATCGGCAACCATATCTGAAATGCCTATCGACACCTATATTTGAAATACCTATCGGCTTCTATATCTGAAATGCCTATCGGCACCTATTTTTAAAATGCCAATCGGCAACTTTATCTAAAATGCCTATCGGCACCTATATCTGAAATGCCTATTGGCATCAATTTTTGAAATGCCTATCGGAAACTACATCTGAAATGCCTATCAGCACCTATATTTGAAATGCCTATCGGCAACCATATCTGGAATGCCTATCGGCACGTATATTTGAAATGCCTATTGGCTTCTATATCTGAAATGCCTATCGACACCTATTTTTAAAATGCCAATTGGCAACTATATCTGAAATGCCTATCGGCACCTGTTTTTAAAATGCCAATCGGCAACTATATCTGAAATGCCTATCGGCACCTATACCTGAAATGCCTATCGGCATCAATTATTGAAATGCCTATCGGAAACTACATTTAAAATGCCTATCGGCACCTATTTTTAAAATGCCTATCGGCAACCATATCTGAAATGCCTATCGACACCTATATTTGAAATACCTATCGGCTTCTATATCTGAAATGCCTATCGGCACCTATTTTTAAAATGCCAATCGGCAACTATATCTGAAGTGCCTATCGGCACCTATATCTGAAATGCCTATCGGCACCTATTTTTGAAATTCTTATCGAAAACGATATCTGAAATGCCTATCAGCACCTATATTTGAAATGCCTATCGGCAACTACATCAGAAATGCCTATCGGCACCTATATCTGAAATGCCTTTCGGTATTTATATCTGAAATGCCTATCGACACCTATATTTGAAATGCCTATCGGCACCTATATTTTATATGTCTATCGGCAACTACATCTAATATGCCTATCGGCACCTATATCTGAAATGCCTATCGGCACCTATTTTTGAAATGCCTATCGGAAACTACATCTAAAATGCCTATCGGCACCTATTTTTAAAATGCCAATCGGCAACTATATCTGAAATGCCTATCGGCACCTATATTTGAAATGCCTATCGGCACCTATTTTTGAAATGCCTATCGGAAACTACATCTAAAATGCCAATCGGCACCTATTTTTAAAATGCCAATCGGCAACTATATCGGAAATGCCTATCGGCACCTATATCTGAAATGCCAATCGACACCTATATCTGAAATGCCTATCGACACCTATTTCTGAAATGCCTATCGACACCTATATCTGAAATGCCTATCGACACCTATATCTGAAATGCCTATCGACACCTATATCTGAAATGCCTATCGACACCTATATCTGAAATGCCTATCGACACCTATATCTGAAATGCCTATCGAGACCTATATCTGAAATGCCTATCGACACCTATATCTGAGTGCCTATCGACACCTATATCTGAAATGCCTATCGACACCTATATCTGAAATGCCTATCGACACCTATTTTTGAAATGCCTATCGGGAACTACATCTGAAATGCCTATCAGCACCTATATTTGAAATGCCTATCGGCAACCACATCAGAAATGCTTATCGACACCTATATTTGAAATACCTATCGGCTTCTATATCTGAAATGCCTATCGGCACCTATTTTTAAAATGCCAATCGGCAACTATATCTAAAATGCCTATCGGCACCTATATCTGAAATGCCTATTGGCACAAATGTTTGAAATGCCTATCGGAAACTACATCTGAAATGCCTATCAGCACCTATATTTGAAATGCCTATCGGCAACCATATCTGGAATGCCTATCGGCACCTATATTTGAAATGCCTATCGGCTTCTATATCTGAAATGCCTATCGGCACCTATTTTTAAAATGCCATTCGGCAACTATATCTGAAATGCCTATCGGCACCTATATCTGAAATGCCTATCGACACCTATATCTGAAATGCCTATCGACACCTATATTTGAAATACCTATCGGCTTCTATATCTGAAATGCCTATCGGCACCTATTTTTAAAATGCCAATCGGCAACTATATCTAAAATGCCTATCGGCACCTATATCTGAAATGCCTATTGGCACCAATTTTTGAAATGCCTATCGGAAACTACATCTGAAATGCCTATCAGCACCTATATTTGAAATGCCTATCGGCAAACATATCTGGAATGCCTATCGGCACGTATATTTGAAATGCCTATTGGCTTCTATATCTGAAATGCCTATCGACACCTATTTTTAAAATGCCAATTGGCAACTATATCTGAAATGCTTATCGGCACCTGTTTTTAAAATGCCAATCGGCAACTATATCTGAAATGCCTATCGGCACTTATACCGGAAATGCCTATCGGCATCAATTATTGAAATGCCTATCGGAAACTACATTTAAAATGCCTATCGGCACCTATTTTTAAAATGCCTATCGGCAACCATATCTGAAATGCCTATCGACACCTATATTTGAAATACCTATCGGCTTCTATATCTGAAATGCCTATCGGCACCTATTTTTAAAATGCCTATCGGCAACTATATCTGAAGTGCCTATCGGCACCTATATCTGAAATGTCTATCGGCACCTATTTTTGAAATGCTTATCGAAAACGATATCTGAAATGCCTATCAGCACCTATATTTGAAATGCCTATCGGCAACTACATCAGAAATGCCTATCGGCACCTATATCTGAAATGCCTTTCGGTATTTATATCTGAAATGCCTATCGACACCTATATTTGAAATGCCTATCGGCACCTATATTTTAAATTCCTATCGGCAACTATATCTGATATGCCTATCGGCACCTATATCTAAAATGCCTATCGGCACCTATTTTTGAAATGCCTATCGGAAACTACATCTAAAATGCCTATCGGCACCTATTTTTAAAATGCCAATCGGCAACTATATCTGAAATGCCTATCGGCACCTATATCTGAAATGCCTATCGGCACCTATTTTTGAAATGCCTATCGGCAACTATATCTGAAATGCCTATCGGCACCTATATCTGAAATGCCTATCGGCACCTATTTTTGAAAGGCTTATCGAAAACGACATCTGAAATGCCTATCAGCACCTATATTTGAAATGCCTATCGGCAACCACATCAGAAATGCACATCGACACCTATATTTGAAATACCTATCGGCTTCTATATCTGAAATGCCTATCGGCACCTATTTTTAAAATGCCAATCGGCAACTATATCTAAAATGCCTATCGGCACCTATATCTGAAATGCCTATTGGCACAAATTTTTGAAATGCCTATCGGAAACTACATCTGAAATGCCTATCAGCACCTATATTCGAAATGCCTATCGGCACCTATATTTGAAATGCCCATCGGCTTCTATATCTGAAATGCCTATCGGCACCTATTTTTAAAATGCCAATCGGCAACTATATCTGAAATGCCTATCGGCACCTATATCTGAAATGCCTATCGACACCTATATCTGAAATGCCTACCGACACCTATATTTGAAATGCCTATCGACACCTATATCTGAAATGCCTATCGACACCTATATCTGAAATGCCTATCGACCCTATATCTGAAATGCCTATCGACACCTATATCTGAAATGCCTATCGACACCTATATCTGAAATGCCTATCGACACCTATATCTGAAATGCCTATCGACACCTATTTTTGAAATGCTTATCAGAAACTACATCTGAAATGCCTATCAGCACCTATATTTGAAATGCCTATCGGCAACCATATCTGGAATGCCTATCGGCACCTATATTTGAAATGCCTATCGGCTTCTATATCTGAAATGCCTATCGGCACCTATTTTTAAAATGCCAATCGGCAACTATATCTGAAATGCCTATCGGCACCTATATCTGACATGCCTATCGACACCTATATCTGAAATGCCTATCGACACCTATATCTGAAATGCCTATCGACACCTATATCTGAAATGCCTATCGACACCTATATCTGAAATGCCTATCGACACCTATATCTGAAATGCCTATCGACACCTATATCTGAAATGCCTATCGACACCTATATCTGAAATGCCTATCGACACCTATTTTTGAAATGCCTATCGGAAACTACATCTGAAATGCCTATCAGCACCTATATTTGAAATGCCTATCGGCAACCATATCTGGAATGCCTATCGGCACCTATATTTGAAATGCCTATCGGCATCTATATCTGAAATGCCTATCGGCACCTATTTTTAAAATGCCAATCGGCAACTATATCTGAAATGCCTATCGGCACCTATATCTGAAATGCCTATCGACACCTATATCTGAAATGCCTATCGATACCTATATCTGAAATGCCTATCGACACCTATATCTGAAATGCCTATCGACACCTATATCTGAAATGCCTATCGACACCTATATCTGAAATGCCTATCGACACCTATATCTGAAATGCCTATCGACACCTATTTTTGAAATGCCTATCGGAAACTACATCTGAAATGCCTATCAGCACTTATATTTGAAATGCCTATCGGCAACCATATCTGGAATGCCTATCGGCACCTATATTTGAAATGCCTATCGGCTTCTATATCTGAAATGCCTATCGGCACCTATTTTTAAAATGCCAATCGGCAACTATATCTGAAATGCCTATCGGCACCTATATCTGAAATGCCTATCGACACCTATATCTGAAATGCCTATCGACACCTATATCTGAAATGCCTATCGACACCTATATCTGAAATGCCTATCGACACCTATATCTGAAATGCCTATCGACACCTATATCTGAAATGCCTATCGACACCTATATCTGAAATGCCTATCGACACCTATATCTGAAATGCCTATCGACACCTATATCTGAAATGCCTATCGACACGTATTTTTGAAATGCCTATCGGAAACTACATCTGAAATGCCTATCAGCACCTATATTTGAAATGCCTATCGGCAACCATATCTGGAATGCCTATCGGCACCTATATTTGAAATGCCTATCGGCTTCTATATCTGAAATGCCTATCGGCACCTATTTTTAAAATGCCAATCGGCAACTATATCTGAAATGCCCATCGGCACTTATATTGAAATGCCTATCGACACCTATATCTGAAATGCTTATCGACACCTATATCTGAAATGCCTATCGACACCTATATCTGAAATGCCTATCGACACCTATATCTGAAATGCCTATCGACACCTATATCTGAAATGCCTAGCGACACCTATATCTGAAATGCCTATCGACACCTATTTTTGAAATGCCTATCGGAAACTACATCTGAAATGCCTATCAGCACCTATATTTGAAATGCCTATCGGCAACCATATCTGGAATGCCCATTGGCATTTATATTTGAAATGCCTATCGGCTTCTATATCTGAAATGCCTATCGGCACCTATTTTTAAAATGCCAATCGGCAACTATATCTGAAATGCCTATCTGCACCTATATCTGAAATGCCTATCGACACCTATATCTGAAATGCCTATCGACACCTATATCTGAAATGCCTATCGACACCTATATCTGAAATGCCTATCGACACCTATATCTGAAATGCCTATCGACACCTATATCTGAAATGCCTATCGACACCTATATCTGAAATGCCTATCGACACCTATATCTGAAATGCCTATCGACACCTATTTTTGAAATGCCTATCGGAAACTACATCTGAAATGCCTCTCAGCACCTATATTTGAAATGCCTATCGGCAACCATATCTGGAATGCCTATCGGTACCTATATTTGAAATGCCTATCGGCTTCTATATCTGAAATGCCTATCGGCACCTATTTTTAAAATGCCAATCGGCAACTATATCTGAAATGCCTATCGGCACCTATATCTGAAATGCCTATCGACACCTATATCTGAAATGCCTATCGACACCTATATCTGAAATGCCTATCGACACCTATATCTGAAATGCCTATCGACACCTATATCTGAAATGCCTATCGATACCTATATCTGAAATGCCTATCGACACCTATATCTGAAATGCCTATCGACACCTATATCTGAAATGCCTATCGACACCTATTTTTGAAATGCCTATCGGAAACTACATCTGAAATGCCTATCAGCACCTATATTTGAAATGCCTATCTGCAACCATATCTGGAATGCCTATCGGCACCTATATTTGAAATGCCTATCGGCTTCTATATCTGAAATGCCTATCGGCACCTATTTTTAAAATGCCAATCGGCAACTATATCTGAAATGCCTATCGGCACCTATATCTGAAATGCCTATCGACACCTATATCTGATATGCCTATCGGCACCTATATCTGAAATGCCTATCGGCACTTATTTTTGAAATGCCTATCGGAAACTACATCTGGAATGCCTATCGGCACCTATATTTGAAATGCCTATCGGCATCTATATCTGAAATGCCTATCGACACTTATTTTTAAAATGCCAATCGGCAACTATATCTGAAATGCCTATCGGCACCTATATCTGAAATGCCTATCGGCACTTATTTTTGAAATGCCTATCGGCAACCATATCTGATATGCCTATCGGCACCTATATCTGAAATGCCTATCGGCACTTATTTTTGAAATGCCTATCGGAAACTACATCTGGAATGCCTATCGGCACCTATATTTGAAATGCCTATCGGCATCTATATCTGAAATGCCTATCGACACTTATTTTTAAAATGCCAATCGGCAACTATATCTGAAATGCCTATCGGCACTTATTTTTGAAATGCCTATCGGAAACTACATCTGGAATGCCTATTGGCACCTATATTTGAAATGCCTATCGGCATCTATATCTGAAATGCCAATCGACACTTATTTTTAAAATGCCAATCGGCAACTATATCTGAAATGCCTATCGGCACCTATATCTGAAATGCCTATCGGCACCTATATTTGAAATGCCTATCGGCTTCTATATCTGAAATGCCTATCGGCACCTATTTTTAAAATGCCAATCGGCAACTTTATCTGAAATGCCTATCGGCACCTATATCTGAAATGCCTATCGACACCTATATCTGAAATGCCTATCGACACCTATATCTAAAATGCCTATCGACACCTATATCTGAAATGCCTATCGACACCTATATCTGAAATGCCTATCGACACCTATAACTGAAATGCCTATCGACACCTATATCTGAAATGCCTATCGACACCTATATCTGAAATGCCTATCGACACCTATTTTTGAAATGCCTATCGGAAACTACATCTGAAATGCCTATCAGCAGCTATATTTGAAATGCCTATCGGCAACCATATCTGGAATGCCTATCGGCACCTATATTTGAGATGCCTATCGGCTTCTATATCTGAAATGCCTATCGGCACCTATTTTTAAAATGCCAATCGGCAACTATATCTGAAATGCCTATCGGCACCTATATCTGAAATGCCTATCGACACCTATATCTGAAATGCCTATCGACACCTATATCTGAAATGCCTATCGACACCTATACCTGAAATGCCTATCGACACCTATATCTGAAATGCCTATCGACACCTATATCTGAAATGCCTATCGACACCTATATCTGAAATGCCTATCGACACCTATATCTGAAATGCCTATCGACACCTATATCTGAAATGCCTATCGACACCTATTTTTGAAATGCCTATCGGAAACTACATCTGAAATGCCTATTAGCACCTATATTTGAAATGCCTATCGGCAACCATATCTGGAATGCCTATCGGCACCTATATTTGAAATGCCTATCGGCTTCTATATCTGAAATGCCTATCGGCACCTATTTTTAAAATGCCAATCGGCAACTATATCTGAAATGCCTATCGGCACCTATATCTGAAATGCCTATCGACACCTATATCTGAAATGCCTATCGACACCTATATCTGAAATGCCTATCGACACCTATATCTGAAATGCCTATCGACACCTATATCTGAGATGCCTATCGACCCCTATATCTGAAATGCCTATCGACACCTATATCTGAAATGCCTATCGACACCTATATCTGAAATGCCTATCGACACCTATTTTTGAAATGCCTATCGGAAACTACATCTGAAATGCCTATCAGCACCTATATTTGAAATGCCTATCGGCAACCATATCTGGAATGCCTATCGGCACCTATATTTGAAATGCCTATCGGCTTCTATATCTGAAATGCCTATCGGCACCTATTTTTAAAATGCCAATCGGCAACTATATCTGAAATGCCTATCGGCACCTATATCTGAAATGCCTATCGACACCTATATCTGAAATGCCTATCAACACCTATATCTGAAATGCCTATCGACACCTATATCTGAAATGCCTATCGACACCTATATCTGAAATGCCTATCGACACCTATATCTGAAATGCCTATCGACACCTATATCTGAAATGCCTATCGACACCTATATCTGAAATGCCTATCGGCACCTATGTTTGACATGCCTATCGAAAACTTCATCTAAAATGCCTATCGGCACCTATTTTTAAAATGCCAATCGGCAACTATATCTGAAATGCCTATCGGCACCTATATCTGAAATGCCTATCGGGACCTATTTTTGAAATGCCTATCGGAAACTACATCAGAAATGCCTATCAGCACCTATATTTGAAGTGCATATCGGCAACCATATCTGAAATGCCTATCGACACCTATATTTGAAATACCTATTGGCATCAATTTTTGAAATGCCTATCGGAAACTACATCTGAAATGCCTATCAGCACCTATATTTGAAATGCCTATCGGCAACCATATCTGGAATGCCTATCGGCACGTATATTTGAAATGCCTATTGGCTTCTATATCTGAAATGCCTATCGACACCTATTTTTAAAATGCCAATCGGCAACTATATCTGAAATGCCTATCGGCACCTATTTTTAAAATGCCAATTGGCAACTATATCTGAAATGCCTATCGGCACCTATATCTGAAATGCCTATCGGCACCTATTTTTGAAATGCCTATCGGAAACTACATCTGAAATGCCTATCAGCACCTATATTTGAAATGCCTATCGGCAACCATATCTGGAATGCCTATTGGCACCTATATTTGAAATGCCTATCGGCTTCTATATCTGAAATGCCTATCGGCACCTATTTTTAAAATGCCAATCGGCAACTATATCTGAAATGCCTATCGGCACCTATATCTGAAATGCCTATCGGCACCTATTTTTGAAATGCCTATCGGAAACTACATCTGAAATGCCTATCAGCACCTATATTTGAAATGCCTATCGTCATACATATCTGAAATGCCTATCGACACCTATATTTGAAATACCTATCGGCTTCTATATCTGAAATGCCTATCGGCACCTATTTTTAAAATGCCAATCGGTAACTATATCTGAAATGCCTATCTGTACCTATATCTGAAATGCCTACCGGCACCAATTTTTGAAATGCCTATCGGAAAATACATCTGGAATGCCTATCAGCACCTTTATTTGAAATGCCTATCGGCAACCATATCTGGAATGCCTATCGGCACCTATATTTGAAATGCCTATCGGCTTCTATATCTGAAATGCCTATCGCCACCTATTTTTAAAATGGCTATCGGCAACTATATCTGAAATGCCTATCGGCACCTATATCTGAAATGCCTATCGGCACCTATTTTTGAAATGCCTATCGAAAACTACATCTGAACTGCCTATCAGCACCTATATTTGAAATGCCTATCGGCAACCATATCTGGAATGCCTATCATCACCTATATCTGAAATGCCTATCGGCACCTATTTTTGAAATGCCTATCGGAAACTACATCTGAAATGCCTATCAGCACCTATATTTAAAATGCCTATCGGCAAATATATTTGGAATGCCTATCGGCACCTATATTTGAAATGCCTATCGGCTTCTATATCTGAAATGACTATCGGCACCTATTTTTAAAATGGCTATCGGCAACTATATCTGAAATGCCTACCGGCACCTATATCTGAAATGCCTATCGGCACATATTTTTGAAATGCCTATCAAAAACTACATCTGAAATGCCTATCAGCACCTATATTTAAAATGCCTATCGGCAACCATATCTGGAATGCCTATCGGGACCTATATTTGAAATGCCTATCGGCTTCTATATCTGAAATGCCTATCGGCACCTATTTTTAAAATGGCTATCGGCAACTATATCTGAAATGCTCATCGGCACCTATGTCTGAAATGCCTATCGGCACCTATTTTTGAAACGCCTATCGGAAACTACATCTGAAATGCCTATCAGCACCTATATTTGAAATGCCTATCGGCAACCATATTTGGAATGCCTATCGGCACCTATATTTGAAATGCCTATCGGCTTCTATATCTAAAATGCCTAGCGGCACCTATTTTTAAGAGGCCAATCGGCAACTATATCTGAAGTGCCTATCGGCACCTATATCTAAAATGCCTATCGGCACCTACTTTTGAAATGCCTATCGAAAACTACATCTGAAATGCCTATCAGCACCTATATTTGAAATGCCTATCGGCAACCACATCAGAAATGCCTATCGGCACCTATATCTGAAATGCCTTTCGGCATTTATATCTGAAATGCCTATCGACACCTATATTTGAAATGCCTATCGGCACCTATATTTTAAATGCCTATCGGCAACTATATCTGATATGCCTATCGGCACCTATATCTGAAATACCTATCGGCACCTATTTTTGAAATGCCTATCGGAAACTACATCTGAAATGCCTATCAGCACCTATATTTGAAATGCCTATCGGCAACCATATCTGAAATGCCTATCGACACCTATATTTGAAATACCTATCGGCTTCTATATCTGAAATGCCTATCGGCACCTATTTTTAAAATGCCAATCGGCAACTATATCTGTAATGCCTATCGGCACCTATATCTAAAATGCCAATCGGCACCAGTTTTTGAAATGCCTATCGGAAACTATATCTGAAATGCCTATCAGCACCTATATATTTAAAATGCCTATCGGCAACCATATCTGGAATGCCTATCGGCACCTATATTTGAAATGCCAATCGGCTTCTATATCTAAAATGCCTACCGACACCTATTTTTAAAATGCCAATTGGCAACTATATCTGAAATGCCTATCGGCACCTATACCTGAAATGCCTATCGGTACCTATTTTTGAAATGCCTATCGGAAACTACATCTGAAATGCCTATCAGCACCTATATTTAAAATGCCTATCGGCAACCATATCTGGAATGCCTATCGGCACCTATATTTGAAATGCCTATCGGCTTCTATATCTGAAATGCCTATCGGCACCTATTTTTAAAATAGCTATCGGCAACTATATCTGAAATGCCTATCGGCACCTATATCTGAAATGCCTATCGGAACCTATTTTTGAAATGCCAATCGGCAACTATATCTGAAATGCCTGTCGGCACCTATATCTGAAATGCCTATCGGCACCTATTTTTGAAATGCCTATCGGAAACTACAACTGAAATGCCTATCAGCACCTATATTTGAAATGCCTATCGGCAACCATATCTGGAATGCCTATCGGCACCTATATTTGAAATGCCTATCGGCTTCTATATCTGAAATGCCTATCGGCACCTATTTTTAAAATGGCTATCGGCAACTATATCTAAAATGCCTATCGGCACCTATATCTGAAATGCCTATCGGCACCTATTTTTGAAATGCCTATCGGAAACTACATCTGAAATGCCTATCAGCACCTATATTTGAAATGCCTATCGGCAACCATAACTGGAATGCCTATCGGCACTTATATCTGAAATGCCTATCGGCACCTATTTTTGAAATGCCTATCGGAAACTACATCTGAAATGCCTATCAGCACCTATATTTGAAATGCCTATCGGCAACCATATCTGGAATACCTATCGGCACCTATATTTGAAATGCCTATCGGCTTCTATATCTGAAATACCTATCGGCACCTATTTTTAAAATGGCTATCGGCAACTATATCTGAATGCCTATCGGCACCTATATCTAAAATGCCTATCGGCACCTATTTTTAAAATGCCAATCGGCAACTATATCTGAAATGCCTGTCGGCACCTATATCGGAAATGCCTATCGGCACCTATTTTTGAAATGCCTATCGGAAACTACAACTGAAATGCCTATCAGCACCTATATTTGAAATGCCTATCGGCAACCATATTTGGAATGCCTATCGGCACCTATATTTGAAATGCCTATCGGCTTCTATATCTGAAATGCCTAGCGGCACCTATTTTAAGAATGCCAATCGGCAACTATATCTGAAGTGCCTATCGGCACCTATATCTGAAATGCCTATCGGCACCTATTTTTGAAATGCCTATCGAAAACTACATCTGAAATGCCTATCAGCACCTATATTTGAAATGCCTATCGGCTTCTGTATCTGAAATGCCTATCGGCACTTATTTTTAAAATGCCTATCGGAAACTACATCTGAAATGCCTATCAGCACCTATATTTAAAATGCCTATCGGCAACCATATCTGCAATGCCTATCGACACCTATATTTAAAATACCTATCGGCTTCTATATCTGAAATGCCAATCGGCACCTATTTTTAAAATGCCAATCGGTAACTATATCTGAAATGCCTATCGGCACCTATATCTGAAATGCCTATCGGCACAAATTTTTGAAATGCCTATCGGAAAATACATCTGGAATGCCTATCAGCACCTATATTTGAAATTCCTATCGGCAACCATATCTTGAATGCCTATCGACTCCTATATTTGAAATGCCTATCTGCTTCTATATCTGAAATGCCTATCGACACCTATTTTTAAAATGCCAATCGGCAATTATATCTGAAATGCCTATCGGCACCTATATTTGAAATGCCTATCGGCACCAATTTTTGAAATGCCTATCGGAAACTAAATCTGAAATGCCTATTAGCACCTATATTTGAAATGCCTATCGGCAACCATATCTGGAATGCTTATCGGCACCTATATTTAAAATGCCTATCGGCTTCTATATCTGAAATGCCTATCGGCACCTATTTTTAAAATGCCTATCGGAAACTACATTTGAAATGCCTATCAGCACCTATATTTGAAATGCCTATCGGCAACCATATCTGGAATGCCTATCGGCACCTATATTTAAAATGCCTATCGGTTTCTATATCTGAAATGCCTATCGGAACCTATTTTTAAAATGGCTATCGGCAACTATACCTGAAATGCCTATCGGCACCTATATCTGAAATGCCTATCGGCTTCTATATCTGAAATGCCTATCGGCACCTATTTTTAAAATAGCTATCGGCAACTATATCTGAAATGCCTATCGGCACCTATATCTGAAATGCCTATCGGCACCTATTTTTGAAATGCCTATCGGAAACTACATCTGAAATGCCTATCAGCACCTATATTTGAAATGCCTATCGGCAACTATATCTGAAATGCCTATCGGCACCTATATTTGAAATGCCTATCGGCTTCTATATCAGAAATGCCTATCGGCACCTATTTTTAAAATGCCAATCGGCAACTATATCTGAAATGCCTATCGGCACCTATATCTGGAATGCCTATCTGCACCTATTTTTGAAATGACTATCGGCACCTATTTTTGAAATGACTATCGAAAACTACATCTGAAATGCCTATCAGCACCTATATTGGAAATGCCTATCGGCAACCATATCTGGAATGCCTATCGGCACCTATATTTGAAATGCCTATCGGCTTCTATATCTGAAATGCCTATCGGCACCTCTTTTTAAAATAGCTATCGGCAACTATATCTGAAATGCCTATCGGCACCTATATCTGAAATGCCTATCGGCACCTATTTTTGAAATGCCTATCGTTAACTACATCTGAAATGCCTATCAGCACCTATATTTGAAATGCCTATCGGCAACCATATCTGGAATGCTTATCGGCACCTATATTTGAAATGCCTATCGGCTTCTATATCTGAAATGCCTATCGGCACCCTTTTTTTAAAATGTCTATCGGAAACTACATCTGAAATGCCTATCAGCACCTATATTTGAAATGCCTATCGGCAACCATATCTGGAATGCCTATCGGCACCTATATTTGAAAGGCCTATCGGCTTCTATATCTGAAATGCCTATCGGCACCTATTTTTAAAACGGCTATCGGCAACTATACCTGAAATACCTATCGGCACCTATATCTGAAATGCCTATCGGCACCTATTTTTGAAATGCCTATCGGAAACTACATCTGAAATGCCTATCAGCACCTATATTTGAAATGCCTATCGGCCTATATATCTGGAATGCCTATCGGCACCTATATTTGAAATGCCTATCGGCTTCTATATCTGAAATGCCTATCGGCACCTATTTTTAAAATGCCAATCGGCAACTATATCTGAAATGCCTATCGGCACCTATATCTGAAATGCCCATCGGCACCTATTTTTGAAATGCCTATCGAAAACTACATCTGAAATGCCTATCAGCACCTATATTTAAAATGCCTATCGGCAACCATATCTGGAATGCCTATCGGCACCTATATTTGAAATGCCTATCGGCTTCTATATCTGAAATGCCTATCGGCACCTATTTTTAAAATGGCTATCGGCAACTATAACTGAAATGCCTATCGGCACCTATATCTGAAATGCCTATCGGCACCTATTTTTGAAATGCCTATCGGAAACTACATCTAAAATGCATATCGGCACCTATTTTTAAAATGCCAATCGGCAACTATATCTGAAATGCCTATCGGCACCTATATCTGAAATGCCTATCGGAAACGACATCTGAAATGCCTATCAGCACCTATATTTGAAATGCCTATCGGCAACCATATCTGAAATGCCTTTCGACACCTATATTTGAAATACCTATCGGCTTCTATATCTTAAATGCCTATCGGCACCTATTTTTAAAATGCCAATCGGCAACTATATCTGAAATGCCTATCGGCAACTATATCTAAAATGCCAATCGGCACCAATTTTTGAAATGCCTATCGGAAACTACATCTGAAATGCCTATCAGCACCTATATTTGAAATGCCTATCGGCAACCATATCTGAAATGCCTATCGACACCTATATTTGAAATACCTATCGGCTTCTATATCTGAAATGCCTATCGGCACTTTTTTTAAAATGCCAATCGGCAACTATATCTGAAATGCCTATCGGCAACTATATCTAAAATGCCAATCGGCACCAATTTTTGAAATGCCTATCGGGAACTACATCTGAAATGCCTATCAGCACCTATATTTGAAATGCCTATCGTCAACCATATCTGAAATGCCTATCGACACCTATATTTGAAATACCTATCGGCTTCTATATCTGAAATGCCTATCGGCACCTATTTTTAAAATGCCAATCGGTAACTATATCTGAAATGCCTATCGGCACCTATATCTGAAATGCCTATCGGCACCAATTTTTGAAATGCCTATCGGAAAATACATCTGGAATGCCTATCAGCACCTATATTTGAAATGCCTATCGGCAACCATATCTGGAATGCCTATCGGCACCTATATTTGAAATGCCTATCGGCTTCTATATCTGAAATGCCTATCGGCACCTATTTTTAAAATGCCAATCGGAAACTATATCTGAAATGCCTATCGGCACCTATATCTGAAATGCCTATCGGTACCTATTTTTGAAATGCCTATCGGAAACTACATCTGAAATGCCTATCAGCACTTATATTTGAAATGCCTATCGGCAACCATATCTGAAATGCCTATCGGCACCTATATTTGAAATGCCTATCGGCTTGTATATCTGAAATGCCTGTCGGCACCTATTTTTAAAATGCCAATCGGCAACTATATCTGAAATGCCTATCGGCACCTATTTTTGAAATGCCTATCGGAAACTACATCTGAAATGCCTATCAGCACTTATATTTGAAATGCCTATCGGCAACCATATCTGAAATGCCTATCGGCACCTATATTTGAAATGCCTATCGGCTTCTATATCTGAAATGCCTATCGGCACCTATTTTTAAAATGCCAATTGGCAACTATATCTGAAATGTTTATCGGCACCTATATCTGAAATTCCTATCGGTACATATTTTTGAAATGCCTATCGGAAACTACATCTGAAATGCCTATCAGCACTTATATTTGAAATGCCTATCGGCAACCATATCTGAAATGCCTATCGGTACCTATATTTGAAATGCCTATCGGCTTGTATATCTGAATTGCCTGTCGGCACCTATTTTTAAAATGCCAATCGGCAACTATATCTAAAATGCCTATCGGCACCTATATCTGAAATGCCTATCGGCACCTATTTTTGAAATGCCTATCGGAAACTACATCTGAAATGCCTATCAGCACCTATATTTGAAATGCCTATCGTCAACCATATCTGAAATGCCTATCGACACCTATATTTGAAATACCTATCGGCTTCTATATCTGAAATGCCTATCGGCACCTATTTTTAAAATGCCAATCGGTAACTATATCTGAAATGCCTATCGGCAACTATATCTGAAATGCCTATAGGCACCAATTTTTGAAATGCCTATCGGAAAATACATCTGGAATGCCTATCAGCACCTATATTTGAAATGCCTATCGGCAATAATATCTGGAATGCCTATCGGCACCTATATTTGAAATGCCTATCGGCTTCTATATCTGAAATGCCTATCGACACCTATTTTTAAAATGCCAATTGGCAACTATATCTGAAATGTTTATCGGTACCTATATCTGAAATGCCTATCGGTACCTATTTTTGAAATGCCTATCGGAAACTACATCTGAAATGCCTATCAGCACCTATATTTGAAATGCCTATCGTCAACCATATCTGAAATGCCTATCGACACCTATATTTGAAATACCTATCGGCTTCTATATCTGAAATGCCTATCGGCACCTATTTTTAAAATTCCAATCGGTAACTATATCTGAAATGCCTATCGGCACCTATATCTGAAATGCCTATCGGCACCTATTTTTGAAATGCCTATCGGAAACTACATCTGAAATGCCTATCTGCGCCTATATTTGAAATGCCTATCGTCAACCATATCTGAAATGCCTATCGACACCTATATTTGAAATACCTATCGGCTTCTATATCTGAAATGCCTATCGGCACCTATTTTTAAAATGCCAATCGGTAACTATATCTGAAATGCCTATCGGAACCTATATCTGAAATGCCTATCGGCACCAATTTTTTAAATGCCTATCGGAAAATACATCTGGAATGCCTATCAGCACCTATATTTGAAATGCCTATCGGCAACCATATCTGGAATGCTTATCGGTACCTATATTTGAAATGTCTATCGGCTTCTATATCTGAAATGCCTATCGACACCTATTTTTAAAATGCCAATCGGCAACTCTATCTGAAATGCCTATCGGCACCTATATCTGAAATGCCTATCGGCACCTATTTTTGAAATGCCTATCGGAAACTACATTTGAAATGCCTATCAGCACCTATATTTGAAATGCCTATCGGCAACCATATCTGAAATGCCTATCGACACCTATATTTGAAATACCTATCGGCTTCTATATCTGAAATTCCTATCAACACCTATATTTGAAATGCCTATCGTCAACCATATCTGAAATGCCTATCGACACCTATATTTGAAATACCTATCGGCTTCTATATCTGGAATGCCTATCGGCACCTATATTTGAAATGCCTATCGGCTTCTATATCTGAAATGCCTATCGGCACCTATTTTTAAAATGCCAATTGGCAACTATATCTGAAATGTTTATCGGCACCTATATCTGAAATGCCTATCGGTACCTATTTTTGAAATGCCTATCGGAAACTACATCTGAAATGCCTATCAGCACTTATATTTGAAATGCCTATCGGCAACCATATCTGAAATGCCTATCGGCACCTATATTTGAAATGCCTATCGGCTTGTATATCTGAAATGCCTGTCGGCACCTATTTTTAAAATGCCAATCAGCAACTATATCTAAAATGCCTATCGGCACCTATATCTGAAATGCCTATCGGCACCTATTTTTGAAATGCCTATGGGAAACTACATCTGAAATGCCTATCAGCACCTATATTTGAAATGCCTATCGGCAACCATATCTGGAATGCCTATCGGCACCTATATATGAAATGTCTATCGGCTTCTATATCTGAAATGCCTATCGGCACCTATTTTTAAAATGGCTATCGGCAACTATATCTGAATGCCTATCGGCACCTATATCTGAAATGCCTATCGGCACCTATTTTTGAAATGCCTATCGGAAACTACATCTGAAATGCCTATCAGCACCTATATTTGAAATGCCTATCGGCAATTATATCCGGAATGCCTATCGGCACCTATATTTGAAATGCCTATCGGCTTCTATATCTGAAATGCCTATCGGCACCTATTTTTAAAATGCCAATCGGCAACTATATCTGAAATGCCTATCGGCACTTATATCTGAAATGCCTATCGGCACCTATTTTTGAAATGCCTATCGGAAACTACAACTGAAATGCCTATCAGCACCTATATCTGAAATGCCTATCGGCAACCATATTTGGAATGCCTATCGGCACCTATATTTGAAATGCCTATCGGCTTCTATATCTGAAATGCCTAGCGGCACCTATTTTTAAAATGCCAATCGGCAACTATATCTGAAGTCCCTATCGGCACCTATATCTGAAATGCCTATCGGCACGTATTTTTGAAATGCCTATCGAAAACTACATCTGAAATGCCTATCAGCACCTATATTTGAAATGCCTATCGGCAACCACATCAGAAATGCCTATCGGCACCTATATCTGAAATGCCTTTCGGCATTTATATCTGAAATGCCTATTGACACCTATATTTGAAATGCCTATCGGCACCTATATTTTAAATGCCTATCGGCAACTATATCTGATATGCCTATCGGCACCTATATCTGAAATGCCTATCGGCACCTATTTTTGAAATGCCTATCGGAAACTACATTTAAAATGCATATCGGCACCTATTTTTAAAATGCCAATCGGCAACTATATCTGAAATGCCTATCGGCACCTATATCTGAAATGCCTATCGGCACCAATTTTTGAAATGCCTATCGGAAACTATATCTGAAATGCCTATCAGCACCTATATTTGAAATGCCTATCGGCAACCATATCTGGAATGCTTATCGGCACCTATATTTGAAATGCCTATCGGCTTCTATATCTGAAATGCCAATCGGCACCTATTTTTAAAATGCCAATCGGCAACTATATCTGAAATGCCTATCGGCACCTATATCTGAAATGCCTATCGGCACCTATATCTGAAATGCCTATCGGCACCTATATTTGAAATGCCTATCGGCAACCATATCTGGAATGCTTATCAGCACCTATATTTGAAATGCCTATCGGCTTCTATATCTGAAATGCCTATCGGCATCTATTTTTAAAATGCCTATCGGAAACTACATCTGAAATGCCTATCGGCACCTATATTTGAAATGCCTATCGGCAACCATATCTGGAATGCCTATCGGCACCTATATTTGAAATGCCTATCGGCTTCTATATCTGAAATGCCTATCGGCACCTATTTTTAAAATGGCTATGGGCAACTATACCTGAAATGCCTATCGGCACCGATATCTGAAATGCCTATCGGCACCTATTTTTGAAATGCCTATCGGAAACTACATCTGAAATGCCTATCAGCACCTATATTTGAAATGCCTATCGGCAACCATATCTAAAATGCCTATCGGCACCTATATTTGAAATGCCTATCGGCGTCTATATGTGAAATGCCTATCGGCACCTATTTTTAAAATGGCTATGGGCAACTATACCTGAAATGCCTATCGGCACCGATATCTGAAATGCCTATCGGCACCTATTTTTGAAATGCCTATCGGAAACTACATCTGAAATGCCTATCAGCACCTATATTTGAAATGCCTATCGGCAACCATATCTGGAATGCTTATCAGCACCTATATTTGAAATGCCTATCGGCTTCTATATCTGAAATGCCTATCGGCATCTATTTTTAAAATGCCTATCGGAAACTACATCTGAAATGCCTATCGGCACCTATATTTGAAATGCCTATCGGCAACCATATCTGGAATGCCTATCGGCACCTATATTTGAAATGCCTATCGGCTTCTATATCTGAAATGCCTATCGGCACCTATTTTTAAAATGCCAATCGGCAACTACATCTGAAATGCCTATCAGCACTTATATTTGAAATGCCTATCGGCAACCATATCTGAAATGCCTATCGGCACCTATATTTAAAATGCCTATCGGCTTGTATATCTGAAATGCCTATCGGCACCTATTTTTGAAATGCCTATCGGGAACTACATCTGAAATGCCTATCAGCACCTATATTTGAAATGCCTATCGTCAACCATATCTGAAATGCCTATCGACACCTATATTTGAAATACCTATCGGCTTCAATATCTGGAATGCCTATCGGCACCTATATTTGAAATGCCTATCGGCTTCTATATCTGAAATGCCTATCGGCACATATTTTTAAAATGCCAATTGGCAACTATATCTGAAATGTTTATCGGCACCTATATCTGAAATGCCTATCGGTACATATTTTTGAAATGCCTATCGGAAACTACATCTGAAATGCCTATCAGCACTTATATTTGAAATGCCTATCGGCAACCATATCTAAAATGCCTATCGGTACGTATATTTGAAATGCCTATCGGCTTGTATATCTGAATTGCCTGTCGGCACCTATTTTTAAAATGATAATCGGCAACTATATCTAAAATGCCTATCGGCACCTATATCTGAAATGCCTATCGGCACCTATTTTTGAAATGCCTATCGGAAACTACATCTGAAATGCCTATCAGCACCTATATTTGAAATGCCTATCGTCAACCATATCTGAAATGCCTATCGACACCTATATTTGAAATACCTATCGGCTTCTATATCTGAAATGCCTATCGGCACCTATTTTTAAAATGCCAATCGGTAACTATATCTGAAATGCCTATCGGCACCTATATCTGAAATGCCTATCGGCACCAATTTTTGAAATGCCTATCGGAAAATACATCTGGAATGCCTATCAGCACCTATATTTGAAAGGCCTATCGGCAATAATATCTGGAATGCCTATCGGCACCTATATTTGAAATGCCTATCGGCTTCTATATCTGAAATGCCTATCGACACCTATTTTTAAATGCCAATTGGCAACTATATCTGAAATGTTTATCGGTACCTATATCTGAAATGCCTACCGGTACCTATTTTTGAAATGCCTATCGGAAACTACATCTGAAATGCCTATCAGCACCTATATTTGAAATGCCTATCGTCAACCATATCTGAAATGCCTATCGACACCTATATTTGAAATACCTATCGGCTTCTATATCTGAAATGCCTATCGGCACCTATTTTTAAAATGCCAATCGGTAACTATATCTGAAATGCCTATCGGCACCTATATCTGAAATGCCTATCGGCACCAATTTTTGAAATGCCTATCGGAAAATACATCTGGAATGCCTATCAGCACCTATATTTGAAATGCCTATCGTCAACCATATCTGAAATGCCTATCGACACCTATATTTGAAATACCTATCGGCTTCTATATCTGAAATGCCTATCGGCACCTATTTTTAAAATGCCAATCGGTAACTATATCTGAAATGCCTATCGGCACCTATATCTGAAATGCCTATCGGCACCAATTTTTGAAATGCCTATCGGAAAATACATCTGGAATGCCTATCAGCACCTATATTTGAAATGCCTATCGGCAACCATATCTGGAATGCCTATCGGTACCTATATTTGAAATGTCTATCGGCTTCTATATCTGAAATGCCTATCGACACCTATTTTTAAAATGCCAATCAGCAACTCTATCTGAAATGCCTATCGGTACCTATATCTGAAATGCCTATCGGCACCTATTTTTGAAATGCCTATCGGAAACTACATCTGAAATGCCTATCAGCACCTATATTTGAAATGCCTATCGGCAACCATATCTAAAATGCCTATCGACACCTATATTTGAAATACCTATCGGCTTCTATATCTGGAATGCCTATCGGCACCTATATTTGAAATGCCTATCGGCTTCTATATCTGAAATGCCTATCGGCACCTATTTTTAAAATGCCAATTGGCAACTATATCTGAAATGTTTATCGGCACCTATATCTGAAATGCCTATCGGTACCTATTTTTGAAATGCCTATCGGAAACTACATCTGAAATGCCTATCAGCACTTATATTTGAAATGCCTATCGGCAACCATATCTAAAATGCCTATCGGCACCTATATTTAAAATGCCTATCGGTTTGTATATCTGAAATGCCTGTCGGCACCTATTTTTAAAATGCCAATCGGCAACTATATCTAAAATGCCTTTCGGCACCTATATCTGAAATGCCTATCGGCACCTATTTTTGAAATGCCTATGGGAAACTACATCTGAAATGCCTATCAGCATCTATATTTGAAATGCCTATCGGCAACCATATCTGGAATGCCTATCGGCACCTATATATGAAATGTCTATCGGCTTTAATATCTGAAATGCCTATCGGCACCTATTTTTAAAATGGCTATCGGCAACTATATCTGAATGCCTATCGGCACCTATATCTGAAATGCCTATCGGCACCTATTTTTGAAGTGCCTATCGGAAACTACATCTGAAATGCCTATCAGCACCTATATTTGAAATGCCTATCGGCAACCATATCCGGAATGCCTATCGGCACCTATATTTGAAATGCCTATCGGCTTCTATATCTGAAATGCCTATCGGCACCTATTTTTAAAATGCCAATCGGCAACTATATCTGAAATGCCTATCGGCACCTATATCTGAAATGCCTATCGGCACCTATTTTTGAAATGCCTATCGGAAACTACAACTGAAATGCCTATCAGCACCTATATCTGAAATGCCTATCGGCAACCATATTTGGAATGCCTATCGGCACCTATATTTGAAATGCCTATCGGCTTCTATATCTGAAATGCCCAGCGGCACCTATTTTTAAAATGCCAATCGGCAACTATATCAGAAGTCCCTATCGGCACCTATATCTGAAATGCCTATCGGCACCTATTTTTGAAATGCCTATCGGAAACTACATTTAAAATGCATATCGGCACCTATTTTTAAAGTGCCAATCGGCAACTATATCTGAAATGCCTATCGGCACCTATATCTGAAATGCCTATCGGCACCAATTTTTGAAATGCCTATCGGAAACTACATCTGAAATGCCTATCAGCACCTATAGTTGAAATGCCTATCGGCAACCATATCTGGAATGCTTATCGGCACCTATATTTGAAATGCCTATCGGCTTCTATATCTGAAATGCCTATCGGCACCTATTTTTAAAATGCCAATCGGCAACTATATCTGAAATGCCTATCGGCACCTATATCTGAAATGCCTATCGGCACCTATATCTGAAATGCCTATCGGCACCTATATTTGAAATGCCTATCGGCAACCATATCTGGAATGCTTATCAGCACCTATATTTGAAATGCCTATCGGCTTCTATATCTGAAATGTCTATCGGCATCTATTTTTAAAATGCCTATCGGAAACTACATCTGAAATGCCTATCGGCACCTATATTTGAAATGCCTATCGGCAACCATATCTGGAATGCCTATCGGCACCTATATTTGAAATGCCTATCGGCTTCTATATCTGAAATGCCTATCGGCACCTATTTTTAAAATGGCTATGGGCAACTATACCTGAAATGCCTATCGGCACCGATATCTGAAATGCCTATCGGCACCTATTTTTGAAATGCCTATCGGAAACTACACCTGAAATGCCTATCAGCACCTATATTTGAAATGCCTATCGGCAACCATATCTGAAATGCCTATCGGCACCTATTTTTGAAATGCCTATCGGCTTTTATATCTGAAATGCCTATCGGCACCTATTTTTAAAATGGCTATGGGCAACTATACCTGAAATGCCTATCGGCACCGATATCTGAAATGCCTATCGGAAACTACATCTGAAATGCCTATCAGCACCTATATTTGAAATGCCTATCGGCAACCATATCTGGAATGCTTATCAGCACCTATATTTGAAATGCCTATCGGCTTCTATATCTAAAATGCCTATCGGCATCTATTTTTAAAATGCCTATCGGAAACTACATCTGAAATGCCTATCGGCACCTATATTTGAAATGCCTATCGGCAACCATATCTGGAATGCCTATCGGCACCTATATTTGAAATGCCTATCGGCTTCTATATATGAAATGCCTATCGGCACCTATTTTTAAAATGCCAATCGGCAACTATATCTGAAATGCCTATCGGCACCTATATCTGAAATGCCTATCGGCACCTATATCTGAAATGCCTATCGGCACCTATATTTGAAATGCCTATCGGCAACCATATCTGGAATGCTTATCAGCACCTATATTTGAAATGCCTATCGGCTTCTATATCTGAAATGCCTATCGGCATCTATTTTTAAAATGCCTATCGGAAACTACATCTGAAATGCCTATCAGCACCTATATTTGAAATGCCTATCGTCAACCATATCTGAAATGCCTATCGACACCTATATTTGAAATACCTATCGGCTTCTATATCTGAAATGCCTATCGGCACCTATTTTTAAAATGCCAATCGGTAACTATATCTGAAATGCCTATCGGCACCTATATCTGAAATGCCTATCGGCACCAATTTTTGAAATGCCTATCGGAAAATACATCTGGAATGCCTATCAGCACCTATATTTGAAATGCCTATCGGCTTCTATATCTGAAATGCCTATCGACACCTATTTTTAAAATGCCAATTGGCAACTATATCTGAAATGTTTATCGGTACCTATATCTGAAATGCCTATCGGTACCTATTTTTGAAATGCCTATCGGAAACTACATCTGAAATGCCTATCAGCACCTATATTTGAAATGCCTATCGTCAACCATATCTGAAATGCCTATCGACACCTATATTTGAAATACCTATCGGCTTCTATATCTGAAATGCCTATCGGCACCTATTTTTAAAATTCCAATCGGTAACTATATCTGAAATGCCTATCGGCACCTATATCTGAAATGCCTATCGGCACCTATTTTTGAAATGCCTATCGGAAACTACATCTGAAATGCCTATCTGCGCCTATATTTGAAATGCCTATCGTCAACCATATCTGAAATGCCTATCGACACCTATATTTGAAATACCTATCGGCTTCTATATCTGAAATGCCTATCGGCACCTATTTTTAAAATGCCAATCGGTAACTATATCTGAAATGCCTATCGGCACCTATATCTGAAATGCCTATCGGCACCAATTTTTAAATGCCTATCGGAAAATACATCTGGAATGCCTATCAGCACCTATATTTGAAATGCCTATCGGCAACCATATCTGGAATGCTTATCGGTACCTATATTTGAAATGTCTATCGGCTTCTATATCTGAAATGCCTATCGACACCTATTTTTAAAATGCCAATCGGCAACTCTATCTGAAATGCCTATCGGCACCTATATCTGAAATGCCTATCGGCACCTATTTTTGAAATGCCTATCGGAAACTACATCTGAAATGCCTATCAGCACCTATATTTGAAATGCCTATCGGCAACCATATCTGAAATGCCTATCGACACCTATATTTGAAATACCTATCGGCTTCTATATCTGAAATGCCTATCAACACCTATATTTGAAATGCCTATCGTCAACCATATCTGAAATGCCTCTCGACACCTATATTTGAAATACCTATCGGCTTCTATATCTGGAATGCCTATCGGCACCTATATTTGAAATGCCTATCGGCTTCTATATCTGAAATGCCTATCGGCACCTATTTTTAAAATGCCAATTGGCAACTATATCTGAAATGTTTATCGGCAACTATATCTGAAATGCCTATCGGTACCTATTTTTGAAATGCCTATCGGAAACTACATCTGAAATGCCTATCAGCACTTATATTTGAAATGCCTATCGGCAACCATATCTGAAATGCCTATCGGCACCTATATTTGAAATGCCTATCGGCTTGTATATCTGAAATGCCTGTCGGCACCTATTTTTAAAATGCCAATCAGCAACCATATCTAAAATGCCTATCGGCACCTATATCTGAAATGCCTATCGGCACCTATTTTTGAAATGCCTATGGGAAACTACATCTGAAATGCCTATCAGCACCTATATTTGAAATGCCTATCGGCAACCATATCTGGAATGCCTATCGGCACCTATATATGAAATGTCTATCGGCTTCTATATCTGAAATGCCTATCGGCACCTATTTTTAAAATGGCTATCGGCAACTATATCTGAATGCCTATCGGCACCTATATCTGAAATGCCTATCGGCACCTATTTTTGAAATGCCCATCGGAAACTACATCTGAAATGCCTATCAGCACCTATATTTGAAATGCCTATCCTCAACCATATCCGGAATGCCTATCGGCACCTATATTTGAAATGCCTATCGGCTTCTATATCTGAAATGCCTATCGGCACCTATTTTTAAAATGCCAATCGGCAACTATATCTGAAATGCCTATCGGCACCTATATCTGAAATGCCTATCGGCACCTATTTTTGAAATGCTTATCGGAAACTACAACTGAAATGCCTATCAGCACCTATATCTGAAATGCCTATCGGCAACCATATTTGGAATGCCTATCGGCACCTATATTTGAAATGCCTATCGGCTTCTATATCTGAAATGCCTAGCGGCACCTATTTTTAAAATGCCAATCGGCAACTATATCTGAAGTCCCTATCGGCACCTATATCTGAAATGCCTATCGGCACGTATTTTTGAAATGCCTATCGAAAACTACATCTGAAATGCCTATCAGCACCTATATTTGAAATGCCTATCGGCAACCACATCAGAAATGCCTATCGGCACCTATATCTGAAATGCCTTTCGGCATTTATATCTGAAATGCCTAATGACACCTATATTTGAAATGCCTATCGGCACCTATATTTTAAATGCCTATCGGCAACTATATCTGATATGCCTATCGGCACCTATATCTGAAATGCCTATTGGCACCTATTTTTGAAATGCCTATCGGAAACTACATTTAAAATGCATATCGGCACCTATTTTTAAAATGCCAATCGGTAACTATATCTGAAATGCCTATCGGCACCTATATCTGAAATGCCTATCGGCACCAATTTTTGAAATGCCTATCGGAAACTACATCTGAAATGCCTATCAGCACCTATATTTGAAATGCCTATCGGCAACCATATCTGGAATGCTTATCGGCACCTATATTTGAAATGCCTATCGGCTTCTATATCTGAAATGCCTATCGGCACCTATTTTTAAAATGCCAATCGGCAACTATATTTGAAATGCCTATCGGCACCTATATCTGAAATGCCTATCGGCACCTATATCTGAAATGCCTATCGGCACCTATATTTGAAATGCCTATCGGCAACCATATCTGGAATGCTTATCAGCACCTATATTTGAAATACCAATCGGCTTCTATATCTGAAATGCCTATCGGCATCTATTTTTAAAATGCCTATCGGAAACTACATCTGAAATGCCTATCGGCACCTATATTTGAAATGCCTATCGGCAACCATATCTGGAATGCCTATTGGCACATATATTTGAAATGCCTATCGGCTTCTATATCTGAAATGCCTATCGGCACCTATTTTTAAAATGGCTATCGGCAACTATACCTGAAATGCCTATCGGCACCTATATCTGAAATGCCTATCGGCACCTATTTTTGAAATGCCTATCGGAAACTACATCTGAAATGCCTATCAGCACCTATATTTGAAATGTCTATCGGCAACCATATCTGAAATGCCTATCGGCACCTATATTTGAAATGCCTATCGGCTTCTATATCTGAAATGCCTATCGGCACCTATTTTTAAAATGCCAATCGGCAACTATATCTGAAATGCCTATCGGCACCTATATATGAAATGCCTATCGGCACCTATTTTTGAAATGCCTATCGGAAACTACAACTGAAATGCCTATCAGCACCTATATTTGAAATGCCTATCGGCAACCATATTTGGAATGCCTATCGGCACCTATATTTGAAATGCCTATCGGCTTCTATATCTAAAATGCCTAGCGGCACCTATTTTTAAAATGCCAATCGGCAACTATATCTGAAGTGCCTATCGGCACCTATATCTTTAATGCCTATCGGCACCTATTTTTGAAATGGCTATCGGAAACTACATCTGAAATGCCTATCAGCACCTATATTTGAAATGCCTATCGGCAACCATATCTGAAATGCCTATCGACACCTATATTTGAAATACCTATCGGCTTCTATATCTGAAATGCCTATCGGCACCTATTTTTAAAATGCCAATCGGCAAATATATCTGAAATGCCTATCGGCACCTATATCTGAAATGCCAATCGGCACCAATTTTTGAATGCCTATCGGAAACTACATCTGAAATGCCTATCAGCACCTATATTTGAAATGCCTATCGGCAACCATATCTGAAATGCCAATCGACACCTATATTTGAAATACCTATCGGCTTCTATATCTGAAATGCCTATCGGCACCTATTTTTAAAATGCCAATCGGCAACTATATCTGAAATGCCTATCGGCACCTATATCTGAAATGCCTATGGGCATCAATTTTTGAAATGCCTATCGGAAACTACATCTAAAATGCCTATCAGCACCTATATTTGAAATGCCTATCGGCAACCATATCTGGAATGCCTATCGGCACCTATATTGGAAATGCCTATCGGCTTCTATATCTGAAATGCCTATCGGCACCTATTTTTGAAATGCCTATCGGAAACTACATCTGAAATGCCTATCAGCACCTATATTTGAAATGCCTATCGGCAACCATATCCGGAATGCCTATCGGCACCTATATTTGAAATGCCTATCGGCTTCTATATCTGAAATGCCTATCGGCACCTATTTTTAAAATGCCAATCGGCAACTATATCTGAAATGCCTATCGGCACCTATATCTGAAATGCCTATCGGCACCTATTTTTGAAATGCCTATCGGAAACTACAACTGAAATGCCTATCAGCACCTATATCTGAAATGCCTATCGGCAACCATATTTGGAATGCCTATCGGCACCTATATTTGAAATGCCTATCGGCTTCTATATCTGAAATGCCTAGCGGCACCTATTTTTAAAATGCCAATCGGCAACTATATCTGAAGTCCCTATCGGCACCTATATCTGAAATGCCTATCGGCACGTATTTTTGAAATGCCTATCGAAAACTACATCTGAAATGCCTATCAGCACCTATATTTGAAATGCCTATCGGCAACCACATCAGAAATGCCTATCGGCACCTATATCTGAAATGCCTTTCGGCATTTATATCTGAAATGCCTATTGACACCTATATTTGAAATGCCTATCGGCACCTATATTTTAAATGCCTATCGGCAACTATATCTGATATGCCTATCGGCACCTATATCTGAAATGCCTATCGGCACCTATTTTTGAAATGCCTATCGGAAACTTCATTTAAAATGCATATCGGCACCTATTTTTAAAATGCCAATCGGCAACTATATCTGAAATCCCTATCGGCACCTATATCTGAAATGCCTATCGGCACCAATTTTTGAAATGCCTATCGGAAACTACATCTGAAATGCCTATCAGCACCTATATTTGAAATGCCTATCGGCAACCATATCTGGAATGTTTATCGGCACCTATATTTGAAATGCCTATCGGCTTCTATATCTGAAATGCCTATCGGCACCTATTTTTAAAATGCCAATCGGCAACTATATCTGAAATGCCTATCGGCACCTATATCTGAAATGCCTATCGGCACCTATATCTGAAATGCCTATCGGCACCTATATTTGAAATGCCTATCGGCAACCATATCTGGAATGCTTACCAGCACCTATATTTGAAATGCCTATCGGCTTCTATATCTGAAATGCCTATCGGCACCTATTTTTGAAATGCCTATCGGAAACTACATCTGAAATGCCTATCAGCACCTATATTTGAAATGCCTATCGGCAACCATATCTGAAATGCCTATCGGCACCTATATTTGAAATGCCTATCGGCTTCTATATCTGAAATGCCTATCGGCACCTATTTTTAAAATGCCAATCGGCAACTATATCTGAAATGCCTATCGGCACCTATATATGAAATGCCTATCGGCACCTATTTTTGAAATGCCTATCGGAAACTACAACTGAAATGCCTATCAGCACCTATATTTGAAATGCCTATCGGCAACCATATTTGGAATGCCTATCGGCACCTATATTTGAAATGCCTATCGGCTTCTATATCTAAAATGCCTAGCGGCACCTATTTTTAAAATGCCAATCGGCAACTATATCTGAAGTGCCTATCGGCACCTATATCTTAAATGCCTATCGGCTCCTATTTTTGAAATGCCTATCGAAAACTACATCTGAAATGCCTATCGGCTTCTATATCTGAAATGCCTATCGGCACCTATTTTTAAAATGCCAATCGGCAACTATATCTGAAATGCCTATCGGCACCTATATCTGAAATGCCTATCGGCACCTATATCTGAAATGCCTATCGGCACCTATATTTGAAATGCCTATCGGCAACCATATCTGGAATGCTTATCAGCACCTATATTTGAAATGCCTATCGGCTTCTATATCTGAAATGCCTATCGGCATCTATTTTTAAAATTCCCTTTCGGAAACTACATCTGAAATGCCTATCGGCACCTATATTTGAAATGCCTATCGGCAACCATATCTGGAATGCCTATCGGCACCTATATTTGAAATGCCTATCGGCTTCTATATCTGAAATGCCTATCGGCACCTATTTTTAAAATGGCTATCGGCAACTATACCTGAAATGCCTATCGGCACCTATATCTGAAATGCCTATCGGCACCTATTTTTGAAATGCCTATCGGAAACTACATCTGAAATGCCTATCAGCACCTATATTTGAAATGCCTATCGGCAACCATATCTGAAATGCCTATCGGCACCTATATTTGAAATGCCTATCGGCTTCTATATCTGAAATGCCTATCGGCACCTATTTTTAAAATGCCAATCGGCAACTATATCTGAAATGCCTATCGGCACCTATATAAGAAATGCCTATCGGCACCTATTTTTGAAATGCCTATCGGAAACTACAACTGAAATGCCTATCAGCACCTATATTTGAAATGCCTATCGGCAACCATATTTGGAATGCCTATCGGCACCTATATTTGAAATGCCTATCGGCAACCACATCAGAAATGCCTATCGGCACCTATATCTGAAATGCCTTTCGTCATTTATATCTGAAATGCCTATCGGCACCTATATTTAAAATGCCTATCGGCACCTATATTTTAAATGCCTATCGGCAACTATATCTGATATGCCTATCGGCACCTATATCTGAAATGCCTATCGGCACTTATTTTTGAAATGCCTATCGGAAACTACATCTAAAATGCCTATCGGCACCTATTTTTAAAATGCCAATCGGCAACTATATCTGAAATGACTATCAGCACCTATATCTGAAATGCCTATCGGCACCTATTTTTGAAATGCCCATCGGAAACTACATCTGAAATGCCTATCAGCACCTATATTTGAAATGCCTATCGGCAACCATATCTGAAATGCCTATCGGCACCTATTTTTAAAATGCCAATCGGCAAATATATCTGAAATGCCTATCGGCACCTATATCTGAAATGCCAATCGGCACCAATTTTTTAATGCCTATCGGAAACTACATCTGCAATGCCTATCAGCACCTATATTTGAAATGCCTATCGGCAACCATATCTGAAATGCCAATCGACACCTATATTTGAAATACCTATCGGCTTCTATATCTGAAATGCCTATCGGCACCTATTTTTAAAATGCCAATCGGCAACTATATCTGAAATGCCTATCGGCACCTATATCTGAAATGCCTATGGGCATCAATTTTTGAAATGCCTATCGGAAACTACATCTAAAATGCCTATCAGCACCTATATTTGAAATGCCTATCGGCAACCATATCTGGAATGCCTATCGGCACCTATATTTGAAATGCCTATCGGCTTCTATATCTGAAATGCCTATCGGCACCTATTTTTAAAATGCCAATTGGCAACTATATCTGAAAAACCTATCGGCACCTATATCTGAAATGCCTATCGGCACCTATATTTGAAATGCCTATCGGCTTTTATATCTGAAATGCCTATCGGCACCTATTTTTAAAATGGCTATCGGCAACTATATCTGAAATGCCTATTGGCACCTATATCTGAAATGCCTATCGGCACCTATTTTTGAAATGCCTATCGGAAACTACAACTGAAATGCCTATCAGCACCTATATTTGAAATGCCTATCGGCAACCATATTTGGAATGCCTATCGGCACCTATATTTGAAATGCCTATCGGCTTCTATATCTAAAATGCCTAGCGGCACCTATTTTTAAGATGCCAATCGGCAACTATATCTGAAGTGCCTATCGGCACCTATATCTAAAATGCCTATCGGCACCTATTTTTGAAATGCCTATCGAAAACTACATCTGAAATGCCTATCAGCACCTATATTTGAAATGCCTATCGGCAACCACATCAGAAATGCCTATCGGCACCTATATCTGAAATGCCTTTCGTCATTTATATCTGAAATGCCTATCGGCACCTATATTTGAAATGCCTATCGGCACCTATATTTTAAATGCCTATCGGCAACTATATCTGATATGCCTATCGGCACCTATATCTGAAATGCCTATCGGCACTTATTTTTGAAATGCCTATCGGAAACTACATCTAAAATGCCTATCGGCACCTATTTTTAAAATGCCAATCGGCAACTATATCTGAAATGACTATCAGCACCTATATCTGAAATGCCTATCGGCACCTATTTTTGAAATGCCTATCGGAAACTACATCTGAAATGCCTATCAGCACCTATATTTGAAATGCCTATCGGCAACCATATCTGAAATGCCTATCGACACCTATTTTTAAAATGCCAATCGGCAACTATATCTAAAATGCCTATCGGCACCTATATCTGAAATGCCTATGGGCATCAATTTTTGAAATGCCTATCGGAAACTACATCTAAAATGCCTATCAGCACCTATATTTAAAATGCCTATCGGCAACCATATCTGGAATGCCTATCGGCACCTATATTTGAAATGCCTATCGGCTTCTATATCTGAAATGCCTATCGGCACCTATTTTTAAAATGCCAATTGGCAACTATATCTGAAAAACCTATCGGCACCTATATCTGAAATGCCTATCGGCACCTATATTTGAAATGCCTATCGGCTTCTATATCTGAAATGCCTATCGGCACCTATTTTTAAAATGGCTATCGGCAACTATATCTGAAATGCCTATTGGCACCTATATCTGAAATGCCTATCGGCACCTATTTTTGAAATACCTATCGGAAACTACATCTGAAATGCCTATCAGCACCTATATTTGAAATGCCTATCGGCAACCATATCTGGAATGCCTATCGGCACTTATATTTGAAATGCCTATCGGCTTCTATATCTGAAATGCCTATCGGCACCTATTTTTAAAATGCCAATCGGCAACTATATCTGAAATGCCTATCGGCACCTATATCTAAAATGCCTATCGGCACCTATTTTTGAAATGCCTATCGGAAACTACAACTGAAATGCCTATCAGCACCTATATTTGAAATGCCTATCGGCAACCATATTTGGAATGCCTATCGGCACCTATATTTGAAATGCCTATCGGCTTCTATATCTGAAATGCCTAGCGGCACCTATTTTTAAAATGCCAATCGGCAACTATATCTGAAGTGCCTATCGGCACCTATATTTAAAATGCCTATCGGCACCTTTTTTTTGAAATGCCTATCGAAAACTACATCTGAAATGCTTATTAGCACCTATATTTGAAATGCCTATCGGCAACCACATCAGAAATGCCTATCGGCACCTATATCTGAAATGCCTTTCGGCATTTATATCTGAAATGCCTATCGACACCTATATTTGAAATGCCTAACGGCACCTATATTTGAAATGCCTATCGGCTTCTATATCTAAAAGGCCTAGCGGCACCTATTTTTAAAATGCCAATCGGCAACTATATCTGAAGTGCCAATCGGCACCTATATCTAAAATGCCTATCGGCACCTATTTTTGAAATGCCTATCGAAAACTACATCTGAAATGCCTATCAGCACCTATATTTGAAATGCCTATCGGCAACCACATCAGAAATGCCTATCGGCACCTATATCTGAAATGCCTTTCGGCATTTATATCTGAAATGCCTATCGACACCTATATTTGGAATGCCTATCGGCACCTATATTTGAAATGCCTATCGGCTTCTATATCTAAAATGCCTAGCGGCACCTATTTTTAAAATGCCAATCGGCAACTATATCTGAAGTGCCTATCGGCACCTATATCTAAAATGCCTATCGGCACCTATTTTTGAAATGCCTATCGAAAACTACATCTGAAATGCCTATCAGCACCTATATTTGAAATGCCTATCGGCAACCATATCTGGAATGCTTATCGGCACCTATATTTGAAATGCCTATCGGCTTCTATATCTGAAATGCCTATCAACACCTATTTTTAAAATGCCAATCGGCAACTATATCTGAAATGCCTATCGGCACCTATATCTGAAATGCCTATCGGCACCTATTTTTGAAATGCCTATCGAAAACTACATCTGAAATGCCTATCAGCACCTATATTTGAAATGCCTATCGGCAACCATATCTGGAATGCCTATCGGCACCTATATTTGAAATGCCTATCGGCTTCTATATCTGAAATGCCTATCGGCACCAATTTTTAAAATGGCTATCGGCAACTATATCTGAAATGCCTATCGGCACCTATATCTGAAATGCCTATCGGCACCTATTTTTGAAATGCCTATCAGAAAATACATCTGAAATGCCTATCAGCACCTATATTTGAAATGCCTATCGGCAACCATATCTGGAATGCTTATCGGCACCTATATTTGAAATGCCTATCGGCTTCTATATCTGAAATGCCTATCGGCACCTATTTTTAAAATGCCTATCGGAAACTACATCTGAAATGCCTATCGGCACCTATATATGAAATGCCTATCGGCACCTATTTTTGAAATGCCTATCGGAAACTACAACTGAAATGCCTATCAGCACCTATATTTGAAATGCCTATCGGCAACCATATTTGGAATGCCTATCGGCACCTATATTTGAAATGCCTATCGGCTTCTATATCTAAAATGCCTAGCGGATCCTATTTTTAAAATGCCAATCGGCAACTATATCTGAAGTGCCTATCGGCACCTATATCTAAAATGCCTATCGGCACCTATTTTTGAAATGCCTATCGGAAACTACATCTGAAATGCCTATCAGCACCTATATTTGAAATGCCTATCGGCAACCACATCAGAAATGCCTATCGGCACCTATATCTGAAATGCCTTTCGTCATTTATATCTGAAATGCCTATCGGCACCTATATTTGAAATGCCTATCGGCATCTATATTTTAAATGCCTATCGGCAACTATATCTGATATGCCTATCGGCACCTATATCTGAAATGCCTATCGGCACTTATTTTTGAAATGCCTATCGGAAACTACATCTAAAATGCCTATCGGCAGCTATTTTTAAAATGCCAATCGGCAACTATATCTGAGATGACTATCAGCACCTATATCTGAAATGCCTAACGGCACCTATTTTTGAAATGCCTATCGGAAACTACATCTGAAATGCCTATCAGCACCTATATTTGAAATGCCTATCGGCAACCATATCTGAAATGCCTATCGACACCTATATTTGAAATACCTATCGGCTTCTATATCTGAAATGCCTATCGGCACCTATTTTTAAAATGCCAATCGGCAAATATATCTGAAATGCCTATCGGCACCTATATCTGAAATGCCAATCGGCACCAATTTTTTAATGCCTATCGGAAACTACAACTGAAATGCCTATCAGCACCTATATTTGAAATGCCTATCGGCAACCATATCTGAAATGCCAATCGACACCTATATTTGAAATACCTATCGGCTTCTATATCTGAAATGCCTATCGGCACCTATTTTTAAAATGCCAATCGGCAACTATATCTGAAATGCCTATCGGCACCTATATCTGAAATGCCTATGGGCATCAATTTTTGAAATGCCTATCGGAAACTACATCTAAAATGCCTATCAGCACCTATATTTGAAATGCCTATCGGCAACCATATCTGGTATGCCTATCGGCACCTATATTTGAAATGCCTATCGGCTTCTATATCTGAAATGCCTATCGGCACCTATTTTTAAAATGGCTATCGGCAACTATATCTGAAATGCCTATCGGCACCTATATCTGAAATGCCTATCGGCACCTATTTTTAAAATGCCAATCGGTAACTATATCTGAAATGCCTATCGGCACCTATATCTGAAATGCCTATCGGCACCAATTTTTGAAATGCCTATCGGAAAATACATCTGGAATGCCTATCAGCACCTATATTTGAAATGCCTATCGGCAACCATATCTGGAATGCCTATCGGCACCTATATTTGAAATGCCTATCGGCTTCTATATCTGAATTGCCTATCGGCACCTATTTTTAAAATGCCAATCGGTAACTATATCTGAAATGCCTATCGGCACCTATATCTGAAATGCCTATCGGTACCTATTTTTGAAATGCCTATCGGAAACTACATCTGAAATGCCTATCAGCACTTATATTTGAAATGCCTATCGGCAACCATATCTGAAATGCCTATCGGCACCTATATTTAAAATGCCTATCGGCTTGTATATCTGAAATGCCTGTCGGCACCTATTTTTAAAATGCCAATCGGCAACTATATCTGAAATGCCTATCGGCACCTATTTTTGAAATGCCTATCGGAAACTACATCTGAAATGCCTATCAGCACCTATATTTGAAATGCCTATCGTCAACCATATCTGAAATGCCTATCGACACCTATATTTGAAATACCTATCGGCTTCAATATCTGGAATGCCTATCGGCACCTATTATTGAAATGCCTATCGGCTTCTATATCTGAAATGCCTATCGGCACCTATTTTTAAAATTCCAATTGGCAACTATATCTGAAATGTTTATCGGCACCTATATCTGAAATGCCTATCGGTACATATTTTTGAAATGCCTATCGGAAACTACATCTGAAATGCCTATCAGCACTTATATTTGAAATGCCTATCGGCAACCATATCTGAAATGCCTATCGGTACCTATATTTGAAATGCCTATCGGCTTGTATATCTGAATTGCCTGTCGGCACCTATTTTTAAAATGCCAATCGGCAACTATATCTAAAATGCCTATCGGCACCTATATCTGAAATGCCTATCGGCACCTATTTTTGAAATGCCTATCGGAAACTACATCTGAAATGCCTATCAGCACCTATATTTGAAATGCCTATCGTCAACCATATCTGAAATGCCTATCGACACCTATATTTGAAATACCTATCGGCTTCTATATCTGAAATGCCTATCGGCACCTATTTTTAAAATGCCAATCGGTAACTATATCTGAAATGCCTATCGGCACCTATATCTGAAATGCCTATCGGCACCAATTTTTGAAATGCCTATCGGAAAATACATCTGGAATGCCTATCAGCACCTATATTTGAAATGCCTATCGGCAATAATATCTGGAATGCCTATCGGCACCTATATTTGAAATGCCTATCGGCTTCTATATCTGAAATGCCTATCGACACCTATTTTTAAAATGCCAATTGGCAACTATATCTGAAATGTTTATCGGTACCTATATCTGAAATGCCTACCGGTACCCATTTTTGAAATGCCTATCGGAAACTACATCTGAAATGCCTATCAGCACCTATATTTGAAATGCCTATCGTCAACCATATCTGAAATGCCTATCGACACCTATATTTGAAATACCTATCGGCTTCTATATCTGAAATGCCTATCGGCACCTATTTTTAAAATGCCAATCGGTAACTATATCTGAAATGCCTATCGGCACCTATATCTGAAATGCCTATCGGCACCTATTTTTGAAATTCCTATCGGAAACTACATCTGAAATGCCTATCAGCACCTATATTTGAAATGCCTATCGTCAACCATATCTGAAATGCCTATCGACACCTATATTTGAAATACCTATCGGCTTCTATATCTGAAATGCCTATCGGCACCTATTTTTAAAATGCCAATCGGTAACTATATCTGAAATGCCTATCGGCACCTATATCTGAAATGCCTATCGGCACCAATTTTTGAAATGCCTATCGGAAAATACATCTGGAATGCCTATCAGCACCTATATTTGAAATGCCTATCGGCAACCATATCTGGAATGCCTATCGGTACCTATATTTGAAATGTCTATCGGCTTCTATATCTGAAATGCCTATCGACACCTATTTTTAAAATGCCAATCGGCAACTCTATCTGAAATGCCTATCGGTACCTATATCTGAAATGCCTATCGGCACCTATTTTTGAAATGCCTATCGGAAACTACATCTGAAATGCCTATCAGCACCTATATTTGAAATGCCTATCGGCAACCATATCTGAAATGCCTATCGACACCTATATTTGAAATACCTATCGGCTTCTATATCTGAAATGCCTATCAACACCTATATTTGAAATGCCTATCGTCAACCATATCTGAAATGCCTATCGACACCTATATTTGAAATACCTATCGGCTTCTATATCTGGAATGCCTATCGGCACCTATATTTGAAATGCCTATCAGCTTCTATATCTGAAATGCCTATCGGCACCTATTTTTAAAATGCCAATTGGCAACTATATCTGAAATGTTTATCGGCACCTATATCTGAAATGCCTATCGGTACATATTTTTGAAATGCCTATCGGAAACTACATCTGAAATGCCTATCAGCACTTATATTTGAAATGCCTATCGGCAACCATATCTAAAATGCCTATCGGCACCTATATTTGAAATGCCTATCGGCTTGTATATCTAAAATGCCTGTCGGCACCTATTTTTAAAATGCCAATCGGCAACTATATCTAAAATGCCTTTCGGCACCTATATCTGAAATGCCTATCGGCACCTATTTTTGAAATGCCTATGGGAAACTACATCTGAAATGCCTATCAGCACCTATATTTGAAATGCCTATCGGCAACCATATCTGGAATGCCTATCGGCACCTATATATGAAATGTCTATCGGCTTCTATATCTGAAATGCCTATCGGCACCTATTTTTAAAATGGCTATCGGCAACTATATCTGAATGCCTATCGGCACCTATATCTGAAATGCCTATCGGCACCTATTTTTGAAATGCCTATCGGAAACTACATCTGAAATGCCTATCAGCACCTATATTTGAAATGCCTATCGGCAACCATATCCGGAATGCCTATCGGCACCTATATTTGAAATGCCTATCGGCTTCTATATCTGAAATGCCTATCGGCACCTATTTTTAAAATGCCAATCGGCAACTATATCTGAAATGCCTATCGGCACCTATATCTGAAATGCCTATCGGCACCTATTTTTGAAATGCCTATCGGAAACTACAACTGAAATGCCTATCAGCACCTATATCTGAAATGCCTATCGGCAACCATATTTGGAATGCCTATCGGCACCTATATTTGAAATGCCTATCGGCTTCTATATCTGAAATGCCTAGCGGCACCTATTTTTAAAATGCCAATCGGCAACTATATCTGAAGTCCCTATCGGCACCTATATCTGAAATGCCTATCGGCACGTATTTTTGAAATGCCTATCGAAAACTACATCTGAAATGCCTATCAGCACCTATATTTGAAATGCCTATCGGCAACCACATCAGAAATGCCTATCGGCACCTATATCTGAAATGCCTTTCGGCATTTATATCTGAAATGCCTATTGACACCTATATTTGAAATGCCTATCGGCACCTATATTTTAAATGCCTATCGGCATATATATATATAGTTTTATTTGGCAAATGTGTTGTAAATGTATACAGTGAAGTGAGTTTTGTTTTATCGAGTTTAAATATTAATATTAAGCTATTAAAAGTTTGCATCCAGACATATAATTGACAGTGAAAGTAAATGATATAGTGACTGATAAGTTAGTTATTATTGTCTGTTTTCCTGTGCGGAGTGATACTCCGTACAGGTAAAATAAAAAAATGTCTCTATCAAATTCTGACATATCTATTTTCATAAAAGAACTTAATAAATTAAAAAAAGATGAATTAATTGATATAGGTAATTATTAAAAAGAAGATAGCGGATAATCTGGGAAACAATGAAATATTAAGTAAATTTATTCCTCAACATTTCAGTAACACAAATAATGAAGTTGAAGTAAGTAATCAGCAGAAAGATATAGACAATTTGAGAAAACAACTAGATTTAAGTGAGAAACTCATAGAAGAAAAAGAAAAAAGAAATAAAAACCTAGAAATGATTAATACTTTATTAACTGAAAAGGCAAATAATGAAACAAAATGCAATAGCTATGCCAATGTTCTTAAAAACACGCAGCAAGAAAATACACGTAATAAAAAGTTAAGCCCATCAAATAATAAAATTAAACCTGATAAAGAAGAAAATAATTCGGAACCTATAGCAGATAAAGTTTCCACCGAAAATAAAACTGACAAACAGAAAAATAACATAATTCGAGGATCAGCAAATAGTGAGAATTCTGATAATTCCTTTTCAGCAGCAACAAGATATGCCTGGCTTTATGTTGGCAGAGCTAAGCTAACCACTACGGAAGAACAAGTAAAAAGTTATTTAGAAAATAAAGTTCCTGGAAGAAATTTTATAGTTGAACCTTTAGAAATAAAACAAGAAGCAAGAAGTAAAGCATTTAAAGTTGGTGTGAATTTCAACCTGCTTGAGATGGTGCAAAAAAATGAATTTTGGCCTAGTGACATTTTAGTTAAACGGTTTAGATTTTTTCGTTCCACCGGAAACTTCGAAAAATCATAATAGTTACAGTGTGTTTAATAAAAAGTGTAGGAACAACTGCTCACACAACCCATCAAATGATACTAAAAGTACTTTTAGAATAATACACTTAAATGTACAGTGCATTTCTAATAAGGTTAATATGCTAGAAATATATGCAAATAAATATAAACCAGATGTGATGTGCTTTTCGGAGACTTGGATGTCAAATGATAACACAAGTTCGATACATATTAAGGGATATTGTAGAGCTGCTGTCTATTGCAGATCTTCTAGAATACATGGCGGTGTTGCTATTTTTATTAGAGACAATTTACAATTTAAATTAACGAATGTTAAACAGTTTTGTATTGAGATGAACTTCGAGTGTGCAGCTATAAAAACTAAACTTAATGGAAAAAATGTTATAATACTAACTATATACAGAAGCAACAAGGGCGAAGTCAACATTTTTTTAAATCAACTTGAATTTGTACTGGCAGAATTGAGTAGTAATTGTGATAAATTTATTCTATGCGGTGATTTAAATATAAACTATCTGTGTAATACTCCTGTCAGGAAAAGACTCTTTGATATTCTAGATGGATTTAATTTAATAATGAAAGCTAATCAACCTACAAGAGTAAACAATGGTCTGGACTATATTGCAGCAAATTTTGAATATGACATTAGTATAGACGACCCTAACATCTCTGACCATGCTGCCCAAATATGTGATATTGATATTGAAAAAAAAATTAACATAAAAAGACAATTCTGGAGAAGGTCACTAAATGACAACAATGTAGCGCACTTCATTTCGATAATTTCTGAATTAAATTGGAACGAGATTTATGTTACTAACAATGTAGATGCAGCCTTCGAAAACTTTTGGAATCTGTTCTCATGGTGTTTTGATTTAACCTGTCCCAAAAAATTAATAATAGAAAAAAATCTGGTGCATAGAAAAAGTTGGTTAAATGATAAAATTATCTGTGATTCCGAAAATCTTAAAAACCTTTATCACTTAAGTAAAATTTCTAATGACCAAAATTTAAGGGAACACTACAAAATCATGAAAAAAATGCACATTAAAACTATCTATGATGCAAAAAAAGACTACTTTCAAAATAAACTAAACAATAAAAGTAATAGTAATCGTCAATTATGGCAAATAGTGAATCAAATTACAGAAAAAAATACAAAGAAAGGAGACGATATGTCCTTAAACTATAATGGTAATATAATTAACACCAACCCTAGTATTTCTAATTCATTTGCAGAATACTTCTCTTTGATTGCAGAACATACAGTTGAAAGTTCGAGGCTGAATCTAAATTGCAATGATTGTACAATACTTAAAGAGACTGTAAACTGTATGTACATTGCTGAAATTACTGATAATGATATCATCACGGCTATTAATGATCTAACTAATTCCAGTTCATCTGGAATTGATGAAGTTCCCAGAACATTGATAAAACTGGCACACAATTTTATTCTTAAACCACTTTCTTATATTATAAACCTGTCTCTAAAGACTGGTTTGTTCCCACAACGTTTAAAAAATAGTTTAATTAAGCCGATATTCAAAAAAGGTGATCCAATGAACATTGAAAATTATAGACCTATAGCGCTCTTATCAGTATTTTCAACAATTATTGAAAAATGTGTTAGCACTCGTATAATGAATTTTGTAACAAAATATAATTTACTTGCTCCTGAACAGCATGGTTTCAGACAGGAACACTCAACTGAAACTGCTGTACCGATTTTCATTGATTATATACTAAAGGAATTAGATAATGGAAAACATGTTGCAGGAATGTTTTTTGATCTCAGCCGTGCGTTTGATTGTGTTAATCCTGAATTTCTAAAAATTAAATTAAATGCTATAGGGATTCGTAGTAATATATGTTCTTGGATAATATCATTCATGTCAAACAGAACCATTAGAGTTAATGTAAACAATCACATGTCTCATGAATTTCCAACTACCTTAGGTGTGCCTCAGGGCTCGGTCCTAGGCCCATTACTTTTCTCGATATTTATAAACGATATGCCTCAACACTTAAACCAGGGTAAGATTATTATATATGCAGACGATACGTCAATTGCAGTGTCAGCTAATGCAGTAGATGAATTGGAAATTAAAATTAATCAAATATTTAAGGAATTTGAAACCTGGTGTTACAAAAACTCTTTAGTCCTAAATGCAAATAAAACTAAATGTATTTACTTTCATAAACAGCGTATTATACCTAAACTTAGCTTAACTCTTAAAGGTGATTATGTTGAACTTTCTGAAAAAACTAGTTTCTTGGGAGTAATTATTGACCAAAATTTAAAGTGGAATTTTCATATTGATGCTCTCTGTTCCAACTTAAATAAATACTACTATTTAATTAAGACTTTAAGTAACTATCTAAATGTTAAACAGCTTCTGAACATTTATTATGCCTTGATTTATTCAAAATTAAGTTTCAATGTCATTATCTGGGGTCAAGCTTGTGACATTCAAAGAGTTTTTGTTATACAAAAAAGAATTATTAGAGCCATATTTAAATTAAAGTACAATGAGACATGCAGACCAATTTTCAAATCTAACTGCTTACTAACTGTTAGCTCTATTTATCTATTTAAAATCTTGCTTTATGTTAAAAAGAACATTTCTTCTCTTGACTGTGTCTCTGAAGTGCATCATTATGAAACTCGACAAAAAAACTTAATATATAATGACTTTTTTCAAAATTATTTTTACACTAAATCCCCACGATATGCTGGTGGTAAATTGTACAATCATTTGCCAAAAGAAATAAGGGACATAAAGAATTTTAAAAAATTTAAGCACGCCTTAAAATCTTATCTTGTGAACAGATGTATTTACGATATTAATGAATATTTTATTATCTAAATTCTATATATTTTATGCAACTATTTTACGTATGACGCTATTTATACTGCGTATGCAGTCTTTAATAAAGTATTATATTCTATTCTATTCTATTCTATTCTATTCTATATCTGATATGCCTATCGGCACCTATATCTGAAATGCCTATCGGCACCTATTTTTGAAATGCCTATCGGAAACTACATTTAAAATGCATATCGGCACCTATTTTTAAAATGCCAATCGGCAACTATATCTGAAATGCCTATCGGCACCTATATCTGAAATGCCTATCGGCACCAATTTTTGAAATGCCTATCGGAAACTACATCTGAAATGCCTATCAGCACCTATATTTGAAATGCCTATCGGCAACCATATCTGGAATGCTTATCGGCACCTATATTTGAAATGCCTATCGGCTTCTATATCTGAAATGCCTATCGGCACCTATTTTTAAAATGCCAATCGGCAACTATATCTGAAATGCCTATCGGCAACCATATTTGGAATGCCTATCGGCACCTATATTTGAAATGCCTATCGGCTTCTATATCTGAAATGCCTAGCGGCACCTATTTTTAAAATGCCAATCGGCAACTATATCTGAAGTCCCTATCGGCACCTATATCTGAAATGCCTATCGGCACGTATTTTTGAAATGCCTATCGAAAACTACATCTGAAATGCCTATCAGCACCTATATTTGAAATGCCTATCGGCAACCACATCAGAAATGCCTATCGGCACCTATATCTGAAATGCCTTTCGGCATTTATATCTGAAATGCCTATTGACACCTATATTTGAAATGCCTATCGGCACCTATATTTTAAATGCCTATCGGCATATATATATATAGTTTTATTTGGCAAATGTGTTGTAAATGTATACAGTGAAGTGAGTTTTGTTTTATCGAGTTTAAATATTAATATTAAGCTATTAAAAGTTTGCATCCAGACATATAATTGACAGTGAAAGTAAATGATATAGTGACTGATAAGTTAGTTATTATTGTCTGTTTTCCTGTGCGGAGTGATACTCCGTACAGGTAAAATAAAAAAATGTCTCTATCAAATTCTGACATATCTATTTTCATAAAAGAACTTAATAAATTAAAAAAAGATGAATTAATTGATATAGGTAATTATTAAAAAGAAGATAGCGGATAATCTGGGAAACAATGAAATATTAAGTAAATTTATTCCTCAACATTTCAGTAACACAAATAATGAAGTTGAAGTAAGTAATCAGCAGAAAGATATAGACAATTTGAGAAAACAACTAGATTTAAGTGAGAAACTCATAGAAGAAAAAGAAAAAAGAAATAAAAACCTAGAAATGATTAATACTTTATTAACTGAAAAGGCAAATAATGAAACAAAATGCAATAGCTATGCCAATGTTCTTAAAAACACGCAGCAAGAAAATACACGTAATAAAAAGTTAAGCCCATCAAATAATAAAATTAAACCTGATAAAGAAGAAAATAATTCGGAACCTATAGCAGATAAAGTTTCCACCGAAAATAAAACTGACAAACAGAAAAATAACATAATTCGAGGATCAGCAAATAGTGAGAATTCTGATAATTCCTTTTCAGCAGCAACAAGATATGCCTGGCTTTATGTTGGCAGAGCTAAGCTAACCACTACGGAAGAACAAGTAAAAAGTTATTTAGAAAATAAAGTTCCTGGAAGAAATTTTATAGTTGAACCTTTAGAAATAAAACAAGAAGCAAGAAGTAAAGCATTTAAAGTTGGTGTGAATTTCAACCTGCTTGAGATGGTGCAAAAAAATGAATTTTGGCCTAGTGACATTTTAGTTAAACGGTTTAGATTTTTTCGTTCCACCGGAAACTTCGAAAAATCATAATAGTTACAGTGTGTTTAATAAAAAGTGTAGGAACAACTGCTCACACAACCCATCAAATGATACTAAAAGTACTTTTAGAATAATACACTTAAATGTACAGTGCATTTCTAATAAGGTTAATATGCTAGAAATATATGCAAATAAATATAAACCAGATGTGATGTGCTTTTCGGAGACTTGGATGTCAAATGATAACACAAGTTCGATACATATTAAGGGATATTGTAGAGCTGCTGTCTATTGCAGATCTTCTAGAATACATGGCGGTGTTGCTATTTTTATTAGAGACAATTTACAATTTAAATTAACGAATGTTAAACAGTTTTGTATTGAGATGAACTTCGAGTGTGCAGCTATAAAAACTAAACTTTCTATATCTGATATGCCTATCGGCACCTATATCTGAAATGCCTATCGGCACCTATTTTTGAAATGCCTATCGGAAACTACATTTAAAATGCATATCGGCACCTATTTTTAAAATGCCAATCGGCAACTATATCTGAAATGCCTATCGGCACCTATATCTGAAATGCCTATCGGCACCAATTTTTGAAATGCCTATCGGAAACTACATCTGAAATGCCTATCAGCACCTATATTTGAAATGCCTATCGGCAACCATATCTGGAATGCTTATCGGCACCTATATTTGAAATGCCTATCGGCTTCTATATCTGAAATGCCTATCGGCACCTATTTTTAAAATGCCAATCGGCAACTATATCTGAAATGCCTATCGGCACCTGTATCTGAAATGCCTATCGGCACCTATATCTGAAATGCCTATCGGCACCTATATTTGAAATGCCTATCGGCAACCATATCTGGAATGCTTATCAGCACCTATATTTGAAATGCCTATCGGCTTCAATATCTGAAATGCCTATCGGCATCTATTTTTAAAATGCCTATCGGAAACTACATCTGAAATGCCTATCGGCACCTATATTTGAAATGCCTATCGGCAACCATATCTGGAATGCCTATCGGCACCTATATTTGAAATGCCTATCGGCTTCTATATCTGAAATGCCTATCGGCACCTATTTTTAAAATGGCTATGGGCAACTATACCTGAAATGCCTATCGGCACCGATATCTGAAATGCCTATCGGCACCTATTTTTGAAATGCCTATCGGAAACTACATCTGAAATGCCTATCAGCACCTATAATTGAAATGCCTATCGGCAACCATATCTGAAATGCCTATCGGCACCTATATTTGAAATGCCTATCGGCTTCTATATCTGAAATGCCTATCGGCACCTATTTTTAAAATGCCAATCGGCAACTATATCTGAAATGCCTATCGGCACCTATATATGAAATGCCTATCGGCACCTATTTTTGAAATGCCTATCGGAAACTACAACTGAAATGCCTATCAGCACCTATATTTGAAATGCCTATCGGCAACCATATTTGGAATGCCTATCGGCACCTATATTTGAAATGCCTATCGGCTTCTATATCTAAAATGCCTAGCGGCACCTATTTTTAAAATGCCAATCGGCAACTATATCTGAAGTGCCTATCGGCACCTATATCTTAAATGCCTATCGGCACCTATTTTTGAAATGCCTATCGAAAACTACATCTGAAATGCCTATCAGCACCTATATTTGAAATGCCTATCGGCAACCACATCAGAAATGCCTATCGGCACCTATATCTGAAATGCCTTTCGTCATTTATATCTGAAATGCCTATCGGCACCTATATTTGAAATGCCTATCGGCACCTATATTTTAAATGCCTATCGGCAACTATATCTGATATGCCTATCGGCACCTATATCTGAAATGCCTATCGGCACTTATTTTTGAAATGCCAATCGGAAACTACATCTAAAATGCCTATCGGCACCTATTTTTAAAATGCCAATCGGCAACTATATCTGAAATGACTATCAGCACCTATATCTGAAATGCCTATCGGCACCTATTTTTGAAATGCCTATCGGAAACTACATCTGAAATGCCTATCAGCACCTATATTTGAAATGCCTATCGGCAACCATATCTGAAATGCCTATCGGCACCTATTTTTAAAATGCCAATCGGCAAATATATCTGAAATGCCTATCGGCACCTATATCTGAAATGCCAATCGGCACCAATTTTTTAATGCCTATCGGAAACTACATCTGAAATGCCTATCAGCACCTATATTTGAAATGCCTATCGGCAACCATATCTGAAATGCCAATCGACACCTATATTTGAAATACCTATCGGCTTCTATATCTGAAATGCCTATCGGCACCTATTTTTAAAATGCCAATCGGCAACTATATCTGAAATGCCTATCGGCACCTATATCTGAAATGCCTATGGGCATCAATTTTTGAAATGCCTATCGGAAACTACATCTAAAATGCCTATCAGCACCTATATTTGAAATGCCTATCGGCAACCATATCTGGAATGCCTATCGGCACCTATATTTGAAATGCCTATCGGCTTCTATATCTGAAATGCCTATCGGCACCTATTTTTAAAATGCCAATCGGCAACTATATCTGAAATGACTATCAGCACCTATATCTGAAATGCCTATCGGCACCTATATTTGAAATGCCTATCGGCTTCTATATCTGAAATGCCTATCGGCACCTATTTTTAAAATGCCAATTGGCAACTATATCTGAAAAACCTATCGGCACCTATATCTGGAATGCCTATCGGCACCTATATTTGAAATGCCTATCGGCTTCTATATCTGAAATGCCTATCGGCACCTATTTTTAAAATGGCTATCGGCAACTATACCTGAAATGCCTATCGGCACCTATATCTAAAATGCTTATCGGCACCTATTTTTGAAATGCCTATCGAAAACTACATCTGAAATGCCTATCAGCACCTATATTTTAAATGCCTATCGGCAACTATATCTGATATGCCTATCGGCACCTATATCTGAAATGCCTATCGGCACTTATTTTTGAAATGCCTATCGGAAACTACATCTAAAATGCCTATCGGCACCTATTTTTAAAATGCCAATCGGCAACTATATCTGAAATGCCTATCGGCACCTATATCTGAAATGCCTATCGGCACCTATTTTTGAAATGCCTATCGAAAACTACATCTGAAATGCCTATCAGCCCATATATTTGAAATGCCTATCGGCAACCATATCTGGAATGCTTATCGGCACCTATATTTGAAATGCCTATCGGCTTCTATATCTGAAATGCCTATCAACACCTATTTTTAAAATGCCAATCGGCAACTATATCTGAAATGCCTATCGGCACCTATATCTGAAATGCCTATCGGCTTCTATATCTGAAATGCCTATCGGCACCTATTTTTAAAATGGCTATCTACAACTATATCTGAAATGCCTATCGGCACCTATATCTGAAATGCCTATCGGCACCTATTTTTGAAATGCCTATCGGAAACTACATTTGAAATGCCTATCAGCACCTATATTTGAAATGCCTATCGGCAACCATATCTGGAATGCTTATCGGCACCTATATTTGAAATGCCTATCGGCAACCATATTTGGAATCCCTATCGGCACCTATATTTGAAATGCCTATCGGCTTCTATATCTGAAATGCCTATCGGCACCTATTTTTAAAATGCCTATCGGAAACTACATCTGAAATGCCTATCAGCACCTATATTTGAAATGCCTATCGGCAACCATATCTGGAATGCCTATCAGCACCTATATTTGAAATGCCTATCGGCAACCATATCTGGAATGCCTGTCGGCACCTATATTTTAAATGCCTATCGGCAAATATATCTGATATGCCTATCGGCACCTATATCTAAAATGCCTATCGGCACTTATTTTTGAAATGCCTATCGGAAACTACATCTAAAATGCCTATCGGCACCTATTTTTAAAATGCCAATCGGCAACTATAACTGAAATGCCTATCGGCACCTATATCTGAAATGCCTATCGGCACCTATTTTTGAAATGCCTATCGAAAACTACATCTGAAATGCCTTTTAGCACCTATATTTGAAAAGCCTATCGGCAACCATATCTGAAATGCCTATCGACACCTATATTTGAAATACCTATCGGCTTCTATATCTGAAATGCCTATCGGCACCTATTTTTAAAATGCCAATCGGCAAATATATCTGTAATGCCTATTGGCACCTATATCTGAAATGCCAATCGGCACCAATTTTTTAATGCCTATCGGAAACTACATCTAAAATGCCTATCAGCACCTATATTTGAAATGCCTATCGGCAACCATATCTGAAATGCCAATCGACACCTATATTTGAAATACCTATCGGCTTCTATATCTGAAATGCCTATCGGCACCTATTTTTAAAATGCCAATCGGCAACTATATCTAAAATGCCTATCGGCACCTATATCTAAAATGCCAATCGGCACCAATTTTTGAAATGCCTATCGGAAACTACATCTGAAATGCCTATCAGCACCTATATTTGAAATGCCTATCGGCAACCATATCTGGAATGCCTATCGGCACCTATATTTGAAATGCCTATCGGCTTCTATATCTGAAATGCCTATCGGCACCTATTTTTAAAATGGCTATCGGCAACTATATCTGAAATGCCTATCGGCACCTATATCTGAAATGCCTATCGGCACCTATTTTTGAAATGCCTATCGGAAACTACATCTGAAATGCCTATCAGCACCTATATTTGAAATGCCTATCGGCAACCATATCTGGAATGCCTATCGGCACTTATATCTGAAATGCCTATTGGCACCTATTTTTGAAATGCCTATCGGAAACTACATCTGAAATGCCTATCAGCACCTATATTTGAAATGCCTATCGGCAACCATATCTGGAATGCCTATCGGCACCTATATTTGAAATGCCTATCGGCTTCTATATCTGAAATGCCTATCGGCACCTATTTTTAAAATGGCTATCGGCAACTATATCTGAAATGCCTATCGGCACCTATATCTGAAATGCCTATCGGCACCTATTTTTGAAATGCCTATCGGAAACTACATCTGAAATGCCTATCAGCACCTATATTTGAAATGCCTATCGGCAACCATATCTGGAATGCCTATCGGCACTTATATTTGAAATGCCTATCGGCTTCTATATCTGAAATGCCTATCGGCACCTAATTTTAAAATGCCAATCGGCAACTATATCTGAAATGCCTATCGGCACCTATATCTAAAATGCCTATCGGCACCTATTTTTGAAATGCCTATCGGAAACTACAACTGAAATGCCTATCAGCACCTATATTTGAAATGCCTATCGGCAACCATATTTGGAATGCCTATCGGCACCTATATTTGAAATGCCTATCGGCTTCTATATCTGAAATGCCTAGCGGCACCTATTTTTAAAATGGCTATCGGCAACTATACCTGAAATGCCTATCGGCACCTATATCAGAAATGCCTATCGGCACCTATATATGAAATGCCTATCGGCACCTATTTTTGAAATGCCTATCGGAAACTACAATTGAAATGCCTATCAGCACCTATATTTGAAATGCCTATCGGCAACCACATCAGAAATGCCTATCGGCACCTATATCTGAAATGCCTTTCGGCATTTATATCTGAAATGCCTATCGACACCTATATTTGAAATGCCTATCGGCACCTATATTTGAAATGCCTATCGGCTTCTATATCTAAAATGCCTAGCGGCACCTATTTTTAAAATACCAATCGGCAACTATATCTGAAGTGCCTATCCGCACCTATATCTAAAATGCCTATCGGCACCTATTTTTGAAATGCCTATCGAAAACTACATCTGAAATGCCTATCAGCACCTATATTTGAAATGCCTATCGGCAACCACATCAGAAATGCCTATCGGCACCTATATCTGAAATGCCTTTCGGCATTTATATCTGAAATGCCTATCGACACCTATATTTGGAATGCCTATCGGCACCTATATTTGAAATGCCTATCGGCTTCTATATCTAAAATGCCTAGCGGCACCTATTTTTAAAATGCCAATCGGCAACTATATCTGAAGTGCCTATCGGCACCTATATCTAAAATGCCTATCGGCACCTATTTTTGAAATGCCTATCGAAAACTACATCTGAAATGCCTATCAGCACCTATATTTGAAATGCCTATCGGCAACCATATCTGGAATGCTTATCGGCACCTATATTTGAAATGCCTATCAGCTTCTATATCTGAAATGCCTATCGGCACCTCTTTTTAAAATGCCAATCGGCAAATATATCTGAAATGCCTATCGGCACCTATATCTGAAATGCCTATCGGCACCTATTTTTGAAATGCCTATCGAAAACTGCATCTGAAATGCCTATCAGCACCTATATTTGAAATGCCTATCGGCAACCATATCTGGAATGCCTATCGGCACCTATATTTGAAATGCCTATCGGCTTCTATATCTGAAATGCCTAGCGGCACCTATTTTTAAAATGGCTATCGGCAACTATATCTGAAGTGCCTATCGGCACCTATATCTAAAATGCCTATCGGCACCTATTTTTGAAATGCCTATCGGAAACTACATCTGAAATGCCTATCAGCACCTATATTTGAAATGCCTATCGGCAACCACATCAGAAATGCCTATCGGCACCTATATCTGAAATGCCTCTCGTCATTTATATCTGAAATGCCTATCGGCACCTATATTTGAAATGCCTATCGGCACCTATATTTTAAATGCCTATCGGCAACTATATCTGATATGCCTATCGGCACCTATATCTGAAATGCCTATCGGCACTTATTTTTGAAATGCCTATCGGAAACTACATCTAAAATGCCTATCGGCAGCTATTTTTAAAATGCCAATCGGCAACTATATCTGAAATGACTATCAGCACCTATATCTGAAATGCCTATCGGCACCTATTTTTGAAATGCCTATCGGAAACTACATCTGAAATGCCTATCAGCACCTATATTTGAAATGCCTATCGGCAACCATATCTGAAATGCCTATCGACACCTATATTTGAAATACCTATCGGCTTCTATATCTGAAATTCCTATCGGCACCTATTTTTAAAATGCCAATCGGCAAATATATCTGAAATTCCTATCGGCACCTATATCTGGAATGCCTATCGGCACCTATATTTGAAATGCCTATCGGCTTCTATATCTGAAATGCCTATCGGCACCTATTTTTAAAATGCCAATTGGCAACTATATCTGAAATGCCTATCGGCACCTATATCTGGAATGCCTATCGGCACCTATATTTGAAATGCCTATCGGCTTCTATATCTGAAATGCCTATCGGCACCTATTTTTAAAATAGCTATCGGCAACTATATCTGAAATGCCTATCGGCACCTATATCTGAAATGCCTATCGGCACCAATTTTTGAAATGCCTATCGGAAACTACATCTGAAATGCCTATCAGCACCTATATTTGAAATGCCTATCGGCAACCATATCTGGAATGCCTGTCGGCACCTATATTTGAAATGCCTATTGGCTTCTATATCTGAAATGCCTATCGGCACCTATTTTTAAAATAGCTATCGGCAACTATATCTGAAATGCCTATCGGCACCTATATCTGAAATGCCTATCGGCACCTATTTTTGAAATGCCTATCGGAAACTACATCTGAAATGCCTATCAGCACCTATATTTGAAATGCCTATCGGCAACCATATTTGGAATGCCTATCGGCACCTATATTTGAAATGCCTATCGGCTTCTATATCTAAAATGCCTAGCGGCACCTATTTTTAAAATGCCAATCGGCAACTATATCTGAAGTGCCTATCGGCACCTATATCTAAAATGCTTATCGGCACCTATTTTTGAAATGCCTATCGAAAACTACATCTGAAATGCCTATCAGCACCTATATTTTAAATGCCTATCGGCAACTATATCTGATATGCCTATCGGCACCTATATCTGAAATGCCTATCGGCACTTATTTTTGAAATGCCTATCGGAAACTACATCTAAAATGCCTATCGGCACCTATTTTTAAAATGCCAATCGGCAACTATATCTGAAATGCCTATCGGCACCTATATCTGAAATGCCTATCGGCACCTATTTTTGAAATGCCTATCGAAAACTACATCTGAAATGCCTATCAGCACATATATTTGAAATGCCTATCGGCAACCATATCTGGAATGCTTATCGGCACCTATATTTGAAATGCCTATCGGCTTCTATATCTGAAATGCCTATCAACACCTATTTTTAAAATGCCAATCGGCAACTATATCTAAAATGCCTATCGGCACCTATATCTGAAATGCCTATCGGCTTCTATATCTGAAATGCCTATCGGCACCTATTTTTAAAATGGCTATCTACAACTATATCTGAAATGCCTATCGGCACCTATATCTGAAATGCCTATCGGCACCTATTTTTGAAATGCCTATCGGAAACTACATTTGAAATGCCTATCAGCACCTATATTTGAAATGCCTATCGGCAACCATATCTGGAATGCTTATCGGCACCTATATTTGAAATGCCTATCGGCAACCATATTTGGAATCCCTATCGGCACCTATATTTGAAATGCCTATCGGCTTCTATATCTGAAATGCCTATCGGCACCTATTTTTAAAATGCCTATCGGAAACTACATCTGAAATGCCTATCAGCACCTATATTTGAAATGCCTATCGGCAACCATATCTGGAATGCCTATCAGCACCTATATTTGAAATGCCTATCGGCAACCATATCTGGAATGCCTGTCGGCACCTATATTTTAAATGCCTATCGGCAAATATATCTGATATGCCTATCGGCACCTATATCTAAAATGCCAATCGGCACTTATTTTTGAAATGCCTATCGGAAACTACATCTAAAATGCCTATCGGCACCTATTTTTAAAATGCCAATCGGCAACTATAACTGAAATGCCTATCGGCACCTATATCTGAAATGCCTATCGGCACCTATTTTTGAAATGCCTATCGAAAACTACATCTGAAATGCCTTTTAGCACCTATATTTGAAAAGCCTATCGGCAACCATATCTGAAATGCCTATCGACACCTATATTTGAAATACCTATCGGCTTCTATATCTGAAATGCCTATCGGCACCTATTTTTAAAATGCCAATCGGCAAATATATCTGTAATGCCTATTGGCACCTATATCTGAAATGCCAATCGGCACCAATTTTTTAATGCCTATCGGAAACTACATCTGAAATGCCTATCAGCACCTATATTTGAAATGCCTATCGGCAACCATATCTGGAATGCCTATCGGCACTTATATCTAAAATGCCTATTGGCACCTATTTTTGAAATGCCTATCGGAAACTACATCTGAAATGCCTATCAGCACCTATATTTGAAATGCCTATCGGCAACCATATCTGGAATGCCTATCGGCACCTATATTTGAAATGCCTATCGGCTTCTATATCTGAAATGCCTATCGGCACCTATTTTTAAAATGCCTATCGGAAACTACATCTGAAATGCCTATCAGCACCTATATTTGAAATGCCTATCGGCAACCATATCTGGAATGCCTATCAGCACCTATATTTGAAATGCCTATCGGCAACCATATCTGGAATGCCTGTCGGCACCTATATTTTAAATGCCTATCGGCAAATATATCTGATATGCCTATCGGCACCTATATCTAAAATGCCTATCGGCACTTATTTTTGAAATGCCTATCGGAAACTACATCTAATATGCCTATCGGCACCTATTTTTAAAATGCCAATCGGCAACTATAACTGAAATGCCTATCGGCACCTATATCTGAAATGCCTATCGGCACCTATTTTTGAAATGCCTATCGAAAACTACATCTGAAATGCCTTTTAGCACCTATATTTGAAAAGCCTATCGGCAACCATATCTGAAATGCCTATCGACACCTATATTTGAAATACCTATCGGCTTCTATATCTGAAATGCCTATCGGCACCTATTTTTAAAATGCCAATCGGCAAATATATCTGTAATGCCTATTGGCACCTATATCTGAAATGCCAATCGGCACCAATTTTTTAATGCCTATCGGAAACTACATCTAAAATGCCTATCAGCACCTATATTTGAAATGCCTATCGGCAACCATATCTGAAATGCCAATCGACACCTATATTTGAAATACCTATCGGCTTCTATATCTGAAATGCCTATCGGCACCTATTTTTAAAATGCCAATCGGCAACTATAACTGAAATGCCTATCGGCACCTATATCTGAAATGCCTATCGGCACCTATTTTTGAAATGCCTATCGAAAACTACATCTGAAATGCCTTTTAGCACCTATATTTGAAAAGCCTATCGGCAACCATATCTGAAATGCCTATCGACACCTATATTTGAAATACCTATCGGCTTCTATATCTGAAATGCCTATCGGCACCTATTTTTAAAATGGCTATCGGCAACTATATCTGAAATGCCTATCGGCACCTATATCTGAAATGCCTATCGGCACCTATTTTTGAAATGCCTATCGGAAACTACATCTGAAATGCCTATCAGCACCTATATTTGAAATGCCTATCGGCAACCATATCTGGAATGCCTATCGGCACTTATATCTGAAATGCCTATTGGCACCTATTTTTGAAATGCCTATCGGAAACTACATCTGAAATGCCTATCAGCACCTATATTTGAAATGCCTATCGGCAACCATATCTGGAATGCCTATCGGCACCTATATTTGAAATGCCTATCGGCTTCTATATCTGAAATGCCTATCGGCACCTATTTTTAAAATGGCTATCGGCAACTATATCTGAAATGCCTATCGGCACCTATATCTGAAATGCCTATCGGCACCTATTTTTGAAATGCCTATCGGAAACTACATCTGAAATGCCTATCAGCACCTATATTTGAAATGCCTATCGGCAACCATATCTGGAATGCCTATCGGCACTTATATTTGAAATGCCTATCGGCTTCTATATCTGAAATGCCTATCGGCACCTAATTTTAAAATGCCAATCGGCAACTATATCTGAAATGCCTATCGGCACCTATATCTAAAATGCCTATCGGCACCTATTTTTGAAATGCCTATCGGAAACTACAACTGAAATGCCTATCAGCACCTATATTTGAAATGCCTATCGGCAACCATATTTGGAATGCCTATCGGCACCTATATTTGAAATGCCTATCGGCTTCTATATCTGAAATGCCTAGCGGCACCTATTTTTAAAATGGCTATCGGCAACTATACCTGAAATGCCTATCGGCACCTATATCAGAAATGCCTATCGGCACCTATATATGAAATGCCTATCGGCACCTATTTTTGAAATGCCTATCGGAAACTACAATTGAAATGCCTATCAGCACCTATATTTGAAATGCCTATCGGCAACCACATCAGAAATGCCTATCGGCACCTATATCTGAAATGCCTTTCGGCATTTATATCTGAAATGCCTATCGACACCTATATTTGAAATGCCTATCGGCACCTATATTTGAAATGCCTATCGGCTTCTATATCTAAAATGCCTAGCGGCACTTATTTTTAAAATACCAATCGGCAACTATATCTGAAGTGCCTATCCGCACCTATATCTAAAATGCCTATCGGCACCTATTTTTGAAATGCCTATCGAAAACTACATCTGAAATGCCTATCAGCACCTATATTTGAAATGCCTATCGGCAACCACATCAGAAATGCCTATCGGCACCTATATCTGAAATGCCTTTCGGCATTTATATCTGAAATGCCTATCGACACCTATATTTGGAATGCCTATCGGCACCTATATTTGAAATGCCTATCGGCTTCTATATCTAAAATGCCTAGCGGCACCTATTTTTAAAATGCCAATCGGCAACTATATCTGAAGTGCCTATCGGCACCTATATCTAAAATGCCTATCGGCACCTATTTTTGAAATGCCTATCGAAAACTACATCTGAAATGCCTATCAGCACCTATATTTGAAATGCCTATCGGCAACCATATCTGGAATGCTTATCGGCACCTATATTTGAAATGCCTATCAGCTTCTATATCTGAAATGCCTATCGGCACCTCTTTTTAAAATGCCAATCGGCAAATATATCTGAAATGCCTATCGGCACCTATATCTGAAATGCCTATCGGCACCTATTTTTGAAATGCCTATCGAAAACTGCATCTGAAATGCCTATCAGCACCTATATTTGAAATGCCTATCGGCAACCATATCTGGAATGCCTATCGGCACCTATATTTGAAATGCCTATCGGCTTCTATATCTGAAATGCCTAGCGGCACCTATTTTTAAAATGGCTATCGGCAACTATATCTGAAGTGCCTATCGGCACCTATATCTAAAATGCCTATCGGCACCTATTTTTGAAATGCCTATCGGAAACTACATCTGAAATGCCTATCAGCACCTATATTTGAAATGCCTATCGGCAACCACATCAGAAATGCCTATCGGCACCTATATCTGAAATGCCTTTCGTCATTTATATCTGAAATGCCTATCGGCACCTATATTTGAAATGCCTATCGGCACCTATATTTTAAATGCCTATCGGCAACTATATCTGATATGCCTATCGGCACCTATATCTGAAATGCCTATCGGCACTTATTTTTGAAATGCCTATCGGAAACTACATCTAAAATGCCTATCGGCAGCTATTTTTAAAATGCCAATCGGCAACTATATCTGAAATGACTATCAGCACCTATATCTGAAATGCCTATCGGCACCTATTTTTGAAATGCCTATCGGAAACTACATCTGAAATGCCTATCAGCACCTATATTTGAAATGCCTATCGGCAACCATATCTGAAATGCCTATCGACACCTATATTTGAAATACCTATCGGCTTCTATATCTGAAATTCCTATCGGCACCTATTTTTAAAATGCCAATCGGCAAATATATCTGAAATTCCTATCGGCACCTATATCTGGAATGCCTATCGGCACCTATATTTGAAATGCCTATCGGCTTCTATATCTGAAATGCCTATCGGCACCTATTTTTAAAATGCCAATTGGCAACTATATCTGAAATGCCTATCGGCACCTATATCTGGAATGCCTATCGGCACCTATATTTGAAATGCCTATCGGCTTCTATATCTGAAATGCCTATCGGCACCTATTTTTAAAATAGCTATCGGCAACTATATCTGAAATGCCTATCGGCACCTATATCTGAAATGCCTATCGGCACCAATTTTTGAAATGCCTATCGGAAACTACATCTGAAATGCCTATCAGCACCTATATTTGAAATGCCTATCGGCAACCATATCTGGAATGCCTGTCGGCACCTATATTTGAAATGCCTATTGGCTTCTATATCTGAAATGCCTATCGGCACCTATTTTTAAAATAGCTATCGGCAACTGTATCTGAAATGCCTATCGGCACCTATATCTGAAATGCCTATCGGCACCTATTTTTGAAATGCCTATCGGAAACTACATCTGAAATGCCTATCAGCACCTATATTTGAAATGCCTATCGGCAACCATATTTGGAATGCCTATCGGCACCTATATTTGAAATGCCTATCGGCTTCTATATCTAAAATGCCTAGCGGCACCTATTTTTAAAATGCCAATCGGCAACTATATCTGAAGTGCCTATCGGCACCTATATCTAAAATGCTTATCGGCACCTATTTTTGAAATGCCTATCGAAAACTACATCTGAAATGCCTATCAGCACCTATATTTTAAATGCCTATCGGCAACTATATCTGATATGCCTATCGGCACCTATATCTGAAATGCCTATCGGCACTTATTTTTGAAATGCCTATCGGAAACTACATCTAAAATGCCTATCGGCACCTATTTTTAAAATGCCAATCGGCAACTATATCTGAAATGCCTATCGGCACCTATATCTGAAATGCCTATCGGCACCTATTTTTGAAATGCCTATCGAAAACTACATCTGAAATGCCTATCAGCACATATATTTGAAATGCCTATCGGCAACCATATCTGGAATGCTTATCGGCACCTATATTTGAAATGCCTATCGGCTTCTATATCTGAAATGCCTATCAACACCTATTTTTAAAATGCCAATCGGCAACTATATCTGAAATGCCTATCGGCACCTATATCTGAAATGCCTATCGGCTTCTATATCTGAAATGCCTATCGGCACCTATTTTTAAAATGGCTATCTACAACTATATCTGAAATGCCTATCGGCACCTATATCTGAAATGCCTATCGGCACCTATTTTTGAAATGCCTATCGGAAACTACATTTGAAATGCCTATCAGCACCTATATTTGAAATGCCTATCGGCAACCATATCTGGAATGCTTATCGGCACCTATATTTGAAATGCCTATCGGCAACCATATTTGGAATCCCTATCGGCACCTATATTTGAAATGCCTATCGGCTTCTATATCTGAAATGCCTATCGGCACCTATTTTTAAAATGCCTATCGGAAACTACATCTGAAATGCCTATCAGCACCTATATTTGAAATGCCTATCGGCAACCATATCTGGAATGCCTATCAGCACCTATATTTGAAATGCCTATCGGCAACCATATCTGGAATGCCTGTCGGCACCTATATTTTAAATGCCTATCGGCAAATATATCTGATATGCCTATCGGCACCTATATCTAAAATGCCTATCGGCACTTATTTTTGAAATGCCTATCGGAAACTACATCTAAAATGCCTATCGGCACCTATTTTTAAAATGCCAATCGGCAACTATAACTGAAATGCCTATCGGCACCTATATCTGAAATGCCTATCGGCACCTATTTTTGAAATGCCTATCGAAAACTACATCTGAAATGCCTTTTAGCACCTATATTTGAAAAGCCTATCGGCAACCATATCTGAAATGCCTATCGACACCTATATTTGAAATACCTATCGGCTTCTATATCTGAAATGCCTATCGGCACCTATTTTTAAAATGCCAATCGGCAAATATATCTGTAATGCCTATTGGCACCTATATCTGAAATGCCAATCGGCACCAATTTTTTAATGCCTATCGGAAACTACATCTAAAATGCCTATCAGCACCTATATTTGAAATGCCTATCGGCAACCATATCTGAAATGCCAATCGACACCTATATTTGAAATACCTATCGGCTTCTATATCTGAAATGCCTATCGGCACCTATTTTTAAAATGCCAATCGGCAACTATATCTAAAATGCCTATCGGCACCTATATCTAAAATGCCAATCGGCACCAATTTTTGAAATGCCTATCGGAAACTACGTCTGAAATGCCTATCAGCACCTATATTTGAAATGCCTATCGGCAACCATATCTGGAATGCCTATCGGCACCTATATTTGAAATGCCTATCGGCTTCTATATCTGAAATGCCTATCGGCACCTATTTTTAAAATGGCTATCGGCAACTATATCTGAAATGCCTATCGGCACCTATATCTGAAATGCCTATCGGCACCTATTTTTGAAATGCCTATCGGAAACTACATCTGAAATGCCTATCAGCACCTATATTTGAAATGCCTATCGGCAACCATATCTGGAATGCCTATCGGCACTTATATCTGAAATGCCTATTGGCACCTATTTTTGAAATGCCTATCGGAAACTACATCTGAAATGCCTATCAGCACCTATATTTGAAATGCCTATCGGCAACCATATCTGGAATGCCTATCGGCACCTATATTTGAAATGCCTATCGGCTTCTATATCCGAAATGCCTATCGGCACCTATTTTTAAAATGGCTATCGGCAACTATATCTGAAATGCCTATCGGCACCTATATCTGAAATGCCTATCGGCACCTATTTTTGAAATGCCTATCGGAAACTACATCTGAAATGCCTATCAGCACCTATATTTGAAATGCCTATCGGCAACCATATCTGGAATGCCTATCGGCACTTATATTTGAAATGCCTATCGGCTTCTATATCTGAAATGCCTATCGGCACCTAATTTTAAAATGCCAATCGGCAACTATATCTGAAATGCCTATCGGCACCTATATCTAAAATGCCTATCGGCACCTATTTTTGAAATGCCTATCGGAAACTACAACTGAAATGCCTATCAGCACCTATATTTGAAATGCCTATCGGCAACCATATTTGGAATGCCTATCGGCACCTATATTTGAAATGCCTATCGGCTTCTATATCTGAAATGCCTAGCGGCACCTATTTTTAAAATGGCTATCGGCAACTATACCTGAAATGCCTATCGGCACCTATATCAGAAATGCCTATCGGCACCTATATATGAAATGCCTATCGGCACCTATTTTTGAAATGCCTATCGGAAACTACAATTGAAATGCCTATCAGCACCTATATTTGAAATGCCTATCGGCAACCACATCAGAAATGCCTATCGGCACCTATATCTAAAATGCCTTTCGGCATTTATATCTGAAATGCCTATCGACACCTATATTTGAAATGCCTATCGGCACCTATATTTGAAATGCCTATCGGCTTCTATATCTAAAATGCCTAGCGGCACCTATTTTTAAAATACCAATCGGCAACTATATCTGAAGTGCCTATCCGCACCTATATCTAAAATGCCTATCGGCACCTATTTTTGAAATGCCTATCGAAAACTACATCTGAAATGCCTATCAGCACCTATATTTGAAATGCCTATCGGCAACCACATCAGAAATGCCTATCGGCACCTATATCTGAAATGCCTTTCGGCATTTATATCTGAAATGCCTATCGACACCTATATTTGGAATGCCTATCGGCACCTATATTTGAAATGCCTATCGGCTTCTATATCTAAAATGCCTAGCGGCACCTATTTTTAAAATGCCAATCGGCAACTATATCTGAAGTGCCTATCGGCACCTATATCTAAAATGCCTATCGGCACCTATTTTTGAAATGCCTATCGAAAACTACATCTGAAATGCCTATCAGCACCTATATTTGAAATGCCTATCGGCAACCATATCTGGAATGCTTATCGGCACCTATATTTGAAATGCCTATCAGCTTCTATATCTGAAATGCCTATCGGCACCTCTTTTTAAAATGCCAATCGGCAAATATATCTGAAATGCCTATCGGCACCTATATCTGAAATGCCTATCGGCACCTATTTTTGAAATGCCTATCGAAAACTGCATCTGAAATGCCTATCAGCACCTATATTTGAAATGCCTATCGGCAACCATATCTGGAATGCCTATCGGCACCTATATTTGAAATGCCTATCGGCTTCTATATCTGAAATGCCTAGCGGCACCTATTTTTAAAATGGCTATCGGCAACTATATCTGAAGTGCCTATCGGCACCTATATCTAAAATGCCTATCGGCACCTATTTTTGAAATGCCTATCGGAAACTACATCTGAAATGCCTATCAGCACCTATATTTGAAATGCCTATCGGCAACCACATCAGAAATGCCTATCGGCACCTATATCTGAAATGCCTTTCGTCATTTATATCTGAAATGCCTATCGGCACCTATATTTGAAATGCCTATCGGCACCTATATTTTAAATGCCTATCGGCAACTATATCTGATATGCCTATCGGCACCTATATCTGAAATGCCTATCGGCACTTATTTTTGAAATGCCTATCGGAAACTACATCTAAAATGCCTATCGGCAGCTATTTTTAAAATGCCAATCGGCAACTATATCTGAAATGACTATCAGCACCTATATCTGAAATGCCTAACGGCACCTATTTTTGAAATGCCTATCGGAAACTACATCTGAAATGCCTATCAGCACCTATATTTGAAATGCCTATCGGCAACCATATCTGAAATGCCTATCGACACCTATATTTGAAATACCTATCGGCTTCTATATCTGAAATTCCTATCGGCACCTATTTTTAAAATGCCAATCGGCAAATATATGTGGCGTTATGGATTTTATTAATAACGCGAAATTATAAATAAAGCTTTTGCCACCACCGTAAAGTACTTTAAAAGATAATTCACTGGTATTCGAATCAAAATCCCAGAGTACAGTCTCAAAGAAAACAGTCGACGCGTGAGAATGTATTTTAGCAGAGTAAACGTAAGTGGGCCCACACACACGTCGAGGACTAGTGAAAATTCTAGTACTGATCGCGATTAGCTGAAAATTACTCCCAAGACAAATTAAAGAACACGAAATCAAAACAACGAGTAAACTTTATATATAAGCGAGATTTTATTTATAAGAATTTGAAATTCAGACAGTCAATAACTTACTTGTTACTTATATAAATTAATCTAAAAAAGGAATAAGAAAAAATATCAATTTTTATACTTCAACAAATACTATGGATAAATTAATTTTCTAAAAAGTACACAATTATTAAGGAATAATTAAATAAGTAATACCAGAAAAAAGATTAGCCACCGTAAGTTAGAATAGCGCCAACGGAGGATAATAGAAATTAAAAGAATGAGAAACGGGAAAAGACAGGAAAAGATGTTCACCGTTTCACGATTAAAACTATATTGAATATTTTATTTCCAAAATTCAAAAGTACATTTTTAACTAAAGGAATGCGACTTTTAAACGACCGTTTCTAAAATTACGAATTAAATATTATATAAAAAGAAATATATTTTAAAATACTATTCATCCAAACAAAATTGGCGGCTTAATCTTTTTTTTTTTTTATAAATAGAACAATAACATTTAATTAAAATAAAAGCATCAAATAATACTTTTTCTTTCCACGGCAGGAACGCTGCAGTATCCCCCCGTGCAAAAAAAGCGCCCTTAGGCCGCTTCTTCACGACGATTATAAGGTTTCAGCTGACTGACGTGGGTCCTGTACTGGCGATCCGCATCTTCAACATCGGCCACGACGCAAGACGTCGGAGTAGTAAAACGCACGATGCGTCTCGGCGAACTCCAGCGGGGCACGAACTTTTGACCCTCGCCGCTCCCAGCTTGAACCTGTGTGTGCAGACGCTGCACCACCAGTTGATCGACTTGAAAGGGATGTCGACATGGATGGCGCAAATCGTAGAGGGCCTTAACTTTACGGTGAGCTTCGCTGATTTTCCGCTGAACTTCTTCCAACGAGGCAGGAGGTCTAGGATCGATGAACTTGTCGATTTGCCATTGACGATCCAACGGTCTGGACAACTCACGACCCAGGAAGACTTCTGCTGGCGTACGTCGAGTGACTTCTGATTCGTTTGCGTTGTGAGAATATGCGAATACAGGAATGAATTTATCCCACTCTCTATGATTATTATTGGCGCTAGTGCGAATCATAATAGATAGTGAGCTTTTAAGATCTCTCATTGACCTTTCGACGGCGTTCGACGATGGTTGGTAAGGAGCAGTAAAGACGTGTTGTATGCCCCAGGCTAAAGTCATTCTCCGAAACAGGTCGCTTCTGAAGACAGTGGCGTTGTCCGAAACCAGAGTTTGCGGCGGTCCATAAGTACACCAAATATTTATCAATTTATTGCATGTAACGGCAGCAGTAGACCTTCTACACGGCACGGCAATTATCCATTTGGAGAAGGCGTCTAACAAAACCAATACGTAACGGTTACCGGATGAAGATGGCAATAACGGTCCACAGAAATCAATGTAGACTTTGGCAAATGGAGCTGTAGGAAGAGTTGACGCCATCGGCGCCCCTATCTGACGGTTACTTGGTTTCACTCGCTGACATGCTTCACAGGAACGAACGTACTCCCTGATGTCTTTGAACATATTGTGCCACCAAAATCGACGTGCGATCGCTCGATAAGTTCTTGTTATTCCTGGGTGCATAGCATCTAAGTCATGAAAATAGTAAATAATCATTCTACGTACCTTCTTCGGGACTACTACTCTTTTCCAGCGGTTCTTTCCCACCAAACGCATCAGTACGCCATCTCGCTCAACATATCCTGTAACATCTTCGCGGTCGCGTATACGTCGCAAGATGAGACATGTCTCAGGATCGGTTTCTTGATGAGTTTTCAAGGTTAAGAAACTTTCAGGAACTTCATGTAGTGCGTTAAGTGTAGGTACGTCAAGAATCGTCTCATTGTTTTCGGGTGCGGTGTCATACAACCTGCTCAGTGCGTCGGCGACGGTGTTCAACTGACCTTTAATATGTTCGACGTCGAATTTGAATCTGGACAGCTTAAGCACCCAGCGACCGACCTTACCCAGTTGTTTAGGGTGTCGGATCATCCAACTGAGCGCCTCGTTATCCACTTGAAGGGTGAAAGGTCGACTGACGAGGTAGTCGCTGAACTTATCCAGAGCGAATATCACACCTAAGGCTTCTCTTTCCAATATTATATATCGCTTTTCCGTATCCGACAGCTTTCTTGACGCGAAGGCGATTGGGTGAATGCCATCATCGAATTTCTGAAGCAAAACTGCGCCCAGAGCGATGTCAGACGAATCGCAACGTACAATAAAAGGACGGTCAAAATCTGGAAACTTCAACACAGGAGCAGTTGACAAAGCGTTTTTTAATTTGTTGACAGCCTCGACTTGGTGCGGTCCCATGGCAAATTTGACGTGTTTGCGCTTCAATTCGTTTAGTGGAGCGGCAATTTCGCTAAAAGCAGGTATGAATCGTGCGAAATAAGCTACCATGCCAAGAAAGCTCTTAACTCCCTTCAGTGTAGATGGTGTTGGTAATTCTTGGATCGATTTAACATTGTCTGGATCCACATGACATCCTCCGGCAGAGACGATGTAACCCAAACATTTAATTCTTGTTAAGCACAAATGTATTTTCTCGGGATTAACAGTAAATCCGACTCTCTGCAGACGAGTGAAGACTTCTCTCAGATGAATCAGATGCTCTTCGATGGATGCGGAATAAATTAAAAGATCATCAAAGTAGTTAGCGACATAATTGAAGTGAAGGTCTCCGAAAATACCGTTCATAATTCGATTCAACGCGGCTGCAGAAACTGCCAAACCAAACGGCAAGAACTTGTATTGATAAGCGCCGAAGGACGTAGCGAAAGTTGTAATTGGTCTAGAAGCCAGAGTGAGCGGTAGCTGATGGTATGCCATGTTTAAATCCAGTTTAGTAAATATAACGGCGTTTTTCAAACATTGAAACATAGACTCAGGTCTTGGTACAGGAAAGGCGTCATATCTGACACGCTGATTCACCTTTCGATAATCTACAACTAATCTTTGTCCGCCATCTTTTTTAGGAATCAAAAAGCAGGGACTAGCATACGGAGAAAGCGACGGCTCGATGACATCCAATTCCAACAGCTTATTAATATGTTGCCGCATGGCCGCAGCTTTTGGCGGAGTCAGTGGATACGGTGACTGATGTACAGGAGTGTTGTCGGTAAGTTGAATGTGATATGCGTAATTCTTCACCCTGCCCAATTTGTGTGTGACAGTATCTTCGAATTCTTGAAGTAGCTTCGCTAATTGCTTTCGATAAGTGACGGATAAGGTTGAATTACTTTCCATGGAAAACGATAGTAGTTGTTTTTCGGGACGATTATAATTGACAAAGGAAATGCGAGATCCTGGAGCAAATCGAAAGGAGACCCAATTATTGGAAAAGTCAATAGAAGCTTGCATATGATGCATGGATTTACAGCCAATTATGAAAGGAAAGGATAAATTCGAGATGATATAAAATGACTGAGTCCATGTGAATTGAGCAATTCTAATAGACACCGAGAGCTCTTCACTAACTTGAAGAAGGCGGTTATCTGGCATGCGGATTGATGTTTGAATGCGTTTGATGCGACCACAATGAAGCTGCAGAATTTTCTTGGCTGTCTCTTCATTGCAAAAATTGGCATTGGCTCCGGAATCCAGCAGCGTCAGGAAATATTGATTTTTTACGATAATGTTTATTATTGGAAGTGCAGTTGAATGTTGAGTGCGGTCCGACGCGGGCCGCCTCGTATTTAGTTTTTTGGACTGGACGAAGTATGAGCCTGTTGACGATTGGAATTGGCGATACGACGACGTTGACACTCGGATATAACGTGCCCAATTGCCTTACAGTAAGTACATCTTTTCTCTGGCTCCGAATTGACGATCTCGCCATGCTGTTGTTCGCGCCGACGTGCCGCTTGAACAAGTGACTCAAACTGCCGAATTTGTTTAGCGATTCTCTTAAGCTCAACTAGATTTGCTGGTATGGTTACATCTTTTAACTTGATTAGTGTTTCCGAATTAGAATGAGCCCAGACGTGAAGAATAATTTCATATTCAGGAATGTCCGCATCGAGAGCTCGTGACTTCGCTTCAAGGTCTTTTATAAATTCTTCTAATGATTCGTCCACTCTCTGGAATCTTCTGACGTAAGCATTAATTAATTTAATCTTTACCATGGGAGACATAAATTCTTGTAGAAGCTGTTTCTTCAACGCTGGCCAAGTATGAACGCTAGCGATAGCCGATGACCACCAAGATATCAGTTCGCCTCGGAGATGAAGCAGTAAAGATTTCAAAATGACCTGATCGGGAGAAATGGACAAATCAATTATCTTCTGAACTTCCTGTATAAACATCAGTAGTTCTTCGGGATCTTCCCCAGAACACGTAGGTATATTCTCCATGAATTTATTGAGGTCTATCTTGACGTCCTGTTCCGATTTGACGACGTGCTTACAAATAGTATCGGCTAGTCTGTGAAGCTCGTTTACTTGGTCAAGAATGCCAGCCGTTAGATTCATGTGAACCGCGGTAGCTCTAGCCAGCGGCGATGCTTGCGATTTGGCTGCCGTATCCTGTTGATTGGCTTGCTGACTTTCGTGACGAGAATGATTAGCTTCTTCGGAATTGTCGTCCTGTGTCGGATCTTCATTTGTTCTTCGAGTGCTTGCTTGCGAATTGCTTGCTTCCGGATTGAAAGTTGAATGTTGCTTTCGAGTTTGCGGCATCTTTGCACTTCTTATTTGACTTTATTGCACTAAGAGGGATAACCGTGGACAAGAAATATATGAGGAACCTAAGGAATGACGCCTAATTAAAAATCCTGGTGTAATACAATTTTAATTAATAAAAAACATCAAAAATATTCAACGCGATTCTCATTTCAACAAGTATTATATAATGAAAGTAAAAATGACTTGCATAATGCCAACGTGACACTATAACGCTAACGTAGATTTTAAAGTTTCGCTTAAAAATTTTCTAGGAGCAATAATAGTAACGAACGCTCTGTTACCATTCTGTGGCGTTATGGATTTTATTAATAACGCGAAATTATAAATAAAGCTTTTGCCACCACCGTAAAGTACTTTAAAAGATAATTCACTGGTATTCGAATCAAAATCCCAGAGTACAGTCTCAAAGAAAACAGTCGACGCGTGAGAATGTATTTTAGCAGAGTAAACGTAAGTGGGCCCACACACACGTCGAGGACTAGTGAAAATTCTAGTACTGATCGCGATTAGCTGAAAATTACTCCCAAGACAAATTAAAGAACACGAAATCAAAACAACGAGTAAACTTTATATATAAGCGAGAATTTATTTATAAGAATTTGAAATTCAGACAGTCAATAACTTACTTGTTACTTATATAAATTAATCTAAAAAAGGAATAAGAAAAAATATCAATTTTTATACTTCAACAAATACTATGGATAAATTAATTTTCTAAAAAGTACACAATTATTAAGGAATAATTAAATAAGTAATACCAGAAAAAAGATTAGCCACCGTAAGTTAGAATAGCGCCAACGGAGGATAATAGAAATTAAAAGAATGAGAAACGGGAAAAGACAGGAAAAGATGTTCACCGTTTCACGATTAAAACTATATTGAATATTTTATTTCCAAAATTCAAAAGTACATTTTTAACTAAAGGAATGCGACTTTTAAACGACCGTTTCTAAAATTACGAATTAAATATTATATAAAAAGAAATATATTTTAAAATACTATTCATCCAAACAAAATTGGCGGCTTAATCTTTTTTTTTTTTTATAAATAGAACAATAACATTTAATTAAAATAAAAGCATCAAATAATACTTTTTCTTTCCACGGCAGGAACGCTGCATATATCTGAAATGCCTATCGGCACCTATATCTGGAATGCCTATCGGCACCTATATTTGAAATGCCTATCGGCTTCTATATCTGAAATGCCTATCGGCACCTATTTTTAAAATGCCAATTGGCAACTATATCTGAAATGCCTATCGGCACCTATATCTGGAATGCCTATCGGCACCTATATTTGAAATGCCTATCGGCTTCTATATCTGAAATGCCTATCGGCACCTATTTTTAAAATAGCTATCGGCAACTATATCTGAAATGCCTATCGGCACCTATATCTGAAATGCCTATCGGCACCAATTTTTGAAATGCCTATCGGAAACTACATCTGAAATGCCTATCAGCACCTATATTTGAAATGCCTATCGGCAACCATATCTGGAATGCCTGTCGGCACCTATATTTGAAATGCCTATTGGCTTCTATATCTGAAATGCCTATCGGCACCTATTTTTAAAATAGCTATCGGCAACTATATCTGAAATGCCTATCGGCACCTATATCTGAAATGCCTATCGGCACCTATTTTTGAAATGCCTATCGGAAACTACATCTGAAATGCCTATCAGCACCTATATTTGAAATGCCTATCGGCAACCATATTTGGAATGCCTATCGGCACCTATATTTGATATGCCTATCGGCTTCTATATCTGAAATGCCTAGCGGCACCTATTTTTAAAATGCCAATCGGCAACTATATCTGAAATGCCTATCGGCACCAGTAGTAGTTAAGGCGATTTAGGCAGACATACCCCCACCAGGCAGACATACCCCCACCAGGCAAACACATCCCGCCAGACAGCTCACTAGACCTATTCAGACTCATTCATACACTTCTTGATATACTGTGCTTCTAGAGCTACGTTCCACACCCCTCTACAACCCTTTCTAAGACGTTACAAGTTACGCTTTTTAGGTTCATCCCTCCAGATGCTCGTTTCCTCCTTGTTTCCATACTTACTTCTTTCCCTTCTAGACTTATAATCTTCTACACACCATATCCCGTCTAAGTCACCGAGGTTGATCGTTGCCCGATTCTCCCATTACGCAACCCGTGTCCTGTTACACAAGTCCCATTATTATGTTAAGATGTAGCTATTTTGCATCAGCTTGGTAATTATTTTTAATTCCCGGTAATCCATTATCAATTCCAGACAAACATTGTAAACATTACCCCCGCTGTCCTGCTTAAAAGTCACTGAATAAAGCCAGTAAACCAGATCGCTTCCGAGCTGTGAATTCGAACCTGGAAACGTTCGTGCGCTGACGAGGACGGCGCTTTTGATCGCTCGAGCATAATATTAAACTGCCATTAAAATGTGTTGAATATTACACAGATTTTGCAAAGACGATTTTATCCCAGGTAGGTATGCAAGGTACAATACGCTAGAAATGTCCACCACCAAAAGTTGATGTTTTAAATCGCCTGTGAGCTAGGCAACTTGCACACCTTTTTTTCCATGCCAGAGCGAGTGTGTTTCGAACTCGGGACTCTCAGGTCGGCGTGCCGCGACTAAACCAAGTGAGCTATTGGGTTGACTTGCCTCAGCGCCATTAAAGTGTGTATTGTTAGATAATTAAATAAAAATTGTCCAATATTCAGGTAAAACTTTAATTAAACTCAAAACAACAGATAACAACAAAATAATAGCGGCCATGTAACCTCAGCAGCTATCACAACTTCGACTCTCATAAGTGAATGCGTAGCTGACGAGTGGCGGCTTAGCCCTTCGTTTACTTCAACAATATTGTTTACATAAGTAGTAGACACATTAAAAATAAAACACAGACAGATAAGGCATGTATATTGTATATCTCACAGTTGATGTTAAACGTAATACATCCATATATCTAACACGACCATCCTGACGGAATCTTCGCTCTCGAAGCATTGTCCGTGGCCAATAATCTGAAATGCAACACAGCATTTAAACACAATAATGACAATTCCTGCATATGGGCTTGCACCTGTTTATGCAGTGGCATTGTTCTCAAGTATCACCACTGTGATACGTCCATCCTCATTTACAATATTTGGGTAGTGCACGGCTTTCCGTCAGTGAGAAACTCAGTGAAGTTTGGCACCCCAAATATCGCTTACATTATTTGGGTATAGTGCGCGGCTTTCCGTCATTCATTGAAGTTTGGCACCCCAAATAATCTATTCCGTCCGAAGACGTGCAACTCAAGTGCTCGACTTTCCGTCAGTGAAACAGTCACTGAAGTTTGGCAACTTGACATTATTTGAGTAGTGCGCGGCTTTCCGTCAGTGAAAAACATTCACTGAAGTTTGGCACCTCAAATAATTTATTCCGTCCGAAGACGTGCAAAACATAATTCACATTATTTGGGTACAGTGCACGGCTTTCCGTCAATGAAACATTCATTGAAGTTTGGCACCCCAAATATAATCTATTCCGTCCGAAGACGTGCAATTCAAGTGCTCGGCTTTCCGTCAGTGAAACAGTCACTGAAGTTTGGCAACTTGACATTATTTGAGTAGTGCGCGGCTTTCCGTCAGTGAAAACATTCACTGAAGTTTGGCACCTCAAATAATTCATTCCGTCCGAAGACGTGCAAAACATAATTCACATTATTTGGGTACAGTGCACGGCTTTCCGTCAATGAAACATTCATTGAAGTTTGGCACCCCAAATAATCTATTCCGTCCGAAGACGTGCAAATCAAGTGCTCGGCTTTCCGTCAGTGAAAACATTCACTGAAGTTTGGCAACTTGACATTATTTGAGTAGTGCGCGGCTTTCCGTCAGTGAAAACATTCACTGAAGTTTGGCACCTCAAATAATCTATTCCGTCCGAAGACGTGTACGACTTACTACAAGGATTACACATCTGCTGTTCCGTCCGGTAATACACATACCGACGTGATAGATGTCAATCATTGTTTCTACTAGTGTGCGGCTCCGTCAGGTTCTACGACGCTGACCTTCAATTTTAGTTTCCACAGCCCATTTGAAAGACCGCAAACGCAGTTGCTATTTGGCTGCCTTTGTCATCAGATTTTTACCCAATCGACGTACTTCATATCGACCTTCATTCGTGAAACCATCTATTTCGTTTGGCCGCATGACTCGGAGTTCATTTTACCTTTATGCATAGTGGAGTCTCTATGCACTAACACGACGTCACCAATTTTGAACGTTCATTTTCTCGAGATTTGGAGTATTGTTTTCCAACGCTTTCCTTCCCCTTTCGCTATTAATCAACAGTAGGATTTCATAGAGAACGAATGTCGTCCGTCAAATCTCATATAACAGATTGAAATCTACTAAAGCTTGTATGAAAGTCATCTGTATTGCTTTCTGAATGTTTTCCACACCCAGCTCGACCATTCTGACATTACATCTACTCTACACTTAATAAATTCATAATTGTACGGTTATACCTTTCAACTTGCCCGTTTCCAAAGTGCATATCAGGTGTCACATAATGATAACGAATGCCCCACAGGTCGAGATACCGTGCAATGTCTAAATTTTGAAAATTGCGCCCCGCATCGGCTATTATTCGTTTAGGTGCACCAAATAGTGAGAAGAAATTTTGTTTCTTTAAATGTTACAGTTTTCAAGGGCAACAATAAACAGTATTTTGTGAATGCATCTACAAGTACCAGCACGTGTTTATAGCCATCAATCGTCATATTTAATGGGCCTAGACAGATAACATGTACTGTGTGAAAAGGTTCATCGGGCTGTCCGACAAAGCCCTGCAATGGACCCGTGCGTGTCTTTTTAACCGCACAGACTAAACGATGTTTTATATAACTGTTTACAAAATTTCGTATTTTAGGAAACCAAAAATGTTGTTTTATACTGTTAGGGGTTTTCCCGGGACCAATACGATACTGCTCGCCGCTAAAATACGCAAAAGAACTAAACGACTCTGTCTGGGTTTAACCCAAATATTTGACACTATTTTGTAAATACATGCATTTTGAAGCATTCAGTAAAAAATCGCTTTTCGCACTAAAAGGATAGAAGTTGCATACGCTTTCTTTAATTATTTTATGACAGCAGTTTTTGCACAATTTCGTAACAATGACTCTTTCAGATAACGACAAATGGCATAGGGATCTGTTTACAGCATGGTTATCAATAGTTTTTACGCTTAAAGCTGCGGTTTTAATTGCATTATTATTAAGTCACTACGTATACTGGACTAACAGTGAGTTGATTTTTCTGCACATTCCACTGTACAACAGACACAAGTGATTTTGCCGTCAAAGTACCCTCTCCGAGTCAGGTATCTGTTTCCTATGTATATGTGTTTCAGTGGCGTCAGCGACAATAACTAAAGTCGGGGTCTTTGTATAAATTTCAACCAACTAACACACCAAAATAAAGAATACTGCCGGTGACTACTAGAATGTTAATTCTGTTTCAGTCCGGTTAACTCACAAACGCCTTAATTTGTTCTGTAATCTCTAATGTGCCCGATGCTATTCTACTTATTACAGATACACAAGGTTCAGTTTTGTTTTACACAAATAGCGATGGTGGTCCGAAATTAATGACACGTTGGAGCCCGTATCGATTAGATTTTGGAATTGTACGCCGTCTAGTTTAACGCACGTGGGGAGCGCGATTTTGCCTAAAGTGCAGAATGTAACTTTGTGCTTTTGTTCTATTCCTCTTTTAGTGAAACTTTTTCCAGGTGCTCTAACTTTGCACAAAAAGGAGAAATTTCCAATTACTACTGCTTATTTCTATACGGGTTTACCACTACGGATTTCAGTACTTGAATAAATTTTCGCACGACACTGTCGTCGTAACTACCCTAATTTACCACAGTTATGACATCTTAACGTCTTTATGACCACTGTCTGACGGTAACGAAACTTTAAGTTTTTTTTTTTTTAATGATTTCATTTCATTTCAGAGCTAGTGTCACTATTGTCGCGCACCCTCGCAATAATGACTACACCGTAGTTCATTCACTAATCAGTTTATTTATCCAAAATTAGTCAAATGTGCATGCAAATAAGAAACAATACGGCTTTACAGTCTCTCGACATCACGGCGTCGTGAACATGTGACTCGCTAATACAATGAACAATTAACTCTACTAGATCTTGTTTTTACCAGATCAGTCGTAAGTTTTCAACAAAGATGACTTTTATGAACACGAGTATCGTAAGCAATACATCGATTACCAACAAAATTAGCAGCCTCGCTCAATAATCGGCTCAAATTACAGCGCGGTGGGAAAGCGTCAGTAAAATCTCGTTTAAATGTACTCCAATCTCTTACCTTTGGTGACTAGTCGTCGAGCCATTTCGTGCATTTTGGATCACATAGCAACCAACTTGTACCAATATCTCCACGTTAAACCAACGCAGTTTTTAATCTTCCTGTAACTGATTCAGCCATTTCACTGCATCGCTCGGCTCTGGATGGAAGATTGACGGGTCGACTTGATCAGGGATTGATTTGTACGCCTTTAAAGCCTTCACCAAATCAAACACCAACTCCTCCATTTCATAAGTTAAAAATCAGGATTCACACGTGAACTTGAGCACAATCCCACTTCTGATGTTAGATAATTAATAAAAATTGTCCAATATTCAGGTAAAACTTTAATTAAACTCAAAACAACAGATAACAACAAAATAATAGCGGCCATGTAACCTCAGCAGCTATCACAACTTCGACTCTCATAAGTGAATGCGTAGCTGACGAGTGGCGGCTTAGCCCTTCGTTTACTTCAACAATATTGTTTACATAAGTAGTAGACACATTAAAAATAAAACACAGACAGATAAGGCATGTATATCTCACAGTTGATGTTAAACGTAATACATCCATATATCTAACAGTATATAAATACGTCGCGTCTACAGATTGATCATTTAAGGTTGATTGAATACAAGCAAAAATGTGGTTACAGGCTGTTTTAATACTGCGGTGCTTTGTTATCAACTACAATATGTGATGCGTTATAATTGGAATTTATTATAATAGGTTATAATAATAAGCATGTATTTAACATTTTTTATTAACATCAAATTCTCTTATTTATTTATTTTAAAACATCATATTATAAAAAAAATCTACCTAGTAGCTTTTATAGGTTCATACAGGAATAAATATTAGCGAACAGATAGACGGACATTCCATTTGTTTTTTTATCAAGAAGATAGACAGACAGACAGATAGACAGAACCATTTTTATGCTTTTTAGGACGTAAGTTTATTCATGATATTGAGTAATTACTTTGATTACGTTATTATATATTATTATATAAATCATTATTATTAGAAATCACACTGAAATAAAAATTGTTATTTATACTTTAAAACGAGTGTTCACAACAATCTGCAGAGATACTTTTAACATTAAGGTTCCTATCGAGAGAGAGAGAGAGAGAGAGAGAGAGTTCTCGTATCTCTATTTTCAAAAAAACAGCTCATAAGAAATCATATTATCCAAGCGTTGTTTGGTTGTAGAAGTTGTAAAAAGGGGGGAAGAGAGACTTTAAAGGTTTATATAAGGCCCTAGTTTATGTAACTTGAATATTAAAAAGCTATAAATAGAACGTCAATCTGAAACAAAGAGGCAGTAAGCATTGAGCTTCCGAGCAGTCAACAACGAAGAAGAAGAATTAAATAATTAACATGGCAGATAATACGAAATTTGAGATCATCCAAGAAAGTGTAAACAAAGTTAAACGTTTTGGAATAAATGGTAGACGTTTGGTTTTTAAGATCAAAGAAGAACCTAAAGGGAATACAGGCGATTCCGTTTTATGGATCAAAAGTGCAATCAACGAGGTCATAGAATATATTACAAGTGAACTGACACCTGAAGACTACGTGGGAATTAGCTTTAACAGCTTGGATCACTCAACGGGTAAAGAAGGATATTTACCCTTTCGAAAAGCTAAAAATTTAACACTTGGAGACGTATGGAGTATTCTAAGCGGAATATATCAATCTTGTGGACAAGCATTAAGCACAGATAAATTTCAGATGAGTGTTACATACGTGAGAAAACCATAAAGTAATGAACATGTATTATTTAGGTTTCCCAAAAATGTTATGCATGATAAAGAAAAATAAAGAATTTTAAAGACATTTATACCGTGTTTTGTTAATCAGCCTGTAAACGCATTATTAAGTTAAAATTTGTATCTTCATACCACACATTTTTCAGAAATTTGACTTCGTTATTATTGAAAATGGGGAACATTTACAAGTTTTCACATGAGGGATTCTCTGACATCGACAATTTTTTCATACAAAGTCGCGGTATGATATCCAAATGTGAAAATATTATTTAGTAAAATCAGAGAGTTGGCCGTCTAAAAATTATCAAATGTTGCATTGGAACCATTGTCCAATATATAAATAATTAAAAATGTCAGTAGTGAAACATAATTTAAAAAAAACAATAAAGTATGCATAAAATAAATAAAGTTAGGATTAAAACAAAGCACCTACATGGATTATAATTCTAATACTTGTGCTTGTAACATCATCTTGGACATGGGCAATCACTTGACACAAATCAGTACTTCATTGCTATTCTTTTCATTTTAATGTAATTGTAAAACTCACACACACACACACACACACAATTTATCTTTTACTTTGTTCTTGGCTTACAACACCTGAGAACTATTTGATTTCATTAAAAAAAGAGCTTTAACAATATTTATAAGTTCAGAGATTCGTATTTATTTTTGGACGATAAAAGTTTGTCTCGCCAAACATTTTGGATAAATCGATATTTAAATGTATTACAAATAAACACGTATGCATGAATGTGTGTAGGCATCGTTGTTTTTTTGCAGCGGGGGTAATGACTGAGGTGAATCGAACAAGACTACATGCAAACATAGCTGGTTTTAAATGTTAAAAGTTATAACATAAGACGTGTGCTAATATTTATGTACAATACTTATTAAGCTATATTATGACCATAATATAATATTTGAAGTGTATGTATTGCAGGTGATAATGAAGTCGGACTTTCATATCGAAATAATGAAACCTGAAGTCTTTGTATGATATTCACCTACATAACGTACGTTACATGAACGTATTGCGATCACTTGAGGCAGACAGTTTGTCATATTATGTTAGATAGACGTGTTAGTATTTATTGTTATTCAAAAAAAGAGCAATATCAACTTTAACTTTAGAGTCGTTTCAAAAATGCAAATAGGATATTTTTTATGACAATGTACGTATTAATGTTAAATTCTAGCACTATTTATAGGTTGTCCACTAATCTTAAGAGAATAGATTTGTTCCAATCTCTCTCTAAAAAAAAAGAAGGCATTATTATCGTCACACTCATGTGTAGTAGATAAAAAGCGTTCCAGCCGAGGTATCAGGGGGGGTGGTCAAATGGTCTTTTAATAGCTCCATACGAATTTGTCATCGTTTGTGCACAATTTGTAAAGCGATTATTGCAAACTAATCATTTAAAAACGTTTGCCTCTGTTTAATACTGACTAGTGACAATTCTTTATTTATTTCACAGTTGTTTTGGCGAAAAATGAATGACGAAAGCAATGGCTATATATTTTCTATAACATTAAAAACGTTATTACTTTTTTTATTTAATTACGAAAACTTTTGTATATTTTAATTGAATCATAATCAAAAATGTTGGACGATTGCGTTACTTTTTAGTAGATTTACAAAACCCTAAGATCGGAAAATATTAATTAGTAGGTATGACAAAGTTAAGAGTTATGCCAAGTTTCAACCTTCATTGACATTTTGTATGACTAACATACAAAAATACATATTTACGTCTACATTATTTTTAAGATTACAAAATACTGAAAATAAGCAAGGTAATCTTAATCAATAAAAAAAGCCATTTGTAAATATTTATTGCTTTTTATTAATAGCGACACATACAGAAATATAATAATACAAACACTGTTATAAATGATAATAATTAAAAACATCAGTACTTATTAAACAAGATTAATAACATTATTTACAATACAAATGCTGAGTGACAACAGAACTTAATACTATGTTGCTTTACCTATATCTAAAAATATATCATTTATTATTAGACAAAATAACGCAAATATCTTACTTTAAGTATTATTTGAAAATATATTCTACAACAGTTAAAAATATCTTCTCTCTTTCTCTCTAGAAGTAAAATTATATTTTAATCTTATATTATCAAACCAAACGCAATAATTTCTTTTAATTATTTTTATTATGATAGTTTTTGTGCTTTTTTATAGCCAAATGGCAAAGAATAATCATCATAAAATTTTCTTTTTATCGAATTTGGCTCGAAAGTCTTTGTCGTTTCACATGTGATTATATTTAAATCGTGTGTACGTCTAAACGATTTATCAGACACGATAACTTTATTGTTGTCAGTATTTATTTTTAGAGTAAAATTTTTCATGACATTAAAATTTATTTTTTCTAAATTTGTATAATTTAACGTTATTCCTTTTACTTTTATTACGGAAAAATAAATCTTTTTTTCAGGTGAATAACCAACGTAAGCATAAGATTTAGGACCACCTGAACAAAATTCCACTATATAACTGTCAGGTCCAAAATCTTTACAAAGTTCATCTGTCATGTCTCCTAAGAATTCACCTGTTTTTATAGGATTTTCAACATGTGTAACAAATATTGTAGAATCGGTATCTAAATATAAACATTTTTCTTGTAATTTTTCCAGGTATTTATACAACTCAAGTCTGGCTTGAGCCGTAACATAACTGGCTATGACAGGGTTAACAGTTCTTAGTTTACATAGTGAATCGTCAACGTATTGATAATTTACAGCTATTACTTCATCATTAATTGTCTTTATAAAATTTATTTCTATCGCGGGGTTTACAGATAACGAATACCAATCAGCCGGGTTTCTAATTATCGTAGTATTTGCTAACCTTTCAACTTGACCAAATTTTCCCCAGAAACTATTAAGCATTAACTTAGCTAAAGCTCTAAGTCCCGGATTTTTTTTAATATTAGAGTAATCTAATTGGACGCCTTCTGAAGACAAATATTTGTCAATGTATGACCTTTTCTGCTCTTCAGTGAGACATCCAGATGGCCAATCATCGCTCTCTTGCTTGAGTTTGACAAATTTATTTACAAAATCAGAAAACAAACCGCCAAATTTTGTTTCTTCATTATATTTGGTAGATTTATAACTCCATATCTCGTAGACCTTAAATATTTTATAACCCAAATCTACGGCTTTTGCAATCTCTTCAAAAACCCACGTGCCTGTTAGCATTCGCTCTTCAACTGTGTGTGTACAGTCGGTTTGTTGCATATTTTCACCACAGGTTTTGCATAGTAAAAACATTAATTTACTATGCATTTTCACTGGAAGAACTGGAAAATACAATGATTCAGGAGGTAACACGTCACATTTAATCAAACCACACAGATTTGTCAACCCTTTTTCGTGTATACGTTGCATACACTCTTCACTTCCTATATAAATTTCTGGGTGACCGATAGGAAAACGACCATATTTACATATATAAGGGTATAGGGAACAAATGTCGTAATAATATATTTTTTCATTGTTTTTAACTTTATAGTACTCGACAATATTGCTAGTTCTTCCACCGTAGAACGCATCGCGAGAAAGTATAGGCGTGAATTTCATAATGGGATGAATCGCTGTCCATTGCATATCTGGTTTATTTTCTAACATTCTTTTAAAATCACATTCCCATACTTCAACAACTTCGTAACCTTTAGCTGCTATTCTCTCCGTGTTGTTTTTCGTTTTTTCATATAAACTATTAAAAGTTGTGTACGGATGTCTGAATAAGGAGAATTCTCTTGAAGTATTAAAACAAGAAGGACAACCGTGCCAAAAACATCCATGAAACTGAAATACTTGCTTTGTTGTGTTACAGTATCCATCGACTCGTAATCTAGAACCTGGTATGACAACTTCTCTAGAGTTTCCAGCATGCTGAATAGAAATATTTCGCGTTTTTTCCTCCCAGATCAACCATTGCAAGGCTATAGCCGAGTGCTTATCAGCTAATCTATATCCTTGAGCAGGTATTAGACCAATTGTTTCAGGTTTTAAAAATAATCGACGAAACATTAAATTACAGGCGCTGGCTATAGTTGTCGCTTCAATAAAAGGGCAAACGTTGCATTCTTTAAGAAAAAGTCTTCTAAAATTTAGACAGGCCTGTTCTAATATTTTTACATCCATTTGACAGTATTCTATCAGCTCCTTTTTAAAAACAAAAACGTAGTTTTGATCACACTTTTGACGATACCAATTTCTAAAACACTCTCTGTTATCATCGTTTTCTCTAATCTGCTGTGTTAATTCTGCGTCCTTATATTTCTGAGTTGTTGATTTTGGTTTCAGTCTATCTACCTCAAAGAACTTAATGTCAGGCATAGGTCCAATGTAATTTTCATTAACTTTTTTATTAAACATGTACGGAAAGTATCCTTTTTTCAAATCTATATTTAGCCCGAAAGTTTTAGGCAACGCCGATAAAGACATTGGAAAGTAGTTGAAGGAATCTATGAATTTTACATTATCTACTTTCATCATCATAATTTTTGTGCCTTTTGTTAATAATTCAGGTTTTATAGATGTTTTTCTACTATGTATTTTAGGGGGAATATTCCATCGAAAGCTTGCAATTTATGTGCTAAAATCACCACTTCTTTATGTATTTCTCTTATACCCAGAACGTATTCCATGAAGAAATTTACACAACTTTCACCATACATATATTTTTCTACACTACCGCACAGTTGACAAACATCAATTCGCTAACATCAGTTCGCTATCAATACACTTAAAACATCTTATTTTGAAAACTATTAGATTTGGTTCATGCACCATAGTATTCTGATCGTACAAAGATAAAGGTCGTTCCTGTCGTGTTTCAACGTCAAAAAATATGAACGCGTATCCTGTTTCTGGTGGTATTTTATTATCAGCTTGTATGTAACAGAGATGCGTGGTTTCGTCTTTTTTTATGTAGCTTGATTTACACATTGTGCAATAGTTTTCATTACAGATGTGTGTTTTTTTCAGACTTTTATTTATAATTCTGAAACATTCACTGCATTTTTGTTTTTTATCGCATATTTGTGTTTCTTTGTGAATGTGAAAGCAGGACAGCCCTTTAAAAGATCTGTTACATTCGTAACATTTCAAGAAAGTGTCGCCTTGTTTCTTCACACATGATCCTTCACACCTTTTACACATATTTTTGCATAAGTGTTTATCTTTTTCGCTGTAAGGTGTATGACAATCTTCACAGAAGTATGAGGACACAAATGCTGCTGTAAGAGAGTTGATAACGTTATAGTGCCCCTCGTGATATAAAAGATTGATTCTACAGTTTGCTTCTTCGTTCAGACCTTCATAAAAAAGTTGACGACCTTTCGTAGCGTACTTGTAAACTACTATTTTTGAAATCTTTTAAATGTGCTTGAAATTGTTGCAGGGTTGTAATTCCCGAGCCTTCTTCAGGTATAGAAATTTTGGCCTCATTCAGAAGCTCAAGGGCTCTGGTTTTTTGAAGACTGTCCGTTTTTCTGAGTTTTGCGTACTCGGGATTATTGGTTTTTTGAGCTATTGCTACCACCAGAGCTCTCGGAAGACATAAGCTATCTGTGTTTTTAATAACAACAATACCTTTCCGTTTAAGACATTCTTCATCAAAGGAATTAAATTTCGTACTCGATTTCCTTTTGCCTCTACCTCCTGGTATTTTGAATGAGGTTACGGTCATTTCAAACGTATCGGTGTTTTGAGAGCCGACATTGGATTGAAAAATGGCACCTATTATATTCCAAACATCACCAAAGGTGACATGACGTGCTTGACGAAACGATAGAAAACCTGGTCCTTTAGCGTCCTTGTCAGCTATGTTGAAAGTGATACCCATGTATGATTCCGCATCCACGTCTTCTAGTAAATCAGTTATAACTTCATTTATTCCCTCTTTAATCCATTCGGCTCCGTTAGCTTCCATGGGTATATCTTTCAACTTAAAGCTTAACTTTTTCCCCGATATATCAAATTTTCTCACTAAACTATGTTCTTCATTAACTTTTTCGTATTTTTTTTCATTCGTTTTATTATTGTCAACGTGTTCTGGAGTGTTGATTTCTTTTTTCTCATCTTTGCAGACAGTTTCGTTTTTATTAATCTGCTCCATTATCGCAGTTTATAGTCACACAGTAATAAGGACAGATCTGGTTGTTGTTGACAGCTGCAAGACAATTAAACAAATTCAGTTTTGGCATTTCCTTTTATACAATAAAATGTATGCTTGAAAAATGTGTAGTTATATAAGTAAAGCCTTGCAGGAAAATGTGGAACATATGCACTGATATCAAACATTTGCATCATAAATTATTATCGCACACAGTCTTTCAAAATGCCACATCTTACATTATGCCGAAAATGAGTTGTGCTCAGTACATTAACAATAGCAAACAAGAGTAATGTATTTCGGAATATTATGTATAAACAAATAAAAATATATCTATTGTAATAATAATAACAACAGACATATTTCAAAGATAAATTTTTATCTCGCAACAGGAATAAATCGCATTTGAATAATTAACAAAATAATAAACTCTCATTCAAAAGAACCAGCACTGTTGCGTTCGTCTGAAGTTAAGGTAGTTCACACGCGACAGTCGTAGACAAATGTATAAGTAGCAACAGTTAGAGATTCGCCGTGCTAAAGACTTGTATTTTTTGTAAGAGACTGTACTCGACATATTTAATATAAGCTTTAATATACAGATACAATCCTATACAGTTACAATAGGCATGATGGCAGATTTTTAAAAATCCCGTTCTATAATGTAGGTTCACGTCTACTATTTCCGAAAAAAGCATTATTTCAATAATAAATTAAAATTTTAACGCAAATTATTGCATTTTTTATCTTTCTATTTTGAAGTAATAGCGAAAACGCTTGTGACGTCACGCCTCTGTGACAGCTGACATTAGATGTTGTATTTATGGGTGTAGAGCTGTGGTGCAGAGGTATTTCGCAGAAAGATATGTAAATTTACTTAATGATATGATTTATATTAAGTATTTTCTTAAAAGTAGGTAGGTACTTAGTAGTAAAAAATAGTATGACTTTCTTTAGTTGCAAGCTAACTAACCTCAAAAATAACTTATGACATAAGTGTTATAAAATATCACAAAACCACGAATAAACAACACATCAACTAATTAAATGATGCTGAAGTGAATGTTCGCAACAAAAATTTAAGCGATACGGTGATTATTTACTTCAAGTGTTTATGTTTTCTTTGATTTACAAAGGCGTGATGTCATTCGGTGTTTCAATTAACATGGCCGATTGCAGTATTTTATACTTTTATTTTATTAAAAATCTTATTAATCTCAATGTTTATATTAACACTGGATCATTTTTAAAAATCTTTTCAACATATTTTTGTCTCAAAACCATTTCTTCTTCGATTCTTTTATACTGTCATCATGCAAGTACAATAACAATATTTTTTATTTTAAAACTCTATATTTTTATTTAACAAATCGGTAAAATTTCAGTTTTTTCAAAAAAATTTATAATTTTTGAATTTACAATATAATTTTTGAATTTACAATGTATTCGTTTTTTTTTAAGAAATATACTAAGAACCGTTTTCGAGATATTTTGGAATTTAGATACTCGTTTTCTTTATACGTGGTATATCTCCAGTATGTTAATTATGCACATTTTGATTGCTATTATCTCTTTTTTACAGTCGGTGAAAAAATTATTTTTTGAAATAAAATATAAAGCACTTTTATTCACCTCGTACTTCAATTTTATTAAATTCCTAAGAAAAGCCTTTTTACAAGTGAACAACCTTAATTTAATTGTTTTGTAAGGTATTTGTCCTATTTAACTTAACCTTTATTAGTACTGTCACTATAAAGTTGATAATAGAAGTGTATTGGAGAGAGCATTTTCAAATGAAATCATATTCTTTCAACGTATTAAGGATTTACGCTCCCCTTGGCACTCGAAAAAGGTATAAAAATAAACTTTTTTTTTTTTTTGACGCTGCAGCTATTAAGTAATAAAATGATCTTTCTTTACACATATAGGGAAATAGTAGTTTTATGAAGAATTTGCAATATTAACAATTAAAAATGGTGGAATTATGAGCCGATAAGTAGGACACTCTTTTGAAAATTTTTCCTGATGGTATACTTGATTTCTCTGTTGGGCCATTTTTTGAAACATAATTTTTCCCTATTTAGAAGGACAATAGCTAAAATGTCACGTAAGAGAAAGAGTTTTTTATACAGAAAATAACAGCTGTCTGGAAAAAAAACTCGAATTTGTACTGAAATTTTGACATTAAAATTTATAACATAGCACCTCAATAAAAAAACCCTGTCACCTTCTAGATAATATTATAAAAAAATAAGTGCTGTAATTTTTAACTAAATCGGCAGTTGAGTAGAGATCTTGAGATATATCGTGTACACCGATTTGAAAAGAGTAGTTTCGAGAAAAAATGCTAAAGAAAAACTAACTGGTAGAATTTTCTGTGAGTCTAATATAAACTAGTTCCTACTTTGAGTACTCTAATCTATAGTGTAATACAGAAATATAATATATAAAGGGTTCGGCATTTATGACTACGAATATACCTGAGTAATATTTTTAGCTTCCGAAACTCCCCAAAGGAATCATGTAATTTAGGATCTCGTAACGGTCCGATAGCTATTTAGAGTCGACTCGAATGCTAACTTCGGTGACAATTTGTATTCTGGAATAGTTAAACGCTTAAAATGTTCTCAAAAGTATAACAATTCATCTAACCAAAAATCGATTTTTTTTTTAATCTCAAGGAGGCGTAAACGCTTAAGTTTCTTTTAAAAAGCCGGTATTAAAAAGAAATCGTATTTTACACTACACACTATACAAGTAAAACTGATACCTATAATTGTAAACAAAATAATAATGACACCTACTGCCGGGGATCGAGGCTACGAGGCAAGTATTATACCTCGCCGTCAACTTAGCGTTATGTTCTATAAAAATTCTCTTTCTTCTTCAAAAATACAGTGATCTTAACACTTAATTTAATTTTCATAATATTAAATTTATAGATCAATTTAATTTATGGATCTGTTTTCAGTTAACTAATTTTTTTTCTAAAAAATTTTGTCTTTCTTAAAATCACCTATTTTATTGATTTATGTCGTTTTAATTGAAAATTATCTCGTCAATAAAGAAGAAAAAACCATCTCTAAATAAATAGTACAGTTAGTGGATATTTGTGACAGACGGAAATAGAGACTGGGTGAAGCTATGTGTTTTTTTTCTTATTTTGGTATGAAACACTTAAAACAACGTAATCACTTTTACATAAATATTTACTCACATTTTATGGTATCTATATGCTGTTTTTTTCAAAAATTTTCACAAAATTGAGGCACTGTTTTTTGGATTGTAACAGGTTTTGATAAAACCGACTGTCCGTAGCTTTGTATAAGGTGAACTGTCACGCGAGAACTCATAATTTGATGCCCCCTGCAATGGATTTTATACCCAAAAGAAGTGCACGTAATGTTTCCGTAAATGTATTTGAGTTAAACTTTTGTGCAACTGACTTTCTTTTGTATATTGAACAAAGTAAATAACGTACATGTCTGCAATAATATTAAACGTTTTTTATTTTGTACGAGGACACTGTGTCTTTTCTCAATGACAGACTGTAAAAAAGTTAAATATCGGATTGGCCTTGCATATAATATAATGTGTCTTTGTTCCAACGTATAAAGATTGGTACATAATATTATAGCCATGTGACATGCAATTTAGTAACCAAACTTTAGTAAATAATTTAGTTCATTTTTGATATATTTATTAGTTGAGTAGCAATATCTGCCTCACTCTGAGGTTTACTAAATTTACCTTAATTTAATCGCAATCATTAGCTGCCCCAAAATTTCATTTCTTTAAGCAAAGATCGGGCTGTTAAACCTGTTACTCAATATTTACAACACAAGTGCTTTTGGAACATTAAATCCCTTTATAAAAAATATACCAGTCAAGCAATCTGCTTATGCTGATTTGCTTGAAAAAGTAGATTTTTTTTCAAGTCGAAGGAGATGTATGTGAGACTTCTTAAACTACATCCTGTAGCTAAAAAGTAGAGAACTATCTGTAATTTTGTTTTTTTGTGAGAACTGCTGCACTTCTTAAATGGCCGTCATTACTCTAAATTTGTGACTGAATTTTCATCAACAGGAAATTAAAAAAATCATTTTAAAGTTTTCAAGTATCTCAGATTTTAACTGAAGACTAATCTAAATGTGTGCGCTTAATTATATTTTTTTCTCGTGTCATGAAACAATTCAATAATTATCGATTTTATTAAGATTTTTTATTATTATATTATATAAATGTGATTTCTTGCTTTTTCTTTAAAAATATCTAAATTAATTCGTTTTTCCTTTCTTTTTAAAAATTAATTGCACAACTCAGGAAGGAAATAAAGATATTTATCTTAACAATTAAAATTAGTGTTATAATTCTAAATGCAAAATGTAAGAGTTTACAGTGTTGTTACATCACATAAGTTAATGTGAGACTGAAATTTAACACTGCTGTTAACCGACTTCAAAAAAGGAGGGTTTCTCAATTCGGTAGTATGTTTTTTATGAATGTATTTGTTTAATTGTTGCTCGGGGGCGAAAAAGAAAAAAAACGGTGATCGTGCGCCAAACAAGACAAAGAACCTGTAATGTTTACTATACAATAATGTAATGTTTTTTTTACTATATAACGGAGCGCGTCTTAAAGATCCGTTCACGTTCATATAAACAGGTCAATGCACGTACCGCTCAATGTCAGACGTTCCATAACATTCATTGCATATTAATTAATAAGCAGATAGTCGCAAGATGCGGTGACGTCAATCCGTTAAAAATGCTCTATACCTGATACGCGTATTTGTCTCTATTCAAAGCTTTACGAGTATATATGTACATATCATTAAAGACCGTATTGTATAATTTTGTTGATAAATCTTAATTCATAGCAATTACTAGAGCGAAAAATTCAATAATTAAATGTATTTATATTTTTTAAAATTAAAACTCATAATTAATGCAAAGTGTTAGAATATCAAAAAAGATAATCTTTTGTTTTATATTATCGTGTATTTTATAAATGCTAAATGTTTTAGACGCTTGAATAAAAAACCCACATTGTTAGGTACGAAATGTGATATTCGACTTACCACCATGTAATATAAGATTATTACAAATTTGCTGAAATATTTATTAGTTTGAATAATTCTTAATGTTAATTAAAAACCTGTTTTTGTTGTGCGTAGCTATACTGGCGCATACATTACCATTTCCGTGCATATCCTCCACTTATTGACACATACCTAACATACCGACTGTTTTATAATAACGTGTTGTTTAAATATTTTTCATTCTAAATTTATGACGTGTACTCACTGTACCCCCCCCTTTTCTATTTGGTGTCTCTTTGGTGTCTCTTTGGTGTCTCTTTGGTGTCTCTTTGGTGTCTCTTTGGTGTCTCTTTGGTGTCTCTTTGGTGTCTCTTTGGTGTCTCTTTGGTGTCTCTTTGGTGTCTCTTTGGTGTCTCTTGGTGTCTCTTTGGTGTCTCTTTGGTGTCTCTTTGGTGTCTCTTTGGTGTCTCTTTGGTGTCTCATTGGTGTCTCTTTAGTGTCTCTTTGGTGTCTCTTTGGTGTCTCTTTGGTGTCTCTTTGGTGTCTCTTTGGTGTCTCTTTGGTGTCTCTTTGGTGTCTCTTCGGTGTCTCTTTGGTGTCTCTTTGGTGTCTCTTTGGTGTCTCTTTGGTGTCTATTTGGTGTGTCTGTATATGTGTCTCTCTGCGTGTGTTGTGTGTGTGTGTGTGTGTGTGTGTGAGTTTTACAATTACATTAAAATGAAAAGAATAGCAATGAAGTACTGATTTGTGTCAAGTGATTGCCCATGTCCAAAATGATGTTACAAGCACAAGTATTAGAATTATAATACATGTAGGTGCTTTGTGTTAATCCTAACTTTATTTATTTTATGCATACTTTATTGTTTTTTTTTTAATTATGTTTCACTACTGACATTTTTAATTATTTATATATTGGAAAATGGTTTCAATGCAACATTTGATAATTTTTAGACGGCCAACTCTCTGATTTTACTAAATAATATTTTCACATTTGGATATCATACCGCGACTTTGTATGAAAAAATTGTCGATGTCAGAGAATCCCTCATGTGAAAACTTGTAAATGTTCCCCATTTTCAATAATAACGAAGTCAAATTTCTGAAAAATGTGTGGTATGAAGATACAAATTTTAACTTAATAATACGTTTACAGGCTGATTAACAAAACACGGTATAAATGTCTTTAAAATTCTTTATTTTTCTTTATCATGCATAACATTTTTGGGAAACCTAAATAATACATGTTCATTACTTTATGGTTTTCTCACGTATGTAACACTCATCTGAAATTTATCTGTGCTTAATGCTTGTTCACAAGATTGATGTATTCCGCTTAGAATACTCCATACGTCTCCAAGTGTTAAATTTTTAGCTTTTCGAAAGGGTAAATATCCTTCTTTACCCGTTGAGTGATCCAAGCTGTTAAAGCTAATTCCCACGTAGTCTTCAGGTGTCAGTTCACTTGTAATATATTCTATGACCTCGTTGATTGCACTTTTGATCCATAAAACGGAATCGCCTGTATTCCCTTTAGGTTCTTCTTTGATCTTAAAAACCAAACGTCTACCATTTATTCCAAAACGTTTAACTTTGTTTACACTTTCTTGGATGATCTCAAATTTCGTATTATCTGCCATGTTAATTATTTAATTCTTCTTCTTCGTTGTTGACTGCTCGGAAGCTCAATGCTTACTGCCTCTTTTTTTTCAGATTGACGTTCTATTTATAGCTTTTTAATATTCAAGTTACATAAACTAGGGCCTTATATAAACCTTTAAAGTCTCTCTTCCCCCCTTTTTACAACTTCTACAACCAAACAACGCTTGGATAATATGATTTCTTATGAGCTGTTTTTTTGAAAATAGAGACACGAGAACTCTCTCTCTCTCTCTCTCTCTCTCGATAGGAACCTAAATGTTAAAAGTATCTCTGCAGATTGTTGTGAACACTCGTTTTAAAGTATAAATAACAATTTTTATTTCAGTGTGATTTCTAATAATAATGATTTATATAATAATATATAATAACGTAATCAAAGTAATTACTCAATATCATGAATAAACTTACGTCCTAAAAAGCATAAAAATGGTTCTGTCTATCTGTCTGTCTGTCTATCTTCTTGATAAAAAAACAAATGGAATGTCCGTCTATCTGTTCGCTAATATTTATTCCTGTATGAACCTATAAAAGCTACTAGGTAGATTTTTTTTATAATATGATGTTTTAAAATAAATAAATAAGAGAATTTGATGTTAATAAAAAATGTTAAATACATGCTTATTATTATAACCTATTATAATAAATTCCAATTATAACGCATCACATATTGTAGTTGATAACAAAGCACCGCAGTATTAAAACAGCCTGTAACCACATTTTTGCTTGTATTCAATCAACCTTCAATGATCAATCTGTAGACGCGACGTGTTTATATACTGTTAGATATATGGATGTATTACGTTTAACATCAACTGTGAGATATACATGCCTTATCTGTCTGTGTTTTATTTTTAATGTGTCTACTACTTATGTAAACAATATTGTTGAAGTAAACGAAGGCCTAAGCCGCCACTCGTCAGCTACGCATTCACTTATGAGAGTCGAAGTTGTGATAGCTGCTGAGGTTACATGGCCGCTATTATTTTGTTGTTATCTGTTGTTTTGAGTTTAATTAAAGTTTTACCTGAATATTGGACAATTTTTATTTAATTATCTAACATCAGAAGTGGGATTGTGCTCAAGTTCACGTGTGAATCCTGATTTTTAACTTATGAAATGGAGGAGTTGGTGTTTGATTTGGTGAAGGCTTTAAAGGCGTACAAATCAATCCCTGATCAAGTCGACCCGTCAATCTTCCATCCAGAGCCGAGCGATGCAGTGAAATGGCTGAATCAGTTACAGGAAGATTAAAAACTGCGTTGGTTTAACGTGGAGATATTGGTACAAGTTGGTTGCTATGTGATCCAAAATGCACGAAATGGCTCGACGACTAGTCACCAAAGGTAAGAGATTGGAGTACATTTAAACGAGATTTTACTGACGCTTTCCCACCGCGCTGTAATTTGAGCCGATTATTGAGCGAGGCTGCTAATTTTGTTGGTAATCGATGTATTGCTTACGATACTCGTGTTCATAAAAGTCATCTTTGTTGAAAACTTACGACTGATCTGGTAAAAACAAGATCTAGTAGAGTTAATTGTTCATTGTATTAGCGAGTCACATGTTCACGACGCCGTGATGTCGAGAGACTGTAAAGCCGTATTGTTTCTTATTTGCATGCACATTTGACTAATTTTGGATAAATAAACTGATTGGTGAATGAACTACGGTGTAGTCATTATTGCGAGGGTGCGCGACAATAGTGACACTAGCTCTGAAATAAAATGAAATCATTAAAAAAAAAAAAACTTAAAGTTTCGTTACCGTCAGACAGTGGTCATAAAGACGTTAAGATGTCATAACTGTGGTAAATTAGGGTAGTTACGACGACAGTGTCGTGCGAAAATTTATTCAAGTACTGAAATCCGTAGTGGTAAACCCGTATAGAAATAAGCAGTAGTAATTGGAAATTTCTCCTTTTTGTGCAAAGTTAGAGCACTCTGGAAAAAGTTTCACTAAAAGAGGAATAGAACAAAAGCACAAAGTTACATTCTGCACTTTAGGCAAAATCGCGCTCCCCACGTGCGTTAAACTAGACGGCGTACAATTCCAAAATCTAATCGATACGGGCTCCAACGTGTCATTAATTTCGGACCACCATCGCTATTTGTGTAAAACAAAACTGAACCTTGTGTATCTGTAATAAGTAGAATAGCATCGGGCACATTAGAGATTACAGAACAAATTAAGGCGTTTGTGAGTTAACCGGACTGAAACAGAATTAACATTCTAGTAGTCACCGGCAGTATTCTTTATTTTGGTGTGTTAGTTGGTTGAAATTTATACAAAGACCCCGACTTTAGTTATTGTCGCTGACGCCACTGAAACACATATACATAGGAAACAGATACCTGACTCGGAGAGGGTACTTTGACGGCAAAATCACTTGTGTCTGTTGTACAGTGGAATGTGCAGAAAAATCAACTCACTGTTAGTCCAGTATACGTAGTGACTTAATAATAATGCAATTAAAACCGCAGCTTTAAGCGTAAAAATTATTGATAACTATGCTGTAAACAGATCCCTATGCCATTTGTCGTTATCTGAAAGAGTCATTGTTACAAAATTGTGCAAAAACTGCTGTCATAAAATAATTAAAGAAAGCGTATGCAACTTCTATCCTTTTAGTGCGAAAAGCGATTTTTTACTGAATGCTTCAAAATGCATGTATTTACAAAATAGTGTCAAATATTTGGGTTAAACCCAGACAGAGTCGTTTAGTTCTTTTGCGTATTTTAGCGGCGAGCAGTATCGTATTGGTCCCGGGAAAACCCCTAACAGTATAAAACAACATTTTTGGTTTCCTAAAATACGAAATTTTGTAAACAGTTATATAAAACATCGTTTAGTCTGTGCGGTTAAAAAGACACGCACGGGTCCATTGCAGGGCTTTGTCGGACAGCCCGATGAACCTTTTCACACAGTACATGTTATCTGTCTAGGCCCATTAAATATGACGACTAGTTGACCTGTGCAAAACCTTTTTGCAGGCAACTTAACACCGCTTTCAAAGATCAATGTTTTTGGTATAGGTCTGCGGAAAAATTTTTTTTACAAAAAATTTTTTTTTTGCATCGGTTTCTGCCATGGTTTGTAAAGATCACTGTGATTTGAATCACGCCTGCGGCGCCAATTATCTTTAACGGGGTACGCAAAACTTTTTTAAATGTGTTTCTAAAATAGTTTTCCAATATCGATGTGTTTAGAATCACGCCTGCGGCGCCAATTACCATTGCTGGCATACACAAAACTTTTTTGAATGTGTCTTTAGAATAGTTCTCCAATATCAAAGTGTTATAAAATTTGTCTGGGACCCAATAATTACTCGGCCTAACGGCCTCGCCATATGGTCCCAAAAAAATTTGTCTACGATTACTCGGTCTTACGACCTCGCCGTTAGGTCGAAAAATAAATTAGGGCACAGCGGGCCTTCGGCCCGCATTAAATTGGTCTGCAACTCAATATCTACTCGGTCTTACGACCTCGGCATTAGGCCCAAAAAGAAAATAAGACGCGGCGGGCCTTCGGCCCGCAATAGATTGGTCTGCGGCTCAATATCTACTCGGTCTTACGACCTCGCCATTAGGCCCAAAAAGAAATTTAGGCGCGGCGGGCCTTCGGCCCGCAATAAATTGATCTGCGACTCAATATCTACTCGGTCTTATGACCTCGCCATTAGACCCAAAAAGAAATTAAGGCGCGGCGGGCCTACGGCCCGCAATAAATTGGTCTGCGACTCAATATCTACTCGGTCTTACGACCTCGCCTTTAGGCCCAAAAAGAAATTAAGGCGCGGCGGGCCTTCGGCCCGCAATAAATTGGTCTGCAGCTCAATATCTACTCGGTCTTACGACCTCGCCATTAGGCCCAAAAAGAAATTAAGGCGCGGCGGGCCTTCGGCCCGCAATAAATTGGTCTGCGGCTCAATATCTACTCGGTCTTACGACCTCGCCATTAGGCCCAAAAAGAAATTAAGGTGCGGCGGGCCTTCGGCCCGCAATAAATTGGTCTGCGACTCAATATCTACTCGGTCTTACGATCTCGCCGATCAGTCCAAGAAGACAGTTTTTGTTTTTTTATATCTGTCTAAATAAAATAATTTTCACTTATACCATTTATTTACTTTAGTATCCAAATAGACGACCTTTGCAAAACCTTGCGAGTTTACACCGTTTTCAATGATCAATGTTTTTAGTACGGGCCTTTAACATACGTTTTTTTATACATTTTTTATACCTATTCTGCAAGTTGTCTCGTTGACTTTTCTCCATTAATTTCAAAGCTTGCTAAAACTAAGTCGTCTTCACAGTGTTGAATGTTGTTTTTTTTCTTTGAAAATAAACCGTATACCGTTATGGAATAAGGTTGTCGCTTTTCTGGATAAACGTTCAAGTATTCTGCTTGAACCCACGTGGTGTTTTTGTTACGCTGAATGTGTGCACAAAAATAGCCTGTTTTTCAAATTTGAAAATGCTTGAGCCATCTTAGAGAGTAAATCAAACAAAATGAATTAGCAAAACTCGCTCGACATATTGTTAACCTGTCGGTATGTATTCGTTTCAACAAATTTTGTTTTACACGGCACACTGATCAGTATGAATAACGTCAAAAAGCTATTTTGGTCAGTTTTGTAGCTTCTGGTTCGTTTAGATATAGGATGTGCAATGTCAAATTATTCAAAACAATAAGCAGATTTTGAATATCTGAAAATCCAAAACAGCGTCTATAAGAAAAATCAAAGTTCATGTCAATATCTCATTACGTAGTGGAAATAAAAAAATTAAATTTACGCCACTGAAAAGACTTTAAAAAGTTATCATAAAATGGTTAATGAAATTTTCATATATCTTCATAAATAAAAAAGTTATGGCCAGTTTTTCTAAATGGAAATTTTCACTATTTTCTGAATAAATTAATTTTTCTGCACTACTTTGCCTCTTTAACCGACTTTATATCTCCACTAACAACAAAGTTACCCGTGTTAGCCCACGTCGGTTGAAACACCCTGTATATATTATGTGTAAATAAAGTGAATTTGACTTCTCGCATTAATATTCAAATTTTAAAGAAATCGGGTATTTTTCGTCAGATTTTATGTATTTCTACACTTGTTTTTAAGCCTGTGTACCGAATACTAACTTCATCGAATCAATGGCTTTGCCTTTGTTGAATAAATATTATTATTATTATGCACTACCGTCTCTTAACATTCCACGGGCCTCCCATTAGCGTCCAGCTTATACATAGCTGACTAATTTTGTACCACAGAACTCGCTGAATTAAAGCAATTTCGAACACAGTTATATCTGTTTCGGTATTGAGAGCGAACTATTTTCATTATTTCAAAGGAAAAACATATTTAAAAAAATGCGTAATTACTTTAAATATTATCAATAAAAATAATTTTATTAACAATTGTCAAATCATAACAAAAAGAAATATTTACATAACCTCACGTTTTTAAAAACATAATTCATGACAAATAATATTATATAATATATGATAATATCGTTATTAAATATGATTATATTTTGCAATAAATCTGATTGACCAATGTAGTCTTCTCGTTCAAAATTCTAATCTTGTCATTCCATCAATTTTACACAATATTCAAATTCACTGTAGGTAAATCAATTTGTAATCTGTTTCAATAGATCTGTAAATAAATGTATATATAGGTATATATGAATAATTTCTATATTTTAGGAAACAAAATATTAGTTTTCATATTATAACCAAAAAATTATCAAGGTTAAAAAATGTTTTTTTTTTCTTAATCGTTATATACAAAAAGTTAATAATATATAACATAACGTATAAACAAACCGTTTTATTATTGAAAATATCCCAAAATACATCAATTTCCATAGTAAGATGTGTATTTATTTTCATAGAGCTGTCAAAATAATCTCACGCCATTTTAAATTTTATCTGAACTGCTCATAGACATACGTCGTAATCGACATTACGCGACTCGATTTTATACGTCGTCTCTTTCTAACCAATTGCATATATGGCGACCTCTTGGCGGAATAATTTTTCGAAATATCTCAGCAAAAATCACCGGATTTGTCTCGGACGTCTGTCAAAATGTTCTATAATTATCAATTTACACGATTTTGGCAAAAAGTTTACGTCCGATGGCCGTAATTTCGCTAAACAATGTTAAAAACCAATTCAACTGACAGCTAGAAAAAATTCAAATTTTATCAATCATTTGTTTTAAATTTGACATTTCAAAATAGAATTGACTCGTTTCACGAATCAAAATGCGACAAAAAATAAACTTCTGTCCCCGTCACTTGCATGTAGTTTAGCGACGTATGTTTTTAAAAAAATTTGATCGATTTGTCGCGTGTTAATTTCGCGTTTAAGTTAGACTGTGACTTTTAATTTTTTTTGCCATGCTAAGTGAGGACCCCACACGGTCACCGTCATAGGAACGGAACAAAAAAACAATAACGCCGACTTTTATTTGCGAATTAACGGCGTTGAAAAAGTCGTTTTCGACGCGTCTTTTGCACTTTGCAGTTAGAGTTTTTTCTCGCGCTTCGTTTAAAACCGGTCTCGACGTCGTGCGACGAAAACTCGCCGAGATACGACCGATTCCGGACGACGGGTTAATCAAATGGGACTTTTTTGTTTCCGCGTCGGCGCCCGAATTTTCGCCGAAAACCGTCCGCGCGAAAACTCTTTAAAAAGAGGCGAAAAAAGTCTGCAATTCGAGACCGCCCTCGCCGCTGGGCGATTTTTTTACGATTTTAGCCGGGCGAATGAAAATTTTTTCAACGTTAAGAGATAGGCGATCGGGCGCCCCTTTAAAAAATCGCCCTGCGGCCCCCCTAAATATGCAAATTTTGCCGATGCGACGTTGGGATGTAGAAATAATGCACCCTTTTCGTAATTTTTTTTCGTAAAAATCCGTCAAAAATTGCACTTTTCTATAGACCCCCCGTTTGTACCTCGAAAAAATTAGTAGCTTTAATATAAGGGGACTAGTTGAACTGTGCAAAACTTTTTTGCAGGCAACTTAACACCGCTTTCAAAGATCAATGTTTTTGGTATGAATCTGCGAAAAAAATTTTTTTTACAAAATTTTTTTTTTTTGCATCGGTTTTTGCCATGGTTTGTAAAGATCACTGTGATTTGAATCACGCCTGCGGCGCGAATTATCTTTAACGGGGTACGCAAAACTTTTTTAAATGTGTTTCTACAATAGTTTTCCAATATCGATGTGTTTAGAATCACGCCTGCGGCGCCAATTACCATTGCTGGCATACACAAAACTTTTTTGAATGTGTCTTTAGAATAGTTCTCCAATATCAAAGTGTTATAAAATTTGTCTGGGACCCAATAATTACTCGGCCTAACGGCCTCGCCATGTGGTCCCAAAAAAATTCATCTGCGATTATCGGTCTTAGACCCAAAAAAAATTAGGGCACGGCGGGCCTTCGGCCCGCAATAAATTGGTCTGCAACTCAATATCTACTCGGTCTTACGACCTCGGCATTAGGCCCAAAAAAAAAATAAGGCGCGGCGGGCCTTCGGCCCGCAATAAATTGGTCTGCGGCTCAATATCTACTCGGCCTTACAACCTCGCCATTAGGCCCAAAAAGAAACTAAGGCGCGGCGGGCCTTCGGCCCGCAATAAATTGGTCTGCGACTCAATATCTACTCGGTCTTACGACCTTGTCATTAGGCCCAAAAAGAAAATAAGGCGCGGCGGGCCTTCGGCCCGCAATAAATTGGTCTGCGGCTCAATATCTACTCGGTCTTACGACCTCGCCATTAGTCCCAAAAAGAAATTAAGGCGCGGCGGGCCTTCGGCCCGCAATATATTGGTCTGCGACTCAATATTTACTCGGTCTTACGACCTCGTCATTAGGCCCAAAAAGAAAATAAGGCTCGGCGGGCCTTCGGCCCGCAATAAATTGGTCTGCGACTCAATATCTACTCGGTCTTACGACCTCGCCATTAGAGCCAAAAAGAAAATAAGGAGCGGCGGGCCTTCGGCCCGCATAAATTGGTCTGCGGCTCAATATCTCCTCGGTCTTACGACCTCGCCATTAGAGCCAAAAAGAATATAAGGCGCGGCGGGCCTTCGGCCCGCAATAAATTGGTCTGCGACTCAATATCTACTCGGTCTTACGATCTCGCCGATCAGTCCAAGAAGACAGTTTTTGTTTTTTTATATCTGTCTAAATAAAATAATTTTCACTTATACCATTTGTTTACTTTAGTATCCAAATAGACGACCTTTGCAAAACCTTGCGAGTTTACACCGTTTTCAATGATCAATGTTTTTAGACGGGCCTTTAAGATACGTTTTTTATACATTTTTTTAGACCTATTCTGCAAGTTGTCTCGTTGTCTTTTCTCCATTAATTTCAAAGCTTGCTAAAACTAATTCGTCTTCACAGTGTTGAATGTTGCTTTTTTTCTTTGAAAATAAACCGTATACCATTAAATATCTATTCTGCTTGAACCCACGTGGTGTTTTTGTTACGCTGAATGTGTGCGCAAAAATAGCTCGTTTCTTCAAATTTGAAAATGCTTGAGCCACCTTAGAGAGTAAATCAAACAAAATGAATTAGCAAAACTGTAGCGATCGCTCGACAGATTGTTAACCTGTCGGTATGTATTTGTTTCAACAAATTTTGTTTTACACGGCACACTGATCAGTATGGATAACGTCAAAAAGCTATTTTGGTCAGTTTTGTAGCTTCTGGTTCGTTTAGATATAGGATGTGCTGTGTCAAATTATTCAAAAAAATAAGCAGAATTTGAATATCTGAAACCCCAAAACAGCGTCCATAAGAAAAAAAAATATATATATATATATTTCAAGTGCATCATGGACGTATCATATGAAAGGGTTCGCTATGAGAAATACTAATATATTTCCTTTATAATTTTAAAATGCGTAGCTCGAAAGATATTAAAGAAAATATACAAAAATCGAGCGTTAACCATCTCCCCCATCACGGTGAAAACTGAACTTCAATTTTAGAAAATAGGAAATATAGTTTATAGGCAAACCTAAACGAAAATCCAAGTCTTAAAGATCTCACGGAAAACTGAATGGTATTGAACCATCTTCACGCGAGCTCGACTCATTCTTGCTCGGTTTTTTTCTCATCTGTGAGATACAGAGGTAAATTTATCACAATGAAGTCTGTATTTGAGCGTTTATTTTTTTTTTTTGATATTCTGAAAAAAAAACTTCATTGATTTTTAAAGAGATAGGGGCCGATTTTTTTAAATGTTCGATTCGAAAAAAATCTGTAAATATGATGCCATTTATTTATATGGTAGCCAATTTTGAACCATTATAATTCATCGGCGCCTTTTCCCCTAAGTTAACCTCGGTGACCACCCTCTGTAAATTTCGGCGTCATTTTGAAATTTACCATCTTTTATTTACATGAAAAATACCACTCGTAAGTTGGTCTCTATTTGATTAAATGAACGGTGTGTTTTCAAACCAACTATAAAATTTGATGGCCATCCGAGTTGAAAATTATTTTAAAATAACAGATACGTCTCTTAATCTCATTTCACGGATTATTCTATGTAATAAAAAAGGAATGCTGTTCACTGGTAGGCACAGCACTTGAAAACGGCAGGACCGATTTGGCTAATTTTTTCTCAAAATCAGAAAAATATTGATTAATATTTTCTATGGTATCTATTCTTCTTATATCCATGCCAAAGCCCCGCGAGGCTAAACTAATATGCTTGAGCCGGCGGCTCTACTATTGTTGTTGTTGTTGTCGAGCAGGTCGCTGCCCCGAGAGGCAAATTATAATATGGTAGAAACGAAGGCTCCACTACTGCTGTACAATCACACAAATTAAATGCTGTCAGTAATAATAGAATCATATACAGCGTGTTCAAAAAATTCGGAAACGCTAAAATATCGCAAAGAAATAGTATTTTTTGGAAAATGTTTCGAATAAGAGTTTCTCAATTCCAATCAACGCTTATTTTGATGACAAATATTTCCCCTTTAGGGGGTACACTTGCGGGGGACTGAGGTCAACTCTAAAATTTCATATGGTAAACACTATTTTTCTCTATTAGGTCGTATTAAAAGTAAATTGATTAGAGCTCATATGACCCAAAAGATGAATTTCGGTTGAAAAAACTATCAGAATCGTGTAATTACATTGCAAATAACCATAACATTTTCTAGCAAAAGTAAAAACCCTAATTGCGATTTATCTCAAAACTGACATTTTGCAAATACTTCGATGGCTAATATTTACACGCATATTAATTTCATAATTTATCACAATCATCATTATTTTGTATTGCAACTCTGTATACTATTGAAAAAGGAAATATGTATATGAGGATTTGTCAAAATAAAATAATTTAAATTTTCATAAACATATCTTTGTAACAAAGTCAGCTGCTACTCTTGTTTGCTAAGATCCTTATCACAAATGCTAAGTCACGATGTCCTTCTGACCACATAATATCATGCTTATGTCACCTCAATTTCAAAATACAGTATAATCTTTTGGGGAAGCTCCAAACACCTAATCAAACTGTTCAGACTACAAAAAAATGCATTCGCATCATCATGAAAGTCGGCTATAGAGACTCGTGTATTCCGCTATTCAAAAAACTTAAAATACTACCTTTGCCGTCAATATATATATTTGAATGCGCCTGTTACGTTAAGAAACATTTTGAATAGGTACTTTGTAGTTTGTACTACACATAAACGGACATAACTACCAAACACGACACAAAATAGACTTATATGCAGGACCTAACATATCATACAGTGTTATTAACAATTAAATAAATATCTACAATAACGTACCAGCGGACATAAAAATTCTTGAGCTTGAAAGATATAAAACAGTGCTATATCAACATTTAGTTAACAATTGCTTTTACAGTGTCAGTGACTTCACTGTTCAGCTCCAACAAAAATAACAATATTTTAATCTATATCCATATTTTATATAAATTGTAATATTTCATAGACGGTGACAGTCGTTTGAAAATATTTTTTTCTTATATAGCATTGTAACAATGGTTGTTTCTCAACAATTATAGCTAACGATCGCTATTATACTGCAGATTATGTTTAATCTATTACTTGGCTATAATATATGAACATTAACTTATATTTTAATAGTTATTTAATATTTTATATATTTTTTAATAATCTAATGTACAAAATGTATGACATATTCAATAGCTTTGCCATTGTTGAATAAATATTATTATTGTTATGCACTACCGTCTCTTAACATTCCACGGGCCTTCCATTAGCGTCTAGCTTATACATAGTTGACTAATTTTGTACCACAAAACACGCTGAATTAAAGCAATTTCGAACGCAGTTACCTATATCTGTTTCGGTATTGAGAGCGAACTATTTTCATTATTTTAAAGGAAAAACATATTTAAAAAAATGCGTAATTCAAATATTATCAATAAAAATAATTTTATTAACAATTGTCAAATCATAACAAAAAGAAATATTTACATAGCCTCACATTTTTAAAAACATAATTCATGACAAATAATATTATATATACGATAATATCGTTATTAAATATGATTATATTTTGCAACAAATCCGATTGACAAATGTAGTCTTCTCGTTTAAAATTCCAATCTTCTCATTCCATCAGTTTCACACATTCGAATTCACTGTAGGTAAATATTCAAAATATATAATAGGTAGAAGATACAGGATATCAATTTGTAATCTGTTTCAATAGATCTGTAAATAAATTCGTATATGACTAAATTCTATATTTTAGGAAACAAAATATTAGTTTTCATATTATAACCAAATAATTGTCAAGGTTAAAAAATGTTTTTTTTTTCTTAATCGTTATACAAAAAGCTAATAATATATAAAATAACGTATAAACAAACCGTTTTATAATTGAAAATATCCCAAAATACATCAATTTCCCTAGTAAGATGTGTATTTATTTTCATAGAGCTGTCAAAATAATCTCACGCCATTTTTACTTTTATCTGAACTGCTCATAGACATACGTCGTAATCGACATTACGCGACTTGATTTTATACGTCGTCTCTTTCTAACCAATTGCATATATGGCGACCTCTTGGCGGAATAATTTTTCGAAATATCTCAGCAAAAATCACCCGATTTGTCTCGGACGTCTGTCAAAATGTTCTATAATTATCAATTTACACGATTTTGGCAAAAAATTGACGTCCGATGGCCGTAATTTCGCTAAACAATGTTAAAAACCAATTCAACTGACAGCTAGAAAAAATTCAAATTTTATCAATCATTTGTTTTAAATTTGACATTTCAAAATAGAATTGACTCGTTTCACGAATCAAAATGCGACAAAAAATAAACTTCTGTCCCCGTCACTTTCATGTAGTTTAGCGACGTATGTTTTTAAAAAAATTTGATCGATTTGTCGCGTGTTAATTTCGCATTTAAGTTAGACTGTGACTTTTAATTTTTTTTGCCATGCTAAGTGAGAACCCCACACGGTCACCGTCATAGGAACGGAACTAAAAAATCAATAACGCCGACTTTTATTTGCGAATTAACGGCGTTAAAAAAGTCGTTTTCGACGCGTCTTTTGCAGTTTGCAGTTAGAGTTTTTTCTCGCGCTTCGTTTAAAACCGGTCTCGACGTCGTGCGACGAAAAGTCGCCGAGATACGACCGATTCCGGACGACGGGTTAATCAAATGGGACTTTTTTGTTTCCGCGTCGGCGCCCGAATTTTCGCCGAAAACCTTCCGCGCGAAAACTCTTTAAAAAGAGGCGAAAAAAGTCTGCAATTCGAGACCGCCCTCGCCGCCGGGCGATTTTTTTACGATTTTAGCCGGGCGATTGAAAATTTTTTCAACGTTAAGAGATAGGCGATCGGGCGCCCCTTTAAAAAATCGCCCTGCGGCCCCCCTCGAAACGCAACTTACGCCGATGCGACGTTGGGCTGTAGAAATAATGCGCCCTTTTCGTAATTTTTTTTCGTAAAAATCCGTCAAAAATTGCACTTTTCTATAGACCCCCCGTTTGTACCTCGGAAAATTTTTGCGTTTTAATATATGGGACTAGTTGACCTGTGCAAAACCTTTTTGCAGGCAACTTAACACCGCTTTCAAAGATCAATGTTTTTGGTATGGGTCTGCGGAAAAAATTTTTTTTTACAAATTTTTTTTTTTGCATTCGTTTTTGCCATGGTTTGTAAAGATCAATGTGATTTGAATCACGCCTGCGGCGCCAATTATCTTTAACGGGGTACGCAAAACTTTTTTAAATGTGTTTCTCCAATAGTTTTCTAATATCGATGTGTTTAGAATCACGCCTGCGGCGCCAATTACCATTGCTGGCATACACAAAACTTTTTTGAATGTGTCTTTAGAATAGTTCTCCAATATCAAAGTGTTATAAAATTTGTCTGGGACCCAATAATTACTCGGCCTAACGGCCTCGCCATGTGGTCCCAAAAAAATTCATCTGCGATTACTCGGTCTTAGACCCAAAAAAAAATTAGGGCACGGCGGGCCTTCGGCCCGCAATAAATTGGTCTGCAACTCAATATCTACTCGGTCTTACGACCTCGGCATTAGGCCCAAAAAGAAAATAAGGCGCGGCGGGCCTTCGGCCCGCAATAAATTGATCTGCGGCTCAATATCTACTCGGCCTTACGACCTCGCCATTAGGCCCAAAAAGAAATTAAGGCGCGGCGGGCCTTCGGCCCGCAATAAATTGGTCTGAGACTCAATATCTACTCGGTCTTACGACCTCGTCATTAGTCCCAAAAAGAAAATAAGGCGCGGCGGGCCTTCGGCCCGCAATAAATTGATCTGCGGCTCAATATCTACTCGGCCTTACGACCTCGCCATTAGGCCCAAAAAGAAATTAAGGCGCGGCGGGCCTTCGGCCCGCAATAAATTGGTCTGAGACTCAATATCTACTCGGTCTTACGACCTCGTCATTAGTCCCAAAAAGAAAATAAAGCGCGGCGGGCCTTCGGCCCGCAATAAATTGGTCTGCGGCTCAATATCTACTCGGTCTTACGACCTCGCCATTAGACCCAAAAAGAAATTAAGGCGCGGCGGGCCTTCGGCCCGCAATATATTGGTCTGCGAATCATATATCTACTCGGTCTTACGACCTCGTCATTAGGCCCAAAAAGAAAATTAGGCGCGGCGGGCCTTCGGCCCGCATAAATTGATCTGCGACTCAATATCTACTCGGTCTTACGACCTCGCCATTAGAGCCAAAAAGAAAATAAGGCGCGGCGGGCCTTCGGCCCGCATAAATTGGTCTGCGGCTCAATATCTACTCGGTCTTACGACCTCGCCATTAGAGCCAAAAAGAATATAAGGCGCGGCGAGCCTTCGGCCCGCAATAAATTGGTCTGCGACTCAATATCTACTCGGTCTTACGATCTCGCCGATCAGTCCAGGAAGACAGTTTTTGTTTTATTTATATCTGTCTAAATAAAATAATTTTCACTTATACCATTTATTTACTTTAGTATCCAAATAGACGACCTTTGCAAAACCTTGCGAGTTTACACCGTTTTCAATGATCAATGTTTTTAGACGGGCCTTTAAGATACGTTTTTTATACATTTTTTTATACCTATTCTGCAAGTTGTCTCGTTGACTTTTCTCCATTAATTTCAAAGCTTGCTAAAACTAATTCGTCTTCACAGTGTTGAATGTTGCTTTTTTTCTTTGAAAATAAACCGTATACCATTAAATTTCTATTCTGCTTGAACCCACGTGGTGTTTTTGTTACGCTGAATGTGTGCGCAAAAATAGCTCGTTTCTTCAAATTTGAAAATGCTTGAGCCATCTTAGAGAGTAAATCAAACAAAATGAATTAGCAAAATTGTAGCGATCGCTCGACAGATTGTTAACCTGTCGGTATGTATTTGTTTCAACAAATTTTGTTTTACACGGCACACTGATCAGTACCTATGGATAACGTCAAAAAGCTATTTTGGTCAGTTTTGTAGCTTCTAGTTCGTTTAGATATAGGATGTGCTATGTCAAATTATTCAAAAAAATAAGCAGAATTTGAATATCTGAAATTCCAAAACAGCGTCCATAAGAAAAAAAAAATATATATATATATATATATATATATATATATATATTTCAAGTGCATCATGGACGTATCATATGAAAGGGTTCGCTATGAGAAATACTAATATATTTCCTTTATAATTTTAAAATGCGTAGCTCGAAAGATATTAAAGAAAATATCTCCCCCATCACGGTGAAAACTGAACTTCAATTTTAGAAAATAGGAAATATAGTTTATAGGAAAACCTAAACGAAAATCCAAGTCTTAAAGATCTCACGGAAAACTGAATGGTATCGAACCATCTTCACGCGAGCTCGACTCATTCTTGCTCGGTTTTTTCTCATCTGTGACATACAGAGGTAAATTTATCACAATGAAGTCTGTATTTGAGCGTTGATTTTTTTTTTGATATTTGAAAAAAAATCCATCATCGATTTTTAAAGAGATAGGGGCCGATTTTTTTAAATGTTCGATTCGAAAAAAATCTGTAAATATGATGCCATTTATTTATATGGTAGCCAATTTTGAGCCATTATAATTCATCGGCGCCTTTTCCCCTAAGCTAACCTCGGTGACCACCCTCTGTAAATTTCGGCGTCATTTTGAAATTTACCATCTTTTATTTACATGAAAAATACCACTCGTAAGTTGGTCTCTATTTGATTAAATGAACGGTGTGTTTTCAAACCAACTATAAAATTTGATGGCCATCCGAGTTGAAAATTATTTTAAAATAACAGATACGTCTCTTAATCTCATTTCACGGATTATTCTATGTAATAAAAAAGGAATGCTGTTCACTGGTATGCACAGCACTTGAAAACGGCAGGACCGATTTGGCTAATTTTTTCTCAAAATCAGAAAAATATTAATTAATATTTTCTATGGTATCTATTCTTCTTATATCCATGCCAAAGCCCCGCGAGGCTAAACTAATATGCTTGAGCCGGCGGCTCTAATATTGTTGTTGTTGTTGTCGAGCAGGTCGCTGCCCCGAGAGGCAAATTATAATATGGTAGAAACGAAGGCTCCACTACTGCTGTACAATCACACAAATTAAATGCTGTCAGTAATAATAGAATCATATACAGCGTGTTCAAAAAATTCGGAAACGCTAAAATAACGCAAAGAAATAGTATTTTTTGGAAAATGTTTTGAATAAGAGTTTCTCAATTCCAATCAACGCTTATTTTGATGACAAATATTTCCCCTTTAGGGGGTACACTTGCGGGGGACTGAGGTCAACTCTAAAATTTCATATGGTAAACACTATTTTTCTCTATTAGGTCGTATTAAAAGTAAATTGATTAGAGCTCATATGATCCAAAAGATGAATTTCGGTTAAAAAAACTATCAGAATCGTGTAATTACATTGCAAAGAACCATGACATTTTCTGGCAAAAGTAAAAACCCTAATTGCGATTTATCTCAAAACTGACATTTTGCAAATACTTCGATGGCTAATATTTACACGCATATTAATTTCATAATTTATCACAATCATCATTATTTTGTATTGCAACTCTGTATACTATGGCAAAAGGAAATATGTATATGAGGATTTGTCAAAATAAAATAATTTAAATTTTCATAAACATATCTTTGTAGCAAAGTCAGCTCGTACTCTTGTTTGGTAAGATCCTTATCACAAATGCTAAGCCACGATGTCCTTCTGACAACATAATATCATGCTTATGTCACCTCAATTTCAAAATACAGTATAATCTTTTGGGGAAGCTCCAAACACCTAATCAAACTGTTCAGACTACAAAAAAAAATGCATTCGCAACATCATGAAAGTCGGCTATAGAGACTCGTGTATTCCGCTATTCAAAAAACTTAAAATACTACCTTTGCCGTCAATATATATATTTGAATGCGCCTGTTACGTTAAGAAACATTTTGAATAGGTACTTTGTAGTTTGTACTACACATAAACGGACATAACTACCAAACACGACACAAAATAGACTTATATGCAGGACTTAACATATCATACAGTGTTATTAACAATTAAATAAATATCTACAATAACGTACCAGCGGACATAAAAATTCTTGAGCTTGAAAGATATAAAACAGTGCTATATCAACATTTAGTTAACAATTGCTTTAATAAAAGAATTATTAGAAAAAATGCGTAATTACTTCAAATATTATCAATAAAAATAAGTTTATAAACATTTATTCAAAAAATATTGTTACAATAATATCAAAAATAAACTAAAAAAGAAAAAATATACATAACCTCATTTTTAACAGCATAACTTACGTCAAAAAAATGTTGTGGTTATTAAATACGATAATTTTTTAAAACAAATCCGACTGACAAATGTAGTATTTATGTTTTAAAATTCCAATATATTGTCATTTCAACAATTCTTTACATTCGCATTCATTATAAGTAAGTAAATAATTTCCAAAATACAGGAATGAATTTATAACCTTATTTCGTGATCTGTAAATAAATTTGAATATGAACTATTTCAACTATTTCAAGAAGTATATAATAATTAAGAAAAAATGTTTAAACAAACCGTATTATAATTTTCTATATTCCAAAAATCAGCTTTGATAGTTTTGTATTCAATCATCTCACACATAGAACGTATAGGGTACGTTTGACATCTGATTGTGTGTTTAGTACACGACAATCCACACTAAATGCTTAATTCGCCAATAAATAATATAAATACCATTATAATATGTCAAATTATCTTAAATTTCGTTTTTAAATAACGAAAAGCTACCGCTTACTGGTTAGAGACTTTGAATTATCATTTATAAAAAAGTTTCCGCCTGTCAGATTAACCTTTCATATGTATCAGATGTCAGACTGTGTACAATGATCAAAATAAGATCAAAATTATATGTCCGTCTCTATTTTACTAATTGTATATATTATGTCATCCTTTTGGCCGAATTAAATTTGAAGATTTCTCAGCAAAAATTATCGAGTCTGTCTCGGGTGTCTGTCAAAAAGTTTTATAATTAATAATTTACATGATTTTGGCAAAAAAATTACGGTCGATGGTCACAATTTCGTTAAATAATGTTAAAAACCAACCGTTTGACAGATAAATTAAATGTCATTGTTTGTTAGTCGTTTGTTTAAAATGTCAAATGTGTAAGATTTGTGGCCGTACTCAAAATTATATGTCTGTCTCTTTCTAACCAATTGCATATATGGCGACCTCTTGGCGGAATAATTTTTCGAAATATCTCAGCAAAAATCACCCGATTTGTCTCGGACGTCTGTCAAAATGTTCTATAATTATCAATTTACACGATTTTGGCAAAAAGTTTACGTCCGATGGGTATAATTTCGCTAAACAATGTTAAAAACCAATTCAACTGACAGCTAGAAAAAATTCAAATTTTATCAATCATTTGTTTTAAATTTGACATTTCAAAATAGAATTGACTCGTTTCACGAATCAAAATGCGACAAAAAATAAACTTCTGTCCCCGTCACTTTCATGTAGTTTAGCGACGTATGTTTTTAAAAAAATTTGATCGATTTGTCGCGTGTTAATTTCGCATTTAAGTTAGACTGTGACTTTTAATTTTTTTTGCCATGCTAGGTGAGTACCCCACACGGTCACCGTCATAGGAACGGAACTAAAAAAACAATAACGCCGACTTTTATTTGCGAATTAACGGCGTTGAAAAAGTCGTTTTCGACGCGTCTTTTGCACTTTGCAGTTAGAGTTTTTTCTCGCGCTTCGTTTAAAACCGGTCTCGACGTCGTGCGACGAAAAGTCGCCGAGATACGACCGATTCCGGACGACGGGTTAATCAAATGGGACTTTTTTGTTTCCGCGTCGGCGCCCGAATTTTCGCCGAAAACCGTCCGCGCGAAAACTCTTTAAAAAGAGGCGAAAAAAGTCTGCAATTCGAGACCGCCCTCGCCGCCGGGCGATTTTTTTACGATTTTAGCCGGGCGATTGAAAATTTTTTCAACGTTAAGAGATAGGCGATCGGGCGCCCCTTTAAAAAATCGCCCTGCGGCCCCCCTCGAAACGCAACTTACGCCGATGCGACGTTGGGCTGTAGAAATAATGCGCCCTTTTCGTAATTTTTTTTCGTAAAAATCCGTCAAAAATTGCACTTTTCTATAGACCCCCCGTTTGTACCTCGGAAAATTTTTGCGTTTTAATATATGGGATGGATGGATGGATGGATGTGCCGATAGGCATTTCAAATATAGGTGTCGACCGGCATTTCAGATATAAATGCCGAAAGGCATTTCAGATATAGGTGCCGATAGGCATTTCTGATGTGGTTGCCGATAGGCATTTCAAATATAGGTGCTGATAGGCATTTCAGATGTAGTTTTCGATAGGCATATCAAAAATAGGTGCCGATAGGCATTTCAGATATAGGTGCCGATAGGCACTTCAGATATAGTTGCCGATTGGCATTTTAAAAATAGGCGCCGATAGGTATTTCAGATATAGAAGCCGATAGGCATTTCAAATATAGGCGCCGCGCCGATAGGCATTCCAGATATGGTTGCCGATAGGCATTTCAAATATAGGTGCTGATAGGCATTTCAGATGTAGTTTCCGATAGGCATTTCAAAAATAGGTGCCGATAGGCATTTCAGATATAGTTGCCGATTGGCATTTTAAAAATAGGTGCCGATAGGCATTTCAGATATAGAAGCCGATAGGCATTTCATATATAGGTGCCGATAGGCATTCCAGATATGGTTGCCGATAGGCATTTCAAATATAGGTGCTGATAGGCATTTCAGATGTAGTTTCCGATAGGCATTTCAAAAATTGGTGCCGATAGGCATTTCAGATATAGGTGCCGATAGGCATTTCAGATATATTTGCCGGTTGGCATTTTAAAAATAGGTGCCGATAGGCATTTCAGATATAGAAGCCGATAGGTATTTCAAATATAGGTGTCGATAGGCATTTCAGATATGATTGCCGATAGGCATTTCAAATATAGGTGCTGATAGGCATTTTAGATGTAGTTTCCGATAGGCATTTCAAAAATAGGTGCCGATAGGCATTTCAGATATAGGTGCCGATAGGCATTTCAGATATAGTTGCCGATTGGCATTTTAAAAATAGGTGCCGATAGGCATTTCGGATATATAAGCCGATAGGCATTTCAAATATAGGTGCCGATGAGCATTCCAGATATGGTTGCCGATAGGCATTTCAAATATAGGTGCTGATAGGCATTTCAGATGTAGTGTCCGATAGGCTTTTCAAAAATTGGTGCCGATAGGCATTTCAGATATAGAAGCCGATAGGGATTTTAAATATAGGTGTCGATAGGCATTTCAGATATGGTTGCCGATAAGCATTTCAAATAAAGGTGCTGATAGGCATTTCAGATGTAGTTTCCGATAGGCATTTCAAAAATAGGTGCCGATAGGCATTTCAGATATAGGTGCCGATAGGCATTTCAGATATAGTTGCCGATTGGCATTTTAAAAATAGGTGTCGATAGGCATTTCAGATACAGAAGCCGATAGGCATTTCAAATATAGGTGCTGATAGGCATTCCAGATATGGTTGCCGATAGGCATTTCAAATATAGGTGCCGATAGGCATTCCAGATATGGTTGCCGATAGGCATTTCAAATATAGGTGCTGATAGGCATTTCAGATGGAGTTTCCGATAGGCATTTCAAAAATAGGTGCCGATAGGCATTTCAGATATAGGTGCCGATAGGCATTTCAGATATAGTTGCCGATTGGCATTTTAAAAATAGGTGTCGATAGGCATTTCAGATACAGAAGCCGATAGGCATTTCAAATATAGGTGCTGATAGGCATTCCAGATATGGTTGCCGATAGGCATTTCAAATATAGGTGCCGATAGGCATTCCAGATATGGTTGCCGATAGGCATTTCAAATATAGGTGCTGATAGGCATTTCAGGTGGAGTTTCCGATAGGCATTTCAAAAACTGGTGCCGATAGGCATTTCAGATATAGGTGCCGATAGGCATTTCAGATATAGTTGCCGATTGGTATTTTAAAAATAGGTGCCGATAGGCATTTCAGATATAGAAGCCGATAGGCATTTCAAATATAGGTGCCGATAGGCATTCCAGATATGGTTGCCGATAGGCATTTCAAATATAAGTGCTGATAATCATTTCAGATGTAGTTTCCGATAGGCATTTTAAAAATAGGTACCGATAGGCATTTCAGATATAGGTGCCGATAGGCATTTCAGATATAGTTGCCAATTGGCATTTTAAAAATAGGTGTCGATAGGCATTTTAGATATAGGTGCCGATAGGCATTTCAGATATAGTTGCCAATTGGCATTTTAAAAATATGTGTCGATAGGCATTTCAGATATAGGTGCCGATTGGCATTTCAGATATAGTTGCCGATTGGCATTTTAAAAATAGGTGCCGATAGGCATTTCAGATATATATGCCGATAGGCATTTCAGATGTAGTTGCCGATTGGCATTTTAAAAATAGGTGCCGATAGGCATTTTAGATATAGGTGCCGATAGGCTTATCAGATATATTTGCCGATAGGCATTTAAAATAAAAGTGCCGATAGGCATTTCTAATATAGGTGCTGATAGTCATTTCAGATGTAGTTTCCGATAGGCATTTCAAAAATAGGTTCCGATAGGCATTTTAGATATAGGTGCCGATAGGCATTTCAGATATACTTAAAGATTGGCATTTCAAAAATAGGTGCCGATAGGCATTTCAGATATACTTAAAGATTGGCATTTCAAAAATAGGTGCCGATAGGCATTTCAGATATAGGTGCCGATAGGCTTATCAGATATATTTGCCGATAGGCATTTAAAATAAAAGTGCCGATAGGCATTTCTAATATAGGTGTCGATCGGCATTTCAGATATAAATGCCGAAAGGCATTTCAGATATAGGTGCCGATAGGCATTTCAAATATAGGTGCCGATAGGCATTCCAGATATGGTTGCCGATAGGCATTTCAAATATAGGTGCTGATAGGCATTTCAGATGTAGTTTTCGATAGGCATTTCAATAATAGGTGCCGATAGGCATTTCAGATATAGGTGCCGATAGGCACTTCAGATATAAATGCCGATTGGCATTTTAAAAATAGGTGCCGATAGGCATTTTAAATATAGAAGCCGATAGGCATTTCAAATATAGGCGCCGATAGGCATTCCAGATATGGTTGCCGATAGGCATTTCAAATATAGATGCTGATAGGCATTTCAGATGTAGTTTCCGATAGGCATTTCAAAAATAGGTGCCGATAGGCATTTCAGATATAGGTGCCGATAGGCATTTCAGATATAGTTGCCGATTGGCATTTTAAAAATAGGTGCCGATAGGCATTTCAGATATAGAAGCCGATAGGGATTTCAAATATAGGTGTCGATAGGCATTTCAGCTATGGTTGCCGATAAGCATTTCAAATATAGGTGCTGATAGGCATTTCAGATGTAGTTTCCGATAGGCATTTCAAAAATAGGCGCCGATAGGCATTTCAGATATAGAAGCCGATAGGCATTTCAAATATATTTGTCGATAAGCATTCCAGATATGGTTGCCGATAGGCATATCAAATATAGGCGCTGATAATCATTTCAGATGTAGTTTCCGATAGGCATTTCAAAAATAGGTACCGATAGGCATTTCAGATATACGTGCCGATAGGCATTTCAGATATAGTTGACGATTGGCATTTTAAAAATAGGTGCCGATAGGCATTTCAGATATAGAAGCCGATAGGGATTTCAAATATAGGTGTCGATAGCTATTTCAGATATGGTTGCCGATAAGCATTTCAAATAAAGGTGCTGATAGGCATTTTAGATGTAGTTTCCGATAGGCATTTCAAAAATAGGTGCCGATAGGCATTTCAGATATAGAAGCCGATAGGTATTTCAAATATAGGTGTCGATAGGCATTTCAGATATGGTTGCCGATAGGCATTTCAAATATAGGAGCAGATAGGCATTTCAGATGTAGTTTCCGAAAGGCATTTCAAAAAAATATGCCGATAGGCATTTCAGATATAGGTGCCGATAGGCATTTCAGATATAGTTGCCGATTGGTATTTTAAAAATAGGTGCCGATAGGCATTTCAAATATAGAAGCCGATAGGCATTTCAAATATAGGTGCCGATAGGCATTCCAGATATGGTTGCCGATAGGCATTTCAAATATAAGTGCTGATAATCATTTCAGATGCAGTTTCCAATAGGCATTTCAAAAATAGGTACCGATAGGCATTTCAGATATAGGTGCCGATAGGCATTTCAGATATAGTTGCCGATTGGCATTTTAAAAATAGGTGCCGATAGGCATTTTAGATATAGAAGCCGATAGGTATTTCAAATACAGGTGTGGATAGGCATTTCAGATATGGTTGCCGATAGGCATTTCAAATATAGATGCTGATAGTCATTTCAGATGTTGTTTCCGATAGGCATTTCAAAAATAGGTTCCGATAGGCATTTCAATTATAGGTGCCGATAGGCATTTCAGATATACTTTCCGATTGGCATTTTAAAAATAGGTGCCGATAGGCATTTTAGATGTAGTTTCCGATAGGCATTTCAAAAATAGGTGCCGTTAGGCATTTCAGATATAGGTGCCGATAGGCATATCAGATATAGTTGCCGATAGGCATTTCAAATATAAATGCTGATAGGCATTTCAGATGTAGTTTTCGATAGGCATTTCAAAAATAGGTGCCGATCAGCATTTGAGATATAGGTGCCGATAGGCACTTCAGATATAGTTGCCGATTGGCATTTTAAAAATAGGTGCCGATAGGCATTTTAGATATAGAAGCCGATAGGCATTTCAAATATAGGCGCCGATAGGCATTCCAGATATGGCTGCCGATAGGCATTTCAAATATGGGTGCTGATAGGCATTTCAGATGTAGTTTCCGATAGGCATTTCAAAAATAGGTGCCGATAGGCATTTCAGATACAGGTGCCGATTGGCATTTCAGATATAGTTGCCGATTGGCATTTTAAAAATAGGTGCCCATAGGCATTTCAGATATAGAAGCCGATAGGGATTTCAAATATAGGTGTCGATAGCTATTTCAGATATGGTTGCCGATAAGCATTTCAAATAAAGGTGCTGATAGGCATTTCAGATGTAGTTTCCGATAGGCATTTCAAAAATAGGTGCCGATTGGCATTTCAGATATAGGTGCCGATAGGCATTTCAGATATGGTTGCCGATTGGCATTTTAAAAATAGGTGCCGATAGGCATTTCAGATATAGAAGCCGATAGGGATTTCAAATATAGGTGTCGATAGCTATTTCAGATATGGTTGCCGATAAGCATTTCAAATAAAGGTGCTGATAGGCATTTCAGATGTAGTTTCCGATAGGCATTTCAAAAATAGGTGCCGATAGGCATTTCAGATATAGGTGCCGATAGGCATTTCAGATATAGTTGCCGATTGGTATTTTAAAAATAGGTGCCGATAGGCATTGCAGATATAGAAGCCGATAGGCATTTCAAATATAGGTGCCGATAGGCATTCCAGATATGGTTGCCGATAGGCATTTTAAATATAGGTGCCGATAGGCATTCCAGATATGGTTGCCGATAGGCATTTCAAATATAGGTGCCGATAGGCATTCCAGATATGGTTGCCGATAGGCATTTCAAATATAAGTGCTGATAATCATTTCAGATGTAGTTTCCGATAGGCATTTCAAAAATAGGTACCGATAGGCATTTCAGATATAAGTGCCGATAGGCATTTCAGATATAGTTGCCAATTGGCAATTTAAAAATAGGTGTCGATAGGCATTTCAGATATAGGTGCCGATAGGCATTTCAGATATATAAGCCGATAGGCATTTCAGATGTAGTTGCCGATTGGCATTTTAAAAATGGGTGCCGATAGGCATTTTAGATATAGAAGCCGATAGGTATTTCAAATATAGGTGTGGATAGCCTTTTCAGATATGGTTGCCGATAGGCATTTCAAATATAGGTGCTGATAGTCATTTCAGATGTAGTTTCCAAAAGGCATTTCAAAAATAGGTTCCGATAGGCATTTTAGATATAGGTGCCGATAGGCATTTCAGATATACTTAAAGATTGGCATTTTAAAAATAGGTGCCAATAGGCATTTTAGATATAGAAGCCGATAGGTATTTCAAATATAGGTGTGGATAGGCATTTCAGATATGGTTGCCGATAGGCATTTTAAATATAGGTGCTGATAGTCATTTCAGATGTAATTTTCGATAGGCATTTCAAAAATAGGTTCCGATAGGCATTTTAGATATAGGTGCCGATAGGCTTATCAGATATAGTTGCCGATAGGCATTTAAAATAAAAGTGCCGATAGGCATTTCAAATATAGGTGTCGATCGGCATTTCAGATATAAATGCCGAAAGGCATTTTAGATATAGGTGCCGATAGGCATTTCAGATATAGGTGTCGATAGGCATTTCAGATATAGGTTTCGATAGGCATTTCAGATATAGTTGCCTATTGGCATTTTAAAAATAGGTGCCGATAGGCATTTCAGATATAGAAGCCGATTGGCATTTTAAAAATAGGTGCCGATAGGCATTTCAGATATAGAAGCCGATAGGCATTTCAAATATAGGCGCCGATAGGCATTCCAGATATGGTTGCCGATAGGCATTTCAAATATAGGTGCTGATAGGCATTTCAGATGTATTTTCCGATAGGCATTTCAAAAATAGGTGTCGATAGGCATTTCAGATATAGGTGTCGATAGGCATTTCAGATATAGGTGTCGATAGGCATTTCAGATATAGGTGTCGATAGGCATTTCAGATGTAGGTGTCGATAGGCATTTCAGATATAGGTGTCGATAGGCATTTCAGATATAGGTGTCGATAGGCATTTCAGATATAGGTTTCGATAGGCATTTCAGATATAGGTGCCGATAGGCATTTCAGATATAGTTGCCGATTGGCATTTTAAAAATAGGTGCCGATAGGCATTTCAGATATAGAAGCCGATAGGCATTTCAGATATAGGTGCCGATAGGCATTCCAGAAATGGTTGCCGATAGGCATTTCAAATATAGGTGCTGATAGGCATTTCAGATGTAGTTTCCGATAGGCATTTCAAAAATAGGTGTCGATAGGCATTTCAGATATAGGTGTCGATAGGCATTTCAGATATAGGTGTCGATAGGCATTTCAGATATAGGTGTCGATAGGCATTTCAGATATAGGTGTCGATAGGCATTTCAGATATAGGTGTCGATAGGCATTTCAGATATAGGTGTCGATAGGCATTTCAGATATAGGTGTCGATAGGCATTTCAGATATAGGTGTCGATAGGCATTTCAGATATAGGTGTCGATAGGCATTTCAGATATAGGTGCCGATAGGCATTTCAGATATAGTTGCCGATTGGCATTTTAAAAATAGGTGCCGATAGGCATTTCAGATATAGAAGCCGATAGGCATTTCAAATATAGGTGCCGATAGGCATTCCAGATATGGTTGCCGATAGGCATTTCAAATATAGGTGCTGATAGGCATTTCAGATGTAGTTTCCGATAGGCATTTCAAAAATAGGTGTCGATAGGCATTTCAGATATAGGTGTCGATAGGTATTTCAGATATAGGTGTCGATAGGCATTTCAGATATAGGTGTCGATAGGCATTTCAGATATAGGTGTCGATAGGCATTTCAGATATAGGTGTCGATAGGCATTTCAGATATAGGTGTCGATAGGCATTTCAGATATAGGTGTCGATAGGCATTTCAGATATAGGTGTCGATAGGCATTTCAGATATAGGTGCCGATAGGCATTTCAGATATAGTTGCCGATTGGCATTTTAAAAATAGGTGCCGATAGGCATTTCAGATATAGAAGCCGATAGGCATTTCAAATATAGGTGCCGATAGGCATTCCAGATATGGTTGCCGATAGGCATTTCAAATATAGGTGCTGATAGGCATTTCAGATGTAGTTTCCGATAGGCATTTCAAAAATAGGTGTCGATAGGCATTACAGATATAGGTGTCGATAGGCATTTCAGATATAGGTGTCGATAGGCATTTCAGATATAGGTGTCGATAGGCATTTCAGATATAGTTGCCGATTGGCATTTTAAAAATAGGTGCCGATAGGCATTTCAGATATAGAAGCCGATAGGCATTTCAAATATAGGTGCCGATAGGCATTCCAGATATGGTTGCCGATAGGCATTTCAAATATAGGTGCTGATAGGCATTTCAGATGTAGTTTCCGATAGGCATTTCAAAATTAGGTGTCGATAGGCATTTCAGATATAGGTGTCGATAGGCATTTCAGATATAGGTGTCGATAGGCATTTCAGATATAGGTGTCGATAGGCATTTCAGATATAGGTGTCGATAGGCATTTCAGATATAGGTGTCGATAGGCATTTCAGATATAGGTGTCGATAGGCATTTCAGATATAGGTGTCGATAGGCATTTCAGATATAGGTGTCGATAGGCATTTCAGATATAGGTGCCGATAGGCATTTCAGATATAGTTGCCGATTGGCATTTTAAAAATAGGTGCCGATAGGCATTTCAGATATAGAAGCCGATAGGCATTTCAAATATAGGTGCCGATAGGCATTCCAGATATGGTTGCCGATAGGCATTTCAAATATAGGTGCTGATAGGCATTTCAGATGTAGTTTCCGATAGGCATTTCAAAAATAGGTGACGATAGGCATTTCAGATATAGGTGTCGATAGGCATTTCAGATATAGGTGTCGATAGGCATTTCAGATATAGGTGTCGATAGGCATTTCAGATATAGGTGTCGATAGGCATTTCAGTTATAGGTGTCGATAGGCATTTCAGATATAGGTGTCGATAGGCATTTCAGATATAGGTGTCGATAGGCATTTCAGATATAGGTGCCGATAGGCATTTCAGATATAGTTGCCGATTGGCATTTTAAAAATAGGTGCCGATAGGCATTTCAGATATAGAAGCCGATAGGCATTTAAAATATAGGTGCCGATAGGCATTCCAGATATGGTTGCCGATAGGCATTTCAAATATAGGTGCTGATAGGCATTTCAGATGTAGTTTCCGATAGGCATTTCAAAAATAGGTGTCGATAGGCATTTCAGATATAGGTGTCGATAGGCATTTCAGATATAGGTGTCGATAGGCATTTCAGATATATGTGTCGATAGGCATTTCAGATATAGGTGTCGATAGGCATTTCAGATATAGGTGTCGATAGGCATTTCAGATATAGGTGTCGATAGGCATTTCAGATATAGGTGTCGATAAGCAATTCAGATATAGGTGTCGATAGGCATTTCAGATATAGGTGCCGATAGGCATTTCAGATATAGTTGCCGATTGGCATTTTAAAAATAGGTGCCGATAGGCATTTCAGATATAGAAGCCGATAGGCATTTCAAATATAGGTGCCGATAGGCATTCCAGATATGGTTGCCGATAGGCATTTCAAATATAGGTGCTGATAGGCATTTCAGATGTAGTTTCCGATAGGCATTTCAAAAATAGGTGTCGATAGGCATTTCAGATATAGGTGTCGATAGGCATTTCAGATATAGGTGTCGATAGGCATTTCAGATATAGGTGTCGATAGGCATTTCAGATATAGGTGTTGATAGGCATTTCAGATATAGGTGTCGATAGGCATTTCAGATATAGGTGTCGATAGGCATTTCAGATATAGGTGTCGATAGGCATTTCAGATATAGGTGTCGATAGGCATTTCAGATATATGTGTCGATAGGCATTTCAGATATAGGTGCCGATAGGCATTTCAGATATAGTTGCCGATTGGCATTTTAAAAATAGGTGCCGATAGGCATTTCAGATATAGAAGCCGATAAGCATTTCAAATATAGGTGCCGATAGGCATTCCAGATATGGTTGCCGATAGGCATTTCAAATTTAGGTGCTGATAGGCATTTCAGATGTAGTTTCCGATAGGCATTTCAAAAATAGGTGTCGATAGGCATTTCAGATATAGGTGTCGATAGGCATTTCAGATTTAGGTGTCGATAGGCATTTCAGATATAGGTGTCGATAGGCATTTCAGATATAGGTGTCGATAGGCATTTCAGATATAGGTGTCGATAGGCATTTCAGATATAGGTGTCGATAGGCATTTCAGATATAGGTGCCGATAGGCATTTCAGATATAGTTGCCGATTGGCATTTTAAAAATAGGTGCCGATAGGCATTTCAGATATAGAAGCCGATAGGCATTTCAAATATAGGTGCCGATAGGCATTCCAGATATGGTTGCCGATAGGCACTTCAAATATAGGTGCTGATAGGCATTTCAGATGTAGTTTCCGATAGGCATTTCAAAAATAGGTGTCGATAGGCATTTCAGATATAGTTGCCGATTGGCATTTTAAAAATAGGTGCCGATAGGCATTTCAGATATAGAAGCCGATAGGCATTTCAAATATAGGTGCCGATAGGCATTCTAGATATGGTTGCCGATAGGCATTTCAAATATAGGTGCTGATAGGCATTTCAGATGTAGTTTCCGATAGGCATTTCAAAAATAGGTGTCGATAGGCATTTCAGATATAGGTGTCGATAGGCATTTCAGATATAGGTGTCGATAGGCATTTCAGATATAGGTGTCGATAGGCATTTCAGATATAGGTGTCGATAGGCATTTTAGATATAGGTGTCGATAGGCATTTCAGATATAGGTGTCAATAGGCATTTCAGATATAGGTGCCGATAGGCATTTCAGATATAGTTGCCGATTGGCATTTTAAAAATAGGTGCCGATAGGCATTTCAGATGTAGAAGCCGATAGGCATTTCAAATATAGGTGCCGATAGGCATTCCAGATATGGTTGCCGATAGGCATTTCAAATATAGGTGCTGATAGGCATTTCAGATGTAGTTTCCGATAGGCATTTCAAAAATAGGTGTCGATAGGCATTTCAGATATAGGTGTCGATAGGCATTTCAGATATAGGTGTCGATAGGCATTTCAGATATAGGTGTCGATAGGCATTTCAGATATAGGTGTCGATAGGCATTTCAGTTATAGGTGTCGATAGGCATTTCAGATATAGGTGTCGATAGGCATTTCAGATATAGGTGCCGATAGGCATTTCAGATATAGTTGCCGATTGGCATTTTAAAAATAGGTGCCGATAGGCATTTCAGATATAGAAGCCGACAGGCATTTCAAATATAGGTGCCGATAGGCATTCCAGATATGGTTGCCGATAGGCATTTCAAATATAGGTGCTGATAGGCATTTCAGATGTAGTTTCCGATAGGCATTTCAAAAATAGGTGTCGATAGGCATTTCAGATATAGGTGTCGATAGGCATTTCAGATATAGGTGTCGATAGGCATTTCAGATATAGGTGTCGATAGGCATTTCAGATATAGGTGTCGATAGGCATTTCAGATGTAGGTGTCGATAGGCATTTCAGATATAGGTGTCGATAGGCATTTCAGATATAGGTGTCGATAGGCATTTCAGATATAGGTGTCGATAGGCATTTCAGATATAGGTGCCGAAGGGCATTTCAGATATAGTTGCCGATTGGCATTTTAAAAATAGGTGCCGATAGGCATTTCAGATATAGAAGCCGATAGGCATTTCAAATATAGGTGCCGATAGGCATTCCAGATATGGTTGCCGATAGGCATTTCAAATATAGGTGCTGATAGGCATTTCAGATGTAGTTTCCGACAGGCATTTCAAAAATAGGTGTCGATAGGCATTTCAGATACAGGTGTCGATAGGCATTTCAGATATAGGTGTCGATAGGCATTTTAGATATAGGTGTCGATAGGCATTTCAGATATAGGTGTCGATAGGCATTTCAGATATAGGTGTCGATAGGCATTTCAGATATAGGTGTCGATAGGCATTTCAGATATAGGTGTCGATAGGCATTTCAGATATAGGTGCCGATAGGCATTTCAGATATAGTTGCCGATTGGCATTTTAAAAATAGGTGCCGATAGGCATTTCAGATATAGAAGCCGATAGGCATTTCAAATATAGGTGCCGATAGGCATTCCAGATATGGTTGCCGATAGGCATTTCAAATATAGGTGCTGATAGGCATTTCAGATGTAGTTTCCGATAGGCATTTCAAAAATAGGTGTCGATAGGCATTTAGGATATAGGTGTCCAATAGGCATTTCAGATATAGGTGTCGATAGGCATTTCAGATATAGGTGTCGATAGGCATTTCAGATATAGGTGTCGATAGGCATTTCAGATATAGGTGTCGATAGGCATTTCAGATATAGGTGTCGATAGGCATTTCAGATATAGGTGTCGATAGGCATTTCAGATATAGGTGCCGATAGGCATTTCAGATATAGTTGCCGATTGGCATTTTAAAAATAGTTGCCGATAGGCATTTCAGATATAGAAGCCGATAGGCATTTCAAATATAGGTGCCGATAGGCATTCCAGATATGGTTGCCGATAGGCATTTCAAATATAGGTGCTGATAGGCATTTCAGATGTAGTTTCCTATAGGCATTTCAAAAATAGGTGTCGATAGGCATTTCAGATATAGGTGTCGATAGGCATTTCAGATATAGGTGTCGATAGGCATTTCAGATATAGGTGTCGATAGGCATTTCAGATATAGGTGTCGATAGGCATTTCAGATATAGGTGTCGATAGGCATTTCAGATATAGGTGTCGATAGGCATTTCAGATATAGGTGTCGATAGGCATTTCAGATATAGGTGTCGATAGGCATTTCAGATATAGGTGTCGATAGGCATTTCAGATATAGGTGTCGATAGGCATTTCAGATATAGGTGCCGATAGGCATTTCAGATATAGTTGCCGATTGGCATTTTAAAAATAGGTGCCGATAGGCATTTCAGATATAGAAGCCGATAGGCATTTCAAATATAGGTGCCGATAGGCATTCCAGATTTGGTTGCCGATAGGCATTTCAAATATAGGTGCTGATAAGCATTTCAGATGTAGTTTCCGATAGGCATTTCAAAAATAGGTGTCGATAGGCATTTCAGATATAGGTGTCGATAGGCATTTCAGATATAGGTGTCGATAGGCATTTCAGATATAGGTGTCGATAGGCATTTCAGATATAGGTGTCGATAGGCATTTCAGATATAGGTGTCGATAGGCATTTCAGATATAGGTGTCGATAGGCATTTCAGATATAGGTGTCGATAGGCATTTCAGATATAGGTGCCGATAGGCATTTCAGATATAGTTGCCGATTGGCATTTTAAAAATAGGTGCCGATAGGCATTTCAGATATAGAAGCCGATAGGCATTTCAAATATAGGTGCCGATAGGCATTCCAGATATGGTTGCCGATAGGCATTTCAATTATAGGTGCTGATAGTCATTTCAGATGTAGTTTCCGATAGGCATTTCAAAAATAGGTGTCGATAGGCATTTCAGATATAGGTGTCGATAGG